>VDFB02281492.1:10234264-10470979 GCA_007258455.2 Sequoia sempervirens | reverse complement strand
GGAAGAAGTCCAGTTAGCACGACAATCAGGGGTAAGTACCCTCAACCAACTGATATAACATTGGGGTTTATATAATCGAATTCCAGTTCCTATGACAGTGGGTTACAGTGTAATGCCTAACTCATATCATATTAGAATCAATATCAATGAATGTTCTAATCTGTGATGATTTGTGAATTCAATAGGATAAGTGAATGCATAGAGAGATTAAATGACACGTTTGCAATAAATAGATATATGTGTCTATATATTGAGTTCATCTCTACAGCGTAAGTGAATGACAAATTCCACATATAGAAATAAATGGGTATTATTTTCCAAATATCACAGTAATGTTGCTTACAGCAATTATTGTGCTTCCTGAAGCTACTATGACTTTACCTTGAGGAATAGACTTCGGACCACAATTCCCTTTCGCTAGCACTCAACAAGGATAGGGAGTGTGTGGAGGGAAAGGCTGGTAAATCGGTCCATTGATGGACGGTCCCAAGACGGGTAGGAAACTTTGAGGGAGTCCAATTAGAGACCATGCACGCGCCCTTGGCACAGTAAATCTACCATCCAAAGAGGTTAGGAAAGAGGAAACAAGGCGAAGATCTATTCCAATCAAGAGTCATAAGTCATATCTGATCATATTAGTTTATGCCCTAGATGATAATGCATTTTACTTGTCTTATTCATAAAATGTGCAATCTGAAATGGTCTAATCATGAACAAGCGATTATGTGCTTTATTGATAATACATGATGTATGCAGGTCCTCAAGGCAATTACATGTGCAAAATTAAGTGTTGGTAAGTACAAATTCTAGATCCTAACTTGTGCATTTTATGTCTCTAATAAGATGACATTATAGAGAAGGTCATTCACTGGCAGCAAAGGCAAGGAGGACGATTTGGGAGAAGTATTCGATTGAACTTATGTTGCTACATCTCCTTCAGTCATGGCATCATTTTCAAGTTCTCAAATTTGAATGTAATCTTGCATAAGTTTAATAAATTTACATTGTATTAGTTGAGTCTGATCGCTGTCCGACAGTGAAATCATATTGTAAGATTTGCATATATATAAGTCAATAAAATATGCATATCATCCCATAGTCGATAAGGTCTGAGTTTGCATTATCAGTTATCTTGTATACATTCAGCATTTTAATCAGTTTCATATCCAACAATATCATATTAGAAGAGTTCGGAGTTTGGCTGCAAAATGTTTGTGAAAATGCCTAACTGCTGTAGGTACAAATTTGCATAAGTTTAGTCATCTATATGCATTGGGAAAATACAAAAATACTTGCACTTCATTTCAAATTGCATTTGTAGACATTTAGCTTTGATAGTTGATGATTTCAAACACCATTGCATCATTCAAAAACCAAAACAAATCAAACAGAAAGCAATTACCAGCAATTATCAGTTTGCAAGACAAGTGTTTGTCAAAATTCCTAAGGCAGCAAATCAGAATTTTGGATCAGATTTGGCAAGGCACTTCACAAATTTGTCCTTTGGAAGTTATGAAATCCTAATAAACACATTCAAACTTGAAAAACACGCTAAAATAAAGTGCCACATCTTGTACTTGTATAGGGGATTTATGCAAATCCTTTTCTGGTGTTATTATAATAATGAACTAAGATAAGTGCACACTATTTTGTCAATTTGGATCATGTCAATAGTTGTCCTAGAAAGAAGGTCTCAAGAATTGTTGCATCACAAATCATCTATTAACCTATCTCCAATGACCCATTCTTGAACCAAGTGACATAAAATAGAAGGTTGAATGATTTGAGTCATTTGACAACAAGGAACAAGTCCTTGGTATAATTTGTCTCACCATTTCCAAGGACATGATGCATTATAACACTCACTTAGAGTGCCATTTCACTGCTTGGACAATCATTAGGCAACTATATGGAGATCTTGAATCACCATTTGAAAGTGATCTTCCTTTGAAATATCCCAAACTAATTTTCTTTGCAGAAAAATTTCACTTTCACCAATCTATGTGCTCAGACACTTTGTCAAACAATTTGTCTAGAGTGATTTGTTTATTGTTTTGGGCACAATGGCATTCACAAAAACTTGCATTTATATAAATAAAATATACAATTGAACCCAAAGTAGCCATATGTGTAAACGAACACTAAATTTCAAAGTGTTGGTAACAATTTATTACATTTAGAAATCTGATACAACAGATAAATATCATTTACAACTCACTAACCTAGACATTAAATGCCCTTCATATCCATTCAAAGCCTTTCCCAACAATTACGGCTAGGATAGAATACTTCATGAGCAATTTCCAAAGGATACGGCAGCCTTTGGAAGTGATACGTTAGTCTTTGTTTGATTTCTTCTCCCCTTTTTGTTGTGTTAGCTTCCTCCTTTGCCTTCTACAATGCATCCAATCTTTACTTTATTCAAACTTGGGCCCACAAACATCTATAGATAGCTCAGGGGTTTGCATATGGTATGACTGGACTAGCTTCAACAATAAATCATAACATATTTCCTTTCATTTCGCCATAACGAAAAATTGGTCTTGGTACAAGACTTCACCAATTCTGAAAATGAATTCCAATAATATTTTGCATTCAAAACTTTCAACTCCACACCAAGCAAATAAGATATAAAGCTGCTCCAAAATAAGAATATGATGAAACTCGCAAAACCACCAAACTCTTCCAAGCAAGGTTTCCAAAACAAGATATTCTAAAATATTTCCAATCACCTGAAAATTTGTCTCTATAAGAGACACAAATTAGAAAACCAAATCTTTGAATGCATTGTGAAATACCTAATCGATATCTCCAACAAATATTAGCCAAGGTAGATCATTCAGCATCAAAGCCAATCTTCTCCAAAAGGGTTTTCATCCTCAGGAAGGCTAAAGATGAACCAAGTCCAATCTCCAAAACCACAAGGGTTTTCAAACAAAGAGATAATAAACTTCAACATCTCAAATGAGCTCTCAATTCCCCATTTTATAAGCTTTTTAGGACTTTCCAGAAACTCCCTTTTAAAATCACTTTATTAATTTGTTAAGCCTTTTAACTCCAAAAAGTGATATAATTTACTTTTAAAACATTTTCAGCACTTAAAGTCACTTTTAAGCATTCCATCATTTAAAACTTTCCATCCTCTTTCCAACGAGCTATAACACTGAGGTGCTCGATAAATGCATTTAATTGAAAAAGCAACCTTAGTGAAAATAATTAAAAATAACTCAATATTACACCCAATTAGCAGAAATGGCCAAAAAGCATCAAAATTGAAATCTGACTGCATAGGAGTGATCCCGATGATAAACAGACCCAACTAGGTGACTTACTATAAATAGACACTCCCTCCAAGAATCTTGGAGCCCAAACCAAAAGCCAGAAATAACTTTTTAAAGTATCATATGACTTCTTAAAACCATCTAAGCTCATTGGTAACATCAAATTACCCCATTGTCATGTCCCCAAGATTTACCACTAAGATAAAGCATCAAAGGGCAAATAAATAAATAAAATAAAATAACCAAATATAAATATGAATATTACAAATATAAATATGAATATCAGCAATTTCAATATAATTATAATTATCGAGATAATATTATAATTATAAATATAATTTAAAGGCATTACTATAATTATAATTATCATTCATAATATTAAATCAAAATTATATTATGCATATCATTGATAATATTATGATTAAAATCATATTATAAATATCATCGATAATATTATAATATAATATGTGTAAGCTATTTCTAACTATATTATTAAATAAATGAATAAATAGGATAACAGATATTATAATTATAAATATAAACTAAAATATCATTATACCATACATAGTTACAAATATTATTAGAAATGCTATGCTATTAACATACTAAAGAATCGAACCTTCCTAACCATTCCTAACAACAACAATTATGAAGTGAAATTGGCATTCCTAAAGGTTTGGTTCAGTTTGTGACCAATCCCTTGTTCGAGGCGGATGTTACATTGACATATGACAATCCGCTCTTTGAGTTTGATGCCGATCACTCACTTGACCCTAGTCTTGAGATGAGTGTTGATAGTGTTTGGGATCCTACCTATGCACTGGGATTTCAAACTCAACTCACGGAGGAGTTTCACAGTGGGTACACGGTGCAGAGTGCATACAGTTTCATGTTTGACCCACATGTAAACGATTTGTTTTAGGTGCACAGTTCTAGTATGCACGTGCTAGATATGTTGGATGACAGTATATCTCGTGCAGTTTTGGGGGGCAAGTGTTGCTTGCAAATTGACTTGCTCCCTCATGAGTTTCTTGCTCCTATGATAGACAGTGCTAAGGTTGACAGGGGATGGCATGCTATTTCGGTTGATCAATTGTGGGAGTTACAAGAGATAGTTGGGGCTAACAAGGACATTACCCGGCACTACCCTTGGGATCCAGGTGGTGTGGTGCTTCTTTTATTGCGAAGATTGCTTGAGGACAAGCAATTTTAGGGAGGGTGGACTATAATGTCCCCTTTTTAGCTGATATTGTTTGTTGAGGAGTGAGCCTATTATTTTGACCCTCGTAGGCTAACAGTTATATATAGAGGGTCCTTTATGGCTGTTACTCGATGTTAGAGACATTACTCCACATTTTGATTCAGGTTTGGGCCTTTGCAGACGTTCACATAGTAGTATTTTGGCACTTACTATTTATAGTAAGTCAGGCTATCAGGGTTTACTATTTCTGGCAGGGCACCTGGCTCAGTTAGTATTCTCAGTCTTGACCCAGTTTGGCAATTGGATTGGCAAAGGGGTGATAATTGGAGCATTTAATAACAATTAATTAATTGTTGATGTGACTTTATATTATGAAGTCAAATTATAATATATTAATGATATTTAATGATTAAAAGCTTATATTATAAAGTTATAAAATAACTTTATAACGAGAGTGGGACCATTATATTAATGAGTAATTAATACTCAAGAGAAAGTACGCCCATTTCTTGTAATATTTTCCTAAGTCAAAAAAGGGAAAATAAATATCATTTAAAATGTCATTAATGTGCTTTTTGGAAATTGAGCCCTTTGGAGGAATAAATAAAGACTCTCAAGGCAAATCGAACTCATGTGAAATGATTATTCAACTTTGTCTTTCTTTTGAGAGCTTTGGGATTTGAGAGAAACCAAGGGTTTCTGCCAAGTTTCAGATATCTTCAGGCTGTGGAGAACATAAAGTCTTCATAGACCAGCATTCTGAAGTTGTGAGAGATCAGCTAAAGTTTGCTAATAGTTGGCTTCATTACAGAGGTCAAATTTGTGCATCATTGAGGAGATACAAACAAGGGTTTGAATAGAAAATTCATTTGAAGGAGAGAACAAAGATTATTGGTGTTGTTTACAAGGCTGGCACAATTACCAAGACGTACCAGCAATCATTAATTCTAGCCGTACTGTACCATCAAAAGTGCATTTTCTTCCTAGAGCAGATCGCCTTCCTTTTTGAGCATCTTTCTTCATTGAAGTGGGTGGCTATGGTCTCTAAGGCGTCTACAATCATTTCAGAGAGGGAGAAACAAATAATACAAGCTGGCCATACAATTCATTGTCTTCATCAGGCAGCTGCAAGCTAGAACCAGGTTTCTTAATACTGTATTGGTTGCCTTTTTACTTGCATGTTAGTTTCCCAGCATTGTAAGTACTCATCAATAATAATAGTCATTTGCCACTATATTCAAAGTAGTTTGCTTCAGCATCTCTCTTTCTTTGCAGATTCATTGTATTTCCATTCATGCCTAGCATCTTTATATTGAAAAAAAAAATCATATATATGCAAAAAACCCCAAAACAATACAAATCAACAAACACATTCAAAACAATTTGCATTCTTAGCATCAGTTGGGATTGAGAGACACCAGGTCTCTTACATGGGACTCCTAGTCTAATCTCAGCACCACTTTAGCAACTACATAGAGAACGATGTGCAATTCCAAAGACATTTTGTGTTTTCTTCTCTCATTTTCCTTTATTGATTGAAAAGGATTTATGCATGAGCCTATGGGATGACTTCTTCCTAAGGAAAGGAATGTTGTTCAACAAAAATGGATTGATGCAAGAGCATCCGGGTGCATGGGCAATCCTACACACCAAAAAAATGTGTTTTTATTTTTTCTTTTTTGGTTGTGTTGTCTTGCAGGCATGATTTTTTTTAACCATCTTCTCCTACTCCTTCAAAATGAAGTCATCTTTTAATGTTGTTAATTTAAGTTGAATTTGGGAATAATGGTGCTAGAAATTGGTGATTTTTGAAAATTTAAATGTTGCACAAAATCCAACATATCAAATGAAGAGGAAAAAGGATATGGATGCCTTGGAAATGGAGGTAGTGGGGTGAGATAGTAAAAGGCAATTTTTGGCAAATAAGGGGATTTCTTGCCAAGAAAATATAAGAGGGGAGTAATGGAAGAATGGGACACCTAGAAAAGCAAAGAATATGATTGAGTGTGGTTGGTTCTAGAAGGAATTGGCAACGCCCGAGTTTGGGGATTGGAAAAGGAAGAAAAATGCCAAAGAAATGAAGAAAAACCAAAGGAACCTTGCCTTGGCGTCCAAGAGTATTTGAGACTTGGGGATATATTTGTTGATGCCTATAGCTGAAATTGAAGCTTTTGAATCTGATTTGTAGTGATTGTGTGAACAATCTTGCCGGTAGCAGAGTTTGGCTGTGGCTAGTGTGCTTCCTGTAACTTGTTATTGCAAACATTACAAGTTTGAATAATGACAAATCACAATTATCTTTCAAAGATTGTAATTACATGTGATACTTTATTGTTTGGATTGCACTCTCTAGAGTTTTAATTCATAGTTTAAAACAAAATTCCTTTGTTGAGTGATTTGAACTGCAACAATTGACTTATGGAGATGATCAAGGAATCACTACAAGGCTCAAAGCCATAGAGACATCCCAACGAATAGGAGTTCCTATTGGAGATGTTAGTCAGGAGGAAGAGGAGGCACCAGAAGTTGCAGAGATAGCACGGGGAGATGCACAAAAGGATAGATTCTTGCAAGCAATGTCAAAGCTAGGAAGCAAGCCAAGAATGGATCCACCAAGTTACGATGGAAGTTTGAATCCAGAGGAGCTCATTGATTGGATTGTAGAGATGGGTAAGTACTTTGATTTAGAGTCAATTGAAGACAAAATTGTAAATTTTAATGATCAAATTTAATGCACAGAAAATTAATTCAAAATCAGACACAGCAACACAGCAGATGCCCTGGGAAAACCCTCCTCTTGAGGGAGAAAAACCCAGCAACAAAGATCTCTCTTATATATATAAATAGTGGCAACAATTCGCTTTACAATGAGGCCAATCACAAGGCCAGTATTCAGCACCAACTTTAGATGCACAACAGATAATAATCTGCCCTTCCTTGAAACCTAAATCTGCACTTAGAGAAATTTGCAATCTGCTCTTGGAGAAAATTCGCACTTGAATGAAGGAGAGAAACGAACTTGCTTAATGATCGAAAGGATGGAAATGACCTTGTATAAATACACAATGAGAGAGAGGTCGCACCTCTTCATGTACAAGGTCGGCCAAAAAGAGAAATATAATTACAATTAAAATATGTGAATTACAAGGAAGGTCGGCCCTTTTAGAAATTACATTGTTGCCAAGTGAAGCGCCCCTTCACATTAAATATCACATATAAATAAATAGCCGATAGGCTATATTAATTTATGTCTTCACTCGTGGCTGGAAGGATGAACCCGAAGCTGCCATAACATTAACACTCCCTCTCAGCTAGGGAGAGAACTTCCAACTACACAAGACATATTACCTCAACGTGATGTCTACCACATTGGCTACAACCGAATGTGAAAAAAAGAATATCACCTCATCGTGATATTAGATATTGCCTCAACACGATATCAACCATAATGGCTACAACCATACTATGGTGTGTACAAGTGTTCATCACTTGCGTGATGTTGTCACCTCAACATGACATTCACAAGTACAAGTTGTGTCATGGAGTCTCACACATGACATCCACCATGACTCAACTCAGAGGGTGGAAACAAGGGCTTTCACCTCAAATCTCGAAGAGAAATGCATTAAACAAGGGCTTGCACCTCAAATTCCTCCATCTCAGAGGAAAATGCATTAACAAGGGATTTCACCTCGAACTTCTCTCTCAAAGAAGAACTCATTAAACAAGGCTCACTGATACTGAGACTCTTACTCATTCAAGGCTGGATTCTCCACCATACCAAGCTTATCTCGAAAGTACACAAACTTTATCCTGAAGAGAGGCTTGGTGAGAATATCAGTCGTTTGCTCATCAGTACTGATGTACCTCAACTATACAGCCTTCCGCAGTACCATATCTCTAATGTAGTGGTACTTGATCTCAACATGCTTGGTTCTGTCATGGAACACAAGATTGACAGAAAGCTTCACACAACTCTGATTATCACAATGAATAATAGTAGGCTCCATTGATTGTCTAAACAATCCTGCAAGGAGCTTACAGAGCCATACTGCTTCTCGAGTTGCCATACAAGCTACTATGTACTCTACCTCTGTTGTGCTTAATGCTACAGATGACTGCTTCCTGTTGCACCAGGATATCATAGCGGAACCCAAAACTGAAGCAACAACTAGAGGTGCTCTTTCCATCTATGACACAACCTGCCCAATCAGAAACAATAAAACCATGCAACTCCAGATCCATACCTACAAAATATCTCAACCCATATCCAACTGTGCCACACAAGTATCTCAGGATATGCTTCGCTGCAACTAGAAGTATTTGCCTTGGTTCACATATGAACTTGACAAAATGCACTTATTGCAATCTGGTCTAGTATAGATACATCAACGATCCAATCAACTAACTGTACATAGTAGGATCCACCAGATCTAAACTAGTTGCAGCCTCCTTAAGCTTCTGAAAATTTGGTTTCCATAAATCAACATAAAGAACCTAGATCAACTAGATTACCATCTTCTTCAGGTTCAGTAGGCTCCCTCTGAATCTTCAAGCACTTGCATCAACCCTCTGACCTCTTCATCCAAGATTGCCTGCAACACTTGTCTCAATGCACACCTCTGGTATAATAGAGATTTCAGGGTAGACCTCCTCGACGTCATAATAGATTAGTCTATTCTGAATAGGTTTGCGGAGCTACCAATATCAAATCTAGATGACTGTCTTGTGCAATTCTGATCTCAGCAACTGAAGAGGTCTTTCAAGGATTTAACACTTGGCCTTGCAACACTACAACCTTCACTTCTTCTTAGTGAGTCACAAAACTCCCTCTTGATCCCTGCTTCAGAGATTGCAAAGAAGACTTCTGGAAGTGGACTCCCTCTAGCCACCAACTCAATCTCATGGCTGCAAGTTGTGACTCACGCTTGATCATTTCTTTGGTTGGCATGACTTCCTCATAAGATGCCTCAAGCTTTTCATCGCTAAGCAATCTCTCATCACCTTCCTGCTTCTAGCTATTCACAAAGCATTTTAGAAGGAGATTACTAACAGATTATAATTATCCAAGGAAATATCAAGACTAGAATCATACAAGGTTTACTATCTCAGGTTATAGCATGAACACATAAGAATTTATGAATAAAATTAAAAACATGAATAAATAAATCAGCCTAAGGAGAAATATATCAAAAGATCAGAATGAAGGGCTAAAGAACTTATCTTTATATAATTTTTTGATATAACTCTTCCTTCCATCTTTTACTCCTCTCAAGAGTGCCAAACTTCGTACAACAAAAACAATTTGCACACCTACAGATTTCTTGAATGCATTATGCGGTTAGCAAGTAGAACCAACTCTCTCCAAGAGTCACGGCTCTAACATAGTTCATGCATTAGAGAATGATATTGATGTGATCAACCTATCACAACGAAAATGCAATTCTCTTTTTCATCTCAAAGTCATACTCAGAGGTCTACATAATTAGCATGAAACAACTTCGCAATAAATAATTTGAAATCTTCAAAAGATTTTTTTTTTCAAGAGAAATTACAATCTCTCTATACTAATCACACAAGATCCAAATAAATGGAATAACTAAGCAAACAACGAATACTTATCTCTTGATGAATGCAAATATTGGACACAATAAGACACACTGCTCATGCGCACAAATCAGCACACAACCTTCACGGCTTGAATACAGGCCCATGACTTAGAATAGAAATTCCTTAGAATCCTTCTGAGGGAGATCTCATCCACATCCACAAATGAAGCATGCTGATTAGGCTTGGTGGGGCAATCCTTTGCATAGTGACCAAACTTGTCACAACGAAAACATTGGACTTTGGAGAGGTCCCACTTCTTCTTGAATGCGGGAGCACCATCAGCTCCTTTATCTCTATTCCTCTTGAAATATCCTTTCTTTCCTCTTTTTCCTTTCTTCTCCGATGATTGAGAGGAAAGAACATGAATATCTTCATTTGTAGAGCTTCGACCAATACCTCTCACAGCCAACCTAGACTCTTCTTGAATACAATCCGCCCTCAAACGATCAAACTTGGGAAGTTTTGATCTCGCGCTGATTCCTTGAATGTAAGACTCCCAAGATGAAGGAAGACCATTAAGAGCCAACATGGTCAAATCCTTGTCATCAACAATATGACCAATGGTAGAGAGATGATCTCTCAATTCAAAAATCTTCATGAAGTAGGTGATGACAAATTCTCCTTCTATCATCTTTACATGACGTAATTGATGCTTCAGTGCAAGTGCTCAACTAGTATTGTTGATTTCGTACATCTCTTCCAATGTTTTGAACATGTCTCTCACTGTCTTCAACTTAGAGATGATAGGAACAATATGATCCTTGACGGAATCAACCAATATCTTCATTGCTTTAATGCCTTTCTTCACCCACTGCAACTTTTCTTCTTCCTCCTTAGGTTCAGGAATGCTAGACTTCACGAACTCACCTAAGTCATTTTCACGCAAGGTAAGCATGATTCTAAATCTCCATGAAGTGAAGTTAGATGCTCCCTCGAGTCTATCCTCAACCTTCAAGCTGTTCACCATCTTGACTAATGTAGATAAGTGAACAAATAGGGTAGTGTTGATTAGGAATAATCTTATCACGATCCTCTCAAACCTGCTCTAATACCATGTAAATTTTAATGATCAGATTTAATGCACAGAAAATTAATTCAAAATCAGACACAGCAACACAGCAGATACCCTGGGAAAACCCTCCTCTTGAGGGAGAAAAACCCAGCAACAAAGATCTCTCTTATATATATAAATAGTGGCAACAATTCGCTTTACAATGATGCCAATCACAAGGCCAATATTCAGCACCAACTTTAGATGCACAACAGATAATCTGCCCTTCCTTGAAACCTAAATCTGCACTTAGAGAAATTCGCAATCTGCTCTTGGAGAAAATTCGCACTTGAATGAAGGAGAGAAACGAACTTGCTTAATGATCGAAAGGATGGAAATGACCTTGTATAAATACACAATGAGAGAGAGGTCGCACCTCTTCATGTACAAGGTTGGCCAAAAAGAGAAATATAATTACAATTAAAATATGTGAATTACAAGGAAGGTCGGCCCTTTTAGAAATTACATATTTGCCAAGTGAAGCGCCCCTTCACATTAAATATCACATATAAATAAATAGCCGATAGGCTATATTAATTTATGTCTTCACTCGTGGCTGGAAGGATGAACCCGAAGCTGCTATAACATTAACAAAAATAAGGTGAAATATGGTTGCACAAGACTGAAGGCACATGCATCCCTGTGGTGGGATCAATTGCAAATTGAAAGACAAAGGAAAGGAAAGGAAAAGATTAAATCTTGG
The DNA here is from genome assembly GCA_007258455.2 of Sequoia sempervirens. Taxonomy (NCBI): domain Eukaryota; kingdom Viridiplantae; phylum Streptophyta; class Pinopsida; order Cupressales; family Cupressaceae; genus Sequoia; species Sequoia sempervirens. The sequence continues at coordinate 10,459,133 of VDFB02281492.1, read as the reverse complement.
GACAAGATGGTCACAAAGTTGAAGGCTTAATTATTACTTGTAGACTATCACATCAGCTTATTTAAAAAACAACAAAATCTGAAACATAAGGATTTGAGTGACACGGAAGAATTCTACAAATTGGGCACTCGTGCTAGACGCGTTGAAGATGATGAGGAATACATGGCAAGATATGTCAATGGCTTATGGGTTTCAATCCAAGATGAACTCAATTTGGTTGTGATGAGAACAGTAGAAGAAGCCTACCAATATGCTCTCAAGGCAAAGGAAAAGTTGGCAAGAAAGCAACAAGGTAATTTCGGAGGTAGAGGAGAACCTTAAAGAGGTAGAGAACAAACAAATGATGGAAGAGGACAACCAACAAGAGAGGGAGAGTCAATCTTGTCACAAATCAATTTCAGCCCAAGTACAAGGGGAAGAGGAGATTTCCCAAGAGAGAGAGGTGAGTCTTCAAGAGGAAGAGGAGACTATGGGAGAGGAAGAGGATTTTTAGGGGTGTGCTTCAATTGTGGAGAGGTAGGTCATAGGGCTTTTGAATGCCCACAAATACAAAAAGGTGTAAAAACTAACGTTGGAAGGACTTTTACTATAGAGGCTGAAGAAAAGGAAGAACAACTGGACCTAAAGCATGGAGAAAATCTCATGTTAAAGAGAGTTCTTTTGAAACCAGAGAAAGAACAACAAAAGCCTACACAAAGGAATCTATTCAAAACTATTCATAAATCAAAGGGGAAGTGTTGTACAATAATTGTGGACAGTGGTAGCACAGATAATTTGGTGTCACAAGAAATGGTTGAGAAGCTGAAATTGGAGAAAACTGATGAAAGTATTTATTTGGAGCTAGATAAATCAATGAAAAAAATGCAGGCGGTTGACTGGCTTTGGATTGCATAATTTTTAGTCACAGTTAATTTCTGAAAGTAAAGTAGTGAGTCATTCCAGACAGATATACATCTCTTTACTTCGCAAACATCCTGGAAATATGGAACATTTTCCTAGTTCTCCAGGAATCAGAAAAACATAAATTTTAAAAGGAATGTTCAGAGGAGAAGACAGCAAAGAGGTGAAAGCTTAAAACTCACATCACAGCCAGTAACAGGAAAATGATATTTCATTTCTTTTGGCTCAGCTTTCAGGATCTTCGAAGCCCGTGCAAAAGCAGAAATAGCGAGCCCATTCCATGCAACAATGACCTGTCCACCAAAGAAAAGTAAAGTGTGTGCACAAACAAAACACCAAGCAGCATAATATTGTAATATAATTAAAAAAGGTTAAGCAAGATACCTTATCATCTAGATGTGGACAAGGGCGAGAGGACCTCCTTAAAAAGAGCTTTTCCCTACATGTCCCAAGAATCTGAGAGTATTCATCTACATTCATGCCTAATTTTGATGCCATTTCCGGGATCCCTTCACGCTCAATCAGCACATTCTTCCCATTGAATTCATTGTGAGGATCACTCATTCTAGAAAGATCACAATTCCCTGCAGGTTTTACATAATAGTGTTTCATAAAAATCTCTGCAGCCTCCTTGCCAAGAACCTCTTCTATCTTTGACAAAAAAAAAAAACAGAATCATTTGTCAGCACAAACTCTTAAAGAAACTATCTGATATCTAAAACCCAGCACAAAGACATGCTGCTCATAAGCACTATATTTAAGAGACTAAAAATTAACATGCTGCATATAACAACAGTTATTGATTCACAATGACAACTAAGCATAGTCATTTCAAACACGAGCAACTGAGAAATTAGAAATGATAGCAGAACTTGAAAACCTTCTAGACTATTCCTATTTTGAATCTATTTCTTACAATGTAAGTGATCACCTACTGTTAATTCTGGTAGGTTGGTCCCCAATATTTTTCAAATCTTTCACAAAAGGTATAAACACTAGAACTATTACATTGAACAGTATAGTTAATTGAATGACTAAAAAGTCGAGTATGCCACACACAAGCACCAAGAGATATTGCATTGACGATTAAAATCTTCCTATTTGAAGCATGGAAAATATGATATGCCAAACATAAATATAAAAAGATATTACATTGACAGTTATTGCTGTGTATAACTTTAAAGCATGGAAAGTTTTATACACAACACATACACAATAAAAACTATTACAATGGCAACTAAGTATGGTTGAAAAAGTTGATAAACAAGATCGGATAGCAAAGCATGCCATGTATAATATTTTTTAGAGTTCCTGTTTTTGATATATTTCTTGTCATGAAAATGACTGCCTACCTTTGGTTTTAGTAACCTGGCACCTAGTATTTCCAAGATTTCTTTGAGAGGTGTGATGGTGCTTTATATGTTCGTTTAATAAGGCAGCTTCAGTTCCAAAATAATTTTAATTTTCATACTTTTGCATGCCTGTTTTTCTCTTACCATGTAGAATATTAAATTTCCTCACCTCCTACTTTTCAATTTTTATTTGATCTTTGTCTTTTCCTCTTCTAATTTTTTATAATTTTCTCTTTATCTTTTAAATAAATCAATGAATATTTACTTGAATAAATAATATAAATAAACAAAAAAACCTTTCTTATTCATTTTCTTACAAGACATGTTCCCTTATTACTCTGCATTAATATAGATGTTTGAAATATGGAGATGTTGATATCAGTGTGTTGAGACTTGGCAAGCCTTTGCAAGGACTCGGTGATCAGAGTCCAAGGCAGGGACTGCAAGTCTGTAGCCTCAACTTGCAAAGGCAGCCAAGACTACCAACTGAGACTCACAAGTTTCAGTAAACTCATGAGCCTCAACTTTCAGACTTTGTCAATTCTGAAAATAAAAATAACATAAATTTCATTCAAAAACAAGTATTAGAAACATTTTGTATTATATATTAATATTTATTTTTTAAAATGCCAAGTTTAGTCAAAAAAAATTCACTGAGCCCAAGTCAAAAAAGTTAAAAACAGCTTGCTGAGTTTTCTCCATGTCCATGTCTCAACACTATGGTTGAAATTTGCAGCACATAAGCACTAAAATATATTGTATTTACAAGCAAGTATGGCTGTTTGAAAATGAAAAAGTTAACAAATGAGAAATTTAATCAAGTCAGAAAAGAAAAGAACAGAAAATCCATTCAAAAACAAGCATTAGAAACATTTTGTATTATATTATGTTTTTGACAATTTTGCCCAGTTAAGTCAACTTTTTTCACTAAGCCCAAGTCAAAAAACAGCTTGCTGAGCTTTCTCCATGTCCAACTCTCAACACTATGGTTGAAAGTTGCAGTGCACAAGCACTAAAATATATTGTATAAGCAAGAATGCCTGTTTGAAAAATAGAAAAGTTAATAAATGAGAAATTTTGTAGAAACATGCTGGATATATTTCTGATATCTGAGATAACAAACTGCCCCAAATTTTGGTAAGCTGGCCCCAAGAAACTTCCCAAATTCTTATACAAGAATTGTAATACAATGTATAACTAAAAGACATCATATTGAAAGCTAAGTATAGCTATCTGAAACTAGGAAAAGTTGATAAATAAGTGAACATAGTGTCACTATAAGTTTTTTATTCTTTTTCATTAATTTATTAGGTATTTTCCTATGCCTAACTTAATTTGCTTAGGTAGGCTTATTTGGGCCTAATAATGGTGAGTGGGAGTGATAGGTGTCTCTCTTCAATAGGCGTTACACTTGTAGTTAAGTGTACAATGTCTATTATTATGTTTTGATAATATTGGTTATCTGACAATGTATTAACTGTTTGTCAGCTTTGGGTAGTTATAAGCATCGGTTGGTCAACAGTTGTGTTCCTCTTGGCAAACATTAGGTCCTTAAAACACATTGTGTTCCTCTTGGCAACCGTCGGGTCCTTCAAAAATATTGTGTATTTTCAAGGAAAGTGGTATGATTTGTCAAATCAACTCTGATCTTTGGTTGACCATCTCTAGTCTTCTTCTATAATAATTTAATGTGTGAATAAAGATATACTTTACTCCTGTATCTAGTATGCATTGTCATTTCTATTATTAATTCATGTATTCATTTAATCAAACATAGCAGTAAACATTTGGCATTGTTGCCTTAGAAGAAATCGGGGATTTGAGTGATTCATGCCCTTAGATCCCAATAAAGGCGAGAAGAGGCCACAAGGTGGTCAAGACCATGAGATCAAGGGATCTTTAACGATTTTTGAGCAAAGGGAACAAAGGAAAAGATTATGAGAAACAATTGAGAAAAATACAACTGTACTATATTCCCAAGTGGGAGCCCTTCCTGAACACAGTCAAGTTGAAAAGTCAAGACAACCTTCTCTAGACAAGGGAAGTTGGGGACAAAGTAAAATTCCTTCACAAAATTGTACAAGAGTAGCCTTCGAGGCAATAAAAAATTGTCAATCGAAAGAGAAAAAGCCAAACCAAGCCAATTCAGTTTTTAGTTAGTTCGTATTATTTACACTATCTCTAGTTTTTCTCTGATACTAGAGTTATGTGTTACATTTTTCTTTCGTAGGTTTTATCCTCTATACAACTCCTCGACCTTTTGTTGGCTTTGGACAACAACACAATTGCATGGAGTACAGTGCAGTCATGCCAAAATCTGGTAAGTGCAATTTCAGCCTGTTTAAATTTCTAGTCTATGTTTACAATCTTTAATTCACAACTCTATTTTTACCAGTTACCAACATTTCTACATTCTGCTAGCAATCGATCTATTAGATTCCCTGTTTCATGTAACAGTATTACTTTTTCCTTTTCCTATAAACATAAAAATACCAAAAACAGTAGCTTAAACTTACTTGTTTTAATTAGAACAGATTCCTAAGTTAGTGTAGTTAGAACATTTGTGTATAGTATAAGTTAATCTTCTTTAACATTTGAAATTGTTTAATTTCTATCATACTGCACCACGAAGGTCCATGTGGAAAAAAAAAAAAACCAAAAACCAACAAATTCGGGTTGCGTCAAATTAAATAGCAGCATTTTTTTTTTCCTTTATTTGGCATTAAATTAACATCTTTGAGGAGAAATTGCTCATGCAAAATCTCCCAACCAGCTTGCACCACTAGACTTTAGGTTCACAAGGACAACAGGATCCTTGAGAACGTGCATGGTTTCATTTCTCCCAACTTAAGGCTTTGTTGGGGGTCACTTGCTCTGCGAACTCTCCTACACACAACATCCTATCCTCAAGATGATAGGTTCATGTAGCTAGGGCTTCAATCTCTTTGGATGGAAAGGTTGTCATAGATCTCATTTCCTTCTCTTCTGAGACTTCTAGACTTCCATATAGGCTCCTCTTATGTGGGTGCCCTCAAATCTCAAAACAACAAAATCTTCTCAAAGCATGCACTCCTTTGCAATGAAGACTTCACCACTGATGTGCCACCCGGACTGTAAGTCTCCAATTCTAATCATGCTGCCCCAAACAACACCAAGTCCCTATAGAAGGCTTATATGGTTGTGGAATTTGGATGAGATATTGAAGATTGAGGAATCTTATAGGGATCACACTCTAATATGCCAATCCCACAATTTTTGGCTAGGTTTGGTAAGTTAGAAAAATGGATTAACAAAAAATGGCAGCTGCTGCTAGATAGTGAAATTCTTATATGCCCTTGTGCAAAAGGGTTCTTCCATGTCATCTACCCATGCTCGTAGTATAGGGAGCTACTGCTCCAAGAAGGGCCATGTGTAATGTCCCCGTTTTCCAAGTAATCACCCAACGGAGTTTAATTTAATTAATTAAATATTAAATCGTCCTAAGTAACATTTTGGACATTTATATTTTATTAATTAATTATTAAAGTGATTTTATTGAATGGATGGCTCAAATATTAAATAAAGTCAATTTAGAAAGAAAAAATATTTAATAAACAATAAAAAGGTGGTGATGTATAAAAGCTGGTGAAAAATGATATATTTATCATATTTTTGGAAATTATCATTGGGAGATTGTGGACAACTTGGTTTACAAGTTTAGGAGGCTTGAGGAGGAAAACCCTCAGGTTTCATGGTGGATTGGATGAAAACCCAATACCATCAATGGCAGATTCACTTTGAGATTCGCATTCAGTTTCAGTGATCAGTTGGACAATTTGTTTCAAAATTTGTTTGAAGTCTTTTCCAAAGACAAATTTAAAACATTTGGTTTGATTTCAGAGTTATTTATAAAGCAAGTTTTCAGAACAAAATATTTGGGAAAAGAAGAGGGATAAATTAATATTTTATTGGATGGCTTTATTTTTTGGAGCTGCTGGTTCTATTAAAACTCTGAGGATTAATATTTGAATTTGTGGGCTATATTATTTATGGACGCAAGCATTGGAGGGAAATATTGATAGCTGGGCGAGTATATCTTTCCTTATCCGTGGCGAATATACCTTATTATGACTGATTTGTCTTCATGTATAATGCATTGAACTTTGAAAGCTAGTGCTGGATGGAATAAAGGAAGTGTGGTGTCTTTTTGTGTGACAAGGCACAATGAGACTGGAATTTTCTGCTCCTGTACCTCACGTGGAGGCACTATCTACTGGCCGCGGCTATCTTTTGGCACAAACCGTGCCATTGAGGTTGTATACACCTGCAAACTCATTCCAAACAGGTTGCAACGGAGGAAAGACTAAGTCGCTGAAAGATTGGGCATTGCGTCATAGCTTCAGAATTACCTCTGACATATTGCTCTTATGACAGAATATTACCAGTGAGCAAATAAAGATCAGATCTGAGTTGTTTACTTCACAGTTTGCATCAGGTTTATCTAAATAAACTTCTATATTTATCAGCAAAGCATATGAATGAAATGTCCTGTGATTAATGTCAACATTGTTCTGTTTCCACTATTTGTCATATTTATTTTCAATATCTATATGTGTATGAGTTTCACTTTGCAACAAATCTGCAAAAAAAAAAACCAAAACATCTCAGTTCACCAACATTCAAATTTGAAACAAATACTGGTGCAAACAAAGGTACCATTCAAACTCAAAGTATACAACTGTGTGATAAAATATTTATCCTTAAACTTGGAGGAAGAGGTGAACTTTGAATCAGATTTAGCAAGGGACCTTACACCATGGTCCTGGGATGGAGCCCATTTGTGTATTAAACCATGGTACCTGAAGTTCAACACTATCACATAATCCTTTTCAACTTTCCCTGCTTGGGTGTGTCTTCTGAGTCTCCCTTTGCAACTATGGAGTTCTTCCAACCTAGCCTCCATTGTTAACTCCATTTGGAAATTTATTCCAAGACCCAGAGTATTGAGTTATTCTTCGAATTCATATTTGTTCACATTTTGGTGGAATTAGATACATCCAAACAGTTGCCAGAAAATTTTGGTCTGAAGGTTGGTGACAGTAAGTGGAATTATCTTTTGGATCATGAAGGGATCACTTTTAGATGTTGAGCCTGCTCTGATACTGGAAACTTAACAAAATCATGCCCTCAAGCCAGGCCTGATGCTAGATGGAAACCTCCTCCTAAGCAAGCTGCTTGGTGGAAGTATGAGGCAGATCAATGCCAGTAGCATATTTTTCTAGTTCCCCCTTATTGACTTTAGAGCTCAAGCCCATGTTTGAGTCCACCGCCTCCCCTCGTTTCCCCTCACCCCCACCTATGAAGGATGGCATCCCTCCTCGATCTCCAAGAAGATTTCTTAATTCTCCCTTAAGATGAGGGGTTGTTCCCACACAGATGGCTCTTCAGTGAATTCTAAGTTTGTAAGTTTTGGGGGCAAAATTGAGGACAATTGGATTGTAGTTAAGAGATCCTCCCCATGGAAGATGGATAAGACCCTGCACCATATGACACTACAGTCCCATGGTAAGTTGGTGGCATAGGCAAATGTATGGTATGGCAGGTTGGATTCAGATTTTACATGGGCACCATTGGCCCAACTGTCTGGTTCATGAATTGTATCTCTTTCTCATTCAGAGCTCTGCATCTTGCATCTCAGCTTTTTGATTAATTCTATTATATGATAACAAGAGTAGACCCTAACCACATTTCGCTTTTAACAAAAGAAAAAGCATTTTTTCTCTATTTTTATGAATTTTTCAGCTTTTCTGTTTTTTTCAGAATTGACTGAAAGAATCTTTTATCTTTTGGTTTCTGAGTCATCTGGAGAAAGATTTTTGCTATTATAATGATAATAATGCCATTAATTTCCCAATAAGAATGGAAACAAATGCTGATGGTAGATGTAAAACAAACCTCTTCACTCGTCCAAACATAAAAAGCACCTTCTTTTTTCCTTGGTGCTCCTTCAAACTCTGCACTATCAGCATCCTCTGCAGAATATATTCCACCTTCTTGGTTTATCATATCCCTCCTCAAATAATCCAGTATGTCCCGACAAACAGAGGAATAAAAGGTATCCTTCCAGATAGCAAATGTATCCAAATACACATTCACAAGTTGTCCTTGATCATACAGCATTTTCTCAAAATGAGGAACTGCAACAGAGTTACAAACACATCATAAAAATGTTGAAGTTAAAAATTAGTTAAGAAAGCCAGCAATATGTTAATGCAAAGGACCCAATAGCTTTTGACCAACAAACATATCAATTTACCTGGTAACACGTTTTGTCAGCTAAAATCCTTATCTTTTTATGTCATTACTTTCTAAACTTGTCATGTCGCCAGAAGAGATTCTTAGAACATTTGTTGAACTTCTTGCAAAAGCAATGAATTTAACTAAATTCTACTTGAGCTAGTTTCTATATTTTCCACCTCAACATAAAATCTAGGTAACAACAAAAAATAAGATAGCAAAAAATAACACAGCTAATAAATTGATCTCAATTTGTCAAGTAACAACTCAAGTGTATGCAGTGTTTGAAGGTTGTTAAATACTATTTGGAACAATAGGCATGCTTACAGTTGTAAATGATTGTAATAAATTAAGTACTTTCTTTGTCATCTCCTCTACCACCCCTTTCGCCTTGTTCATCTTGCCTGCAAATTCCTTTCTTTTAATTTTCCACATAAAGTCCTTGAATTCCTTGGACTTTAAAAACTGGTCATCTATGATGAATTCTGTGCATGCCAATGCTCTGATATTATTAACCTTGTCTCCTACTATTCTGAGATTGATGACAAATCTATCTTGAGGCACATCTTGAATTTGAACTCTTGGAGGAGAAGGCATAATTTGATTAACTTCCTCCTCAGCCACCACATTTTTCACCTATTTCTTTTGTCTCTACATTGTCCATAGAATAGCTCACCAAGGGTTGAGCAATCTTTTGCTTCATCAATTTCTTTGGAGGAGCACCAAATGACACTGTAGGTTCTTCAGCTGGTCGCATTTGTGAGACATGATTGGCATTTCAGCCTATTGTCCGTCCCCTACAAAAGGCTTTTCTTCTAGTTTTCTTTCTAATACAAGAGGCTTATAACCAAGAGCAGACACATTATCTAACATAACCTGGACTCTAACAATGGGATCCTCCATTTCATAGAAAGCCCTAGGAAGTTAGGATCTTTTGTCTCTTTACCTTTCATTATTGCACTCCATTTTGTCTTATTTATTTTTACTTCATCATCAACAATGCAATTCCTCACAGCATTCTCTACCATGAGAAATTTGTGGTAAAAATTTGATCTCTTAACATTAACCCTGGTTTGATTGATAAAATGCTCAAGATCACAATATGCACATCCAAATTCATTTGATATGCCTATAGGATTGGGTATAGCATCTCTAATCCTTTCTTTGTTGTCACTACAAAATCAGAAAATATAATGGAGGTAGGGAAAAAAGAACCCTTCTTGTGGTTTCTCAGATGATGCTTGTTTGTTTCATTCAACTGCAATATGACCTCCAAGAAAGCAGTTCTTATTTCTTGGCATTGTTCTTGGCAATATATGAGGCCTTACAAGAGATCCATATACCATTATTATTGTTGAGTTTGAATGGAGATACCAATCTCCCCAATTGTGTTGGACTCCTAGCTCAAGTTACCTATCTTTTGGCCTTAGGAATCTCATTACTGATTCTGGCAACATGCTTGACTTAACACCAAACTGCCTCAAAATTGGTTGCACAAAGCACTCCTCAAACACCACATAATTTGAGTTTTGGTAGTGCATATCCCAAGTGTCCAACATTGAACTGGCAATGGGACCTTTTGATCATCAAAGAATCTTAATTGCATTGGTTTATCCCATATTTTCTTCCCACAGTATAGGAAGATATGGCAGAGTAGGGAATACCATCTAAAATACATAATCCTGTCATCACTCCTTATAGCCTTCAACTCCCTATGAATTCCATCTGAGATGAAAGTGGTGTAATCAAATTCACATTCTGCACATCCGCGGCTATCATCATTAAGTGCATAGGTATCTAAGGTTTCACATCAACTCCCAAGACCTGGCACAATGCATAGTAGGTTTCAACAAAGTATTCCTCAAAAATATCTGCATCAAAAGGCTACTAAGAGAATTTTATTAGGCTTCCATCCCTACCCCTCGTCCTAGGGTGAGGAAGCCAATAAAGCCTATAATTGTGCCCATCTCTTTGGTATTCATTACATAAGGAATTAAAGTCAATTGGCTTATTTGCCACCATATTCAAGCCAAAAACCTCAGATATATATATATTCCTTGTCCAATCTCACCAGTAGAGCACCCTTGTTATTTAAAATTGCCCTATTCTCATATCTCCTTGCTACTTCCCTAATCATATCCACATTCACAAAAACATTTGGAACCACCAATTTGCCAAGGTGCAGGTTCCAAAAATTGGAAATAGGCCACTTAGCGAAAACCCTCTTATACTAGAATCCAAAAAAATTCCACTCATTCACAAGGATTGTTGCATCCCTTACTTCTCTTGCTCTGTCCACCAACCAATCTGACAATATTCCTGACCCTTGAGCATGCACGGCTTTCCTTTACGAGCCTAGGAATTGGGTTAGGAGGTCCTTGTCTAACCCTCTTATGTTCTTTGTTGGTTGTGAGCTTGTCTGACTCATTTGAGGGTTATGGCATGACTAGGGTTTTGGGATATGGTAAGGGTTTTAACAATTAAAATAATCTAGGGCCTTTTCAACACTTATAGAACAATAGAACCCTTACAACTCAAAAGCACACCATTTCGACAATTTTGCCTGTTCTCTACTTAGATAACCCTAGTTCACCTCTGCAATTGTCGGATAGCTTGAATTTCACAAATTCTTCACACTGATCACTCTTGAAGGCTCTTGAGAACTCAAATAGATGCAAATGATTCAAAATTTAGAGAAAATCCAATAGATATTAGTAGATTTATGCCATCAAGGCTCATATGCAAGAACAAGGTGTTCACAAATAGAACGAGGGCCTTTAAGCACTCGATTGAGATTGAGACTAATAAATCGCCCTCAAGGCACTCCCCCACCCCTCTACATGGTAGAGAGTTGTCATGGTGGAGAGCTATTCGTCATGGTTTATTTTGTCAGAGACAAAGGTGACATATTGAGTTTTGTCCATCATAATCACTCAATTGAGCCGATAACAGGGTACACCCCTTTCTTTATTGATGGATTGAGCATCCCCACCCTTTCTTTTATTGACTGATGGTTGCCCCCATCCCATCCTTTATTTAATTGACGGCAAGCACGAGGATAACAGTTAGGATGCCTCCCCTCTCCATTGTCCATTGGATCCACTCTCTGCTCATCTCCCACTAGCGAGTGGTCGAGTGGGGAGGGAGTTGAATCAAGTCTCAATTTTGAATATGGGTTGTTGATCTTAGATGATGTTGAACAAATCTATGGCAATCGCAAATTTTCATTTATTTGAATTTACTTTTTTATGAAATTGTGACACATTAGAATGAACAGACGAATCAAAATATGCAATCCGTAAAGTTGTGAGGTCCCACTTTGGAGGGTGTAATGCCCAAAATTAAAATTTTTGCTTCATTAAGGCATTTTGAAAGAGTTGTAAAAAGTCTTGTAGAAATTGTTGAAAAAATTCAAAAAAATAAATAAATTTGCATGTCACGCATGTTGGTTACAAATCAGATTTTTCAAAATCTAACGATCTAGGTCTCTTCAGAACAAACTTGTCTACAAAACCCAGATCTCAATTTTTCAGCCCTACTTTTTAGGAAAATTTCTATTTTTAGAATATTTCTAAAAATAGACTTTTGATGGGGTTTTATGGGTTTCTTCTCAAACGGATACTGACAAAATTTTCTAAAAATTGAATTTTTGTTTCCAAGGCTCAAACTAATTTTGATTGGTTTAAAATACTTCCTGATCAGGCTAGTCCAATCAGAATCGTCAAAAGATCATTTTTTTCTGGTGGGTCTATTATGCTTTTTCAGAAGCTAAAACAAGAGCTCTGAGTTCATCAATGGAGGATGGTCAACTGTCAGGTGTCAGATTCAAGGTCTCAATGCTGCACAAATGACGAGAAATGGCGAAAGATGTTCGAGAAACGAAGAACGAAGGATGGAAATCTGAAAATCTTGAAAATTGTGAAAATAAAACTGTCTAGAGAGTCCAAGTGCCTTAATTCAAGGAGGGTGCCTGGGATTCTTTGCCTTAGAATATTTTCAATTTCCGACATTCAATGCACAAGCAGCTAGCAAACACAGAGCGGAGAAAGCGAGGCAAAGTAAAGTTGAAAAACTCAAAATAAAAACTAACTCTGGAGAAGAAAGGCACCCCTGTTAGCCAAGCACGCCCAAGATTTCAAGGGATCAAAAGCAATTGTTAGGGTTTACCATTCTGGGGATTCTTCTCATATTTCTTCAGGCTTCGCAATGAATCCATCAACAGGTTCACTAGATCAGTTAAATGGCCAAAATCTTGGATCGAACAAAGGTGAAGGCGCCTGGGATTCTTTGCCTTAGAATATTTTCAGTTTTCGACATTTGATGCACGAGCAACTAGCAAACGCAGAGCAAAGAACGCGAGGCGAAGTAAAGTTGAAAAACATAGAATAAAAACTAACTCTAGAGAAGAAAGGCACCCTTGTTAGCCAAGTGCGCCCAAGATTTCAAGGGGTCAAAAGCAGTTGTTAGGGTTTGCCATTCTGGGGATTCTTCTCATATTTCTTCAGGCTTCACAATGAATCCATCAACAGGTTCACTAGATCAGTCAAACGGATAGAATCTTGGATCAAACAAAGGTGTTGCATCAAAAGGGCAAAATTGGAAATCATGAAAATCATTCAAATTTTTCTAAGTCTGGCACACATGGGCACCCCAATCAGCCAGGGGTGCCTAGGGTTTTAAGCAGTCTAAGGCAGCATTTAGGGTCTACAAAACAGATCATCTTTTTTAGAATTCTTCAAGCTTTCCAATCAATATCTCAGCTAGACCACAGGATCCATCAGATGTCGGCAATTGCATATCGAACGGAGGCGAAAACACACGCAAAACGAAGGTGGTCAAAAGAAAGTTGAAAATATCAAATTTTTGGCTCAAGTCTGGAGATCCAAGTGCCCCTAGCCAAGAGGGTCACGCAACTTTCAATGCCTTAGAAATTTTTCCATGTTTCTCAAAAAACATTCAATGCCTTAGAAAATATCAAATTTTTGGCTCAAGTCCGGAGATCCAAGTGCCCCTAGCCAAGAGGGGCATGCAACTTTCAATGCCTTAGAAATTTTTCCACGTTTTTCAAAAAACATTCAAAATTTCTTCATCGGCCTCATTCCAACTTTCAAAAGATCTTCAGATGCAGTGATGAAGGTTAGCAAATGGTACCATTCAACTCAAATATGATCAGGCTTGCCAAATTGACTGACTTCCAGACTGTTATTCACTAACTACCTGAAAACGAAGATCAAACAGGGGTATTAGCTTCACACAGAATGGAGAAAGAAAAAGTTGAAAATCATCGAAAAATGGTTAACCTTGGCAAACATGGGCGCCCCAGCTAGTCAAGGGTGCCTAGGGTTTTGGGAGGTCAAAAGCAATTTCTAGGGTTTGCAAAACTGGTCATCTTTTTCAAAATTCTTCAGGATTTCCAATGAATATCTCAGCCAGACCAGAAGATTCATCAGTCGCTAGCAATTGTAGATCGAAGGGAGGCAGAAAGATGCAAAACAAAGAAAGTTGAAAATACCAAAATTTTGGCTGTCTGCAAAACCCAGGCACCCCTGGCCAAGAAGGGCACCCAACTTCTCATGCCTTAGAATTTTTTAGGCATTTTTCATAAAACGTTCAAAACTTCTTCATTGGCTTCATTCCGACTTTCAGAAGATCGTCAAATGCAGTGATGAAGGTTGTCAAATGCTACCATTCAACTCAAATATGATCAAGCTTGCTAGATTGACTAAACCTCCAAACTCTGTTATTCACCGGCTGCCCAAAAACGAAGATCAAACAAGGGTAGTTAGCTTCATGCGAAACGGAGAAAGCAAAATAATGAAAATCACAGAAAAATGGCTAAGTCTGGGATGCTTGGGCGCCCCAACTAGCTAGGGGCGCCCAAGGTTTCAACACTTAAAAAATTTTCAGGCTCCGACATATTTTCTTCCATTTTGACCTCCGGCAACAATTTTGAGCACCAATCATGGTCAAAAGACGTTGGATGCTGATATGAAGCTAGGGCTCACTTCAGCAATGGTCAAATATGAACTTGCCATAGTCAAACAGATTTTATCAGTTGGCAATATCAGATTTTCAGCCTGTCGAAGTCGGAGGCAGGTCTCGTCGGGAGCAGAAACAAGCAAAAATTTGAGAAACATAACAAAATGGCTAACACTGGGGAGCCTAAGCGCCCCTGTCCAATCAGCACTCCCAAGAGTTCATGCCTTAGCCATTTTTCAGTTTCTATCATTCCTTGTTCGGAAAGTGTCTACATTCAACGTTTATGTTTCTGGATTGACTTCAAAGTTTTAAAGCTTGGAGAATAAAGCACTATTTCGTCTCAAACTCCATTTAAGAAGGCTTTTAGCATTTATTCTTCATATTTTGCAGGCTAGCATCCAAAGGAAGAGAGATATCTTTTTCTTCTCGTCAAGATTTGGAGGCTCAAACAGAGTGCTTTTTTCAATTTTCTTCATGGATTCAGGATTGGCAAGCACAGAGGCACACTTTTTCATGCTCCAATCTTCTAGGGCATCGCATTTCAGAAATAGGTGGTCAGCGTTTTCAGTTTTCATCAATCTGGGTCCATCTACTTTTTGTTCCTCTTGAAGATTAGAAAATTTTATATATCCAAAATCTACTTTTTTCACACTTTTTCGAGAAACCTTCAGCTTTTTCAAGATTTGACGAACTGGGTCTCTTCAGAACGTGATTGTCTACAAAACCCAGGTCTCAACTTTTTTTTGAGAATCTGCTTTTTGGAGAAAAATCAGCAACTTATTTTCAGCAAATTGCATAAAACTTTTCCGAACATAGGCATGTTCACAATCAAAATTTGAGTTTTCAAACATGCAATATTCTCCAATTGAAATAAAGAAACAAATCAGCTTTTTGGCGGAGAGTGAGTCACCTTTTAGGGCAGCAATGTTTTCCAATAATAGAACTCAAAAAGCAACAATTAACTCGATGCTTTTTCCAAGTTTTCTTGCTATTCTTGTCTCCTGCTTATCTATTCTTTGTGAAATAGGAAATATCAAATGTTAGTTGGAATTTTCCTTGCTTTTTGTTTTTAGTAGATTGTTAGCTAGTTGTCATGTTTTAGTTTTAGAATTAAAACTTGCAAGTTGGCAAGTCTAGTTGTAAAAGCAATGAGATTTTAGGGTTCCCTACTCCTTGTTTGTGTATAAATAAGGGCAGCCTTGCTCATTTCTTTTTAACCGTTATTGCGATAACAAATTGCTGAGCCTACTTTTTTCCTGCAACTTTGTTATTCAGTGTTTTTTCACTTAGTGTAAGAGCAAGTTTGCAAGCCTGTTTTGCTGCAAGTTATTGTTCAGTTAATGTGTAATTTGTGTCAAGTGTATTCAGGTTTGATCGCTAAACTGTACGCTTGTTATTGCTACAAATCTGCTGTCCCAGAAGTGTAATCGTTGTTAGAAATTTGAGAAAGGAAATCTTATGCCTACTTTGCTTTGATCTACTATCTCAGGTTTTGTTTTATGTGTTTTGCTTATATAATCTTTGTTTCAGCTTACATCTAAAAGTACAATGAGTCTTCAAGTGTGCGTTGGAAGTGAGTTTGTTTAAGCATCTGTGTTAAATCATTCCTTGTTTACTTCTAATTCTCGGGCTCTGAGTTTACTTGATTTGTCAGAAGTGTCATTAATTTAGGCTTAGTTGTAGTTGAAGTTCTAGAAAAGGGAAAACCTCAGCTACGACGCAAAGAGTTTTATAACCTTGTGCTCTTAGCTAAGAACAAAAAGATTGGCAATAGTTTAGTTACTTTCTTTAAAGCATCATCAGCGAAGAGGGAGCTTCCCCTCCTAATTTGAAGAGCAGTTTATCTATGCATAGCTGTCCATTTCTAATCCGCATTCCAGAGGTGCGAATTGAAACACCAACAAAGGGTTTGCGAAACAATAACGTGCAATGTATAACTAGCACAACGCAATAAGGTGGCACATAAACACCAACAGAGGCAAAGGTGGGGACCATAAGGTAAGCACTCGCAAAAAGGTTACTTAAGATATTTAAAATGCACACACGTAAATAGCTTGAGCCAGTTACTAGGAATGAAGGGCCAATAAATGAACAATAGCAAAGGCATAAGGGGCACAACTTAAAACAAGCCACAAGCCAAGCAAGTCACTAACAAATTAGAAAATAAAGTGACAAGCTAAACGCAGGTCTCTAGGGTTTAGAATTTTAGGCTTTAAACCTATCATAAAATGCAAAATAAATCTTAAAAAATAGCCAGTTCCAACAACTTGTGTGGTATATTCGACATCAAATTGTTAATTATTCTACAAGCTAGTAATACCACTAGCCCTAATACCACTATAATGTCCCGAATTGGATTTTTTTATTTTTACAAATCCACAATGATCAAATGCATGAAACCTTAACACATTTTGATCACTGAGATCCAGATGCAAGCAAAGTGAAAGCATATGGTGAAAGGATTAGAATAATGTTAGATTAAGCATATGGTGAAAGGGTTAGAATAATATTAGATTATTATACTTATTGGTGGCAAATCACACAACATACAATGCATGCAAATAAAAATCGAAAACTATTACAATACTAGTTTTGGTGGCAAACTTTCTAGAATGTAATACAAAATTTATATTAAATCTGATGGTGAATCACACAACTTGATATTATGAAGTAATACTAGTGTATTGAATAAACAAACAAATTTTGAGTTTATGATTGTTAGAAATAACTTATGAAATATGTCATAATCAATATAAAAAGATCTAATATAAATCTAATGCTCAAGACTGGTATAAGACAAATACCAAATGAATATTGCTATAGCAAAATCATTGAATGGTTGATGTAGAAAAATAAAGAAGAGCAAATATTATTACTTCAAAATCTCCCATTTACTAAATGTACAGCAGCCAATTTGAGTTTGGCCTTCGGCCACTTAATAATGCATTGTGACCCCTTTTAATAAGGCAACATATACTCATCCACTTCTAATCCTTGGCAAAGAATACACTATAGTTCCTTTGTGATATGGAGTGGCAACTTAAACACTTACATAGCATTCAATAATGTAAGGCAGACCTTTCCAAAGGCTGCAATAAGAATTTTAGGTGGTACAGCTAGTACCAAATGGTATGGCTAGCAGTGTTATATGAAAATAAAATGGTACAGCCCACAAGAATAATATAAATATAGAGAGGTACAGCCAGTCTTAAAATACTTGCCTTCAAATCAAAAATATATAATATTCTGAAATATGCATACCACACAACAAACTAATAGAAATTGGAAATCTTTTACAACTATTCAGCACACTGACAATCCCTGAATGCATTTACTCACATGAATAAACATATGTTCAATCTCAGAAGAAAGGGATTTGATTTCATAAATTGGTAACCTCCTATGCTAAACTCCTCCTTAAATAGGCACGTGAGGGAATAATAATTAAACATTATATTTTTTACCTTTCCCTCCAAAACTTTAAACTCTTTAATAATAGAACATAAGTCGTCTTTTTTATGAATATAATATTAAGTTATTTTTAAGACAACTTAAGTTAAATTATTAAATTATTTCCCTTGTATCACCCCAATAGCCTACGGCAAATAAAATAGTAGGCTAAGGGGCTCCCAATGACTTAACATCTGAAAAGTGATCGTGACATTAAGGGGAAATCTTTACAAGATTGATTAATTTATGTGATGTGCTTCTAGATACACTCAAAATGCTTCCCAGAAATACAACCAAATCCCAAGAGGTATACAGACCAAATAGACTCATTTGAAAAAATTTATAACAGTATTATTAATAAGACAAAAGAAAAGTTTCCCATTGGCAAATTCCAAATAGTCAACAAGAGTCCAAGTGGGAAATTCAAATGAAGTGGTCCCAAATTTGCAACCCTATACCATAGAAATGTAACATATATCCTTACACCCATCAACAATGAATTAATGCAAAAGTTGTATTACAAAAAATTGTTGCACTTTAACTTTAACGTAGCAATTCAATGAAAAAACAAGCATAACAAAACAGTACTTAGGGTTTCATTTCTAAAACAGACAATAATAATGGTTAAGAAATGAACCCACAACACTTGTTTGTAGGAGAAACATACCAAATAAATTGCAGTTCAAATTATAAATTAAAGAATAAGAACATTTTATTTTATAGAACATATATAAGATAACAGACCATGCCAGTGTTCATCCACGCTGTATCTATGAAATCCCCCTCCTATGTGATCATGAACCCCTCCTCTAGCCATGCAACGTAGACTGAACAAAGCCATCTCCAAGGCCTTGCTGGCTGGGGTCTCTTTTCCAGCTTGATCCAATCTCTTATATCGCTGTAGCATCAATTGTATTTCTACTGGTCTAGGAAATTTGGGTGCAGATCCAAACCCTCCATATTTTGAATCATAACTTTTTCCAAGCTGTATCAAATGAAAACCATTAAAATATTTGAATATTATTTTAACATTTTATCAAAGACCAAAATATTTAACAGATAGCACAGAATAAAAACTAGCTTGAAGGTCATGGCAAGTATAGAGACAATTGAAATCTAAAGGCCAAAAAAGTAACTGGAAAACAAGAGATGGCCATGAAATTACAGCATTGCAAGTTCGGAACACCTTAATAGATTGAGTCATTATGAGAGTTGCCATATTTGAAGACAAAAGGACTGAAGTAACTGGACTTCAACTAACTTCTTTAAAAAATCACATAGGACATTCATACAAATAGCTCTATCTATTTTGACCAGAAGACGCCACAAAATTCAGACTGAAACGGCTACTTGCTAAGTACAAGGAAAATTATTTACATTCAAAAAAATGGATATCTCTTTTATGACAAAATTTAATATAAGAAAGAATGCATTGGACTGAACAAAAGAGGCATTTTAAACTGAAATGTGGATGAAAAAAAGTTTAAAAACTAATTCTACATTAATAGCAAAACCTCTATACTGCTATATTTGAGGTAATTATAGACTAAAAAAATGGATATAAATCTTCATTCCTTAAGTATTTACATTAGAACTTATCTATTTTTTAACATAAACTGTTTGAGACAATCTCATAAGCCATACCTAGTTGACTTTTATAGGAGAAAATAAGTGCCAGTTGGCAGGTCAAAAAAACCTATTGAAATTCAATGAGTTTGGTCTTTAACAGAAATTCATCTATAAAGATTGATTTCCTTGTTGCCAAATGCCTGTAATAATCTTTTGTGATAATGCAATGAGTGAGGTATGATAAATAAGGATGAACCACAATAGAGAGATGAAATGATAATTGATATTCGATATTCGTTATTTAGTAAAGCAGAGGAGCAGTCCTTAAATAAAGAATTACAAGACGAGGTTTCTAAAAAGAAACAAGCATTAACAAAAGCAAACTAAAGAAGAAACAAAAAGATACTAAAAAACTAACGGAAGTAAACTAAAAGCTAAGATGACCATTAAACATTACAATAATGCTTTAATACCCTCCCTTAATGGTCATTCTACTAACTACACCAAGTTTATCCCGAAATTTTACAAATTTATCCGGATTGAGAAGCTTGGTGAGAATGTCCACAATCTAATCCTCAAGTGGAACATACTTCAACATTACAGATCTATCTTCAACAAGCTAGCAGATGAAATCACAATGAAGCTCAACATGCTTGGTTCACTCATGGAAGACAAGATTCTTAGCAAGCTTAAGCACCTCTTGATTGTCACATAACAAGGGTGAGGGCCCTGCTTGAGGCATTTTCATGTCAACAAGCATCCTTTGAAGCCATACTACCTCACAAGCTGCCTTAACTGTTCCCCGATACTCTGCTTTTGTCGAGGAGAGAGTTATTGCTTCTTGTTTCTTGCTTGTCCATGTGACTACACCCATTCCAAGATTGAAAACGTACCCAAAAGTGGACTTCCTATCATCAACTGAACCTTCCCAATCTGAATCTGTCAAACCAACCAGCCTAGGGTCTTTACATCTGTTGTATAGGATGCCAAAGTCATGAAACAAGAAATGTAGCTCACAGCACAATTGAGATCAAGCCGAGTTGCAGTAAGATAGATGAGACTGCCCACAAGTTGCCTGAACACAAACTCATTCACCACTGGTGACTTGATTTGGCTGAAAGTTTCAGCCCCTTCTCCATAGGAGTGGATGAAGTTTTGCAGTCTTCCATCCTGAATTTCTCTAGCAAACTCCTGGCATACTTTGATTGAGAAATGAAGATACTACCACTCGTCTGCCAAACCTCTATACCAAGACAATAATGTAGGAGACCCAAGTCTATCATCTCAAATGCCTAACACAAATTCGACTTGATCTACTCAATCAAATGTGACCCACTACCAGTAATGATGATATCATTCACATAGATGACAAGGAGAATGATATCACCACCAATGTTTTTGACATACAAATTTGCATCCAAGGGACTCCTTTGAAACCCCTGTGCAACCAAGTACTTATCAATCTTCAAGTACCACGCCCTAGGTGTCTACTTTAGGCCATAAAGAGCCTTCCGCAATTTGCATACCTTGTGCTCTTTTCCTACAACTTTAAAACTAGGAGGTTGCGTCATATAGACCTCTTCCTCCAAATCTCCGTTGAGGAAGGCACTCTTCATGTCCATCTGATGAACCTTCCAACCAAACTATGTTGCCATGGCTGGGACAAGTCGGATGGTGCTCATCTTTGCTGTGGGAGCAAAGGTTTCTTCATAGTCAATACCTTCTCTTTGCGAGAACCCTTTAGCCACTAACCGAGCCTTGTATTTATCTAGTGTTCCATCAGCCTTGTATTTCACCTTGTATACCCATTTGCAGCCAATGGGTTTATGCCCTGGTGGAAGATCTGACAAAACCCATGTTTTGTTCTTCAAAAGACTATGATGCTAAGAAATTCAAAATCCATAGCCTTTTCCCATTCAAGTTTACCCTTTGCCTCTGAATAGCTTTGGGGCTCATAAACACTCTGAATGTTGGCCATAAGAGCAAAGTTTATTGTGTTTTTCTTGCTCTTTCCTCTAGACGATCTTCCCTCAACAAACTCATCACCATGAACATCACCAATGAGCTTCGCCCACCACTTAGGACAAGGAGGAGATGCATCTTCTTCCAAATCAAAATGATCATACCATCTGGATGTTGATCCAAGTTATCCTAAGGGAAATCTGGTGGCTGATACAAAATCTTACCTAGGAACTTCCTCAATGTCAAAATTATCAGAATCCCTCCCTTTAGATGGAGCTACTGAAACCCTAGCTTCCAAATCCTTAGTCTTCAAAGGCTGATCCTCAGGATTCTTGATGGGAGAAGAAAGCAAAAAAGGGCCACCTTCCTCATCAAACACAACATCCCAGCTGAATGTCAAACAATTAGTGGCCACATCAATCAGCGAATAGGCCTTATGATTGTCATTGTATCCTATTAGCATCAACTTTTGGCTCTTGGAATCCAGTTTGGTCCTCTTAGCATCTAGAATCCAAACATATGCAGTCGAACCAAAGACCCTGAGATGAGTGATTCTTGGTTTTCTCCTAGACCATGCTTCCTCTGGAGTCATCTTCCTGACAGCTTGTGTGGGAGACCGGTTAAGAAGGTAAACTACAATATACATTGCCTCAGCCCAAAACCTCTTGGGAACATTTTTGTTCTCCAACATACAGCGATCCATTTCTGTGATGGTACAATTCCTCCGCTCAACAACACCATTTTGCTGAGGGGTATAGGGAGTGGTAAGCTGATGCTTAATATCGTGTTTAGCACATAAGTCGGTGAAGTGGTTGGAACAAAACTCACCCCCATTATCTGACCTGAGAGTTATAATTGAACATCCCGACTCTTTTTCAACTAATGCCTTAAACTTCTGAAATTCATTAAATACTTGTGATTTTTCCTTGAGAAAATACACCCACATTTTTCTACTAAAATTATCAACAAACAAGAGGAAATAAATACCTAGCACCAATGACCAAGCCAATTGAGAGAGGTAGGCAATGTTGAGATGCCCATATCGCTAATGCCAAAGAGTGTTGATAGATGAACTCCTCGCAACCAACACATGCTCCAGAGGATCTCCAGTATTAACCAACCAATATAAGCCATGATCCTTGAGCCCAACTGCCACAGTTTTCTTGGACTCCTTATCCACAATTTGACACTTGTGTTAACTGAAAATGATGTCCAACTTCAAACTGTGTCGCATAATCTGACTCACCGAGAGCAAATTAGGTCCATGCCCGACACATAGTATACATTGAGAAATATTAAATTTTTCCCACCAGATGTGATCTGGACATTGCCCTTGCTGACAATTGTATACTCTTCGCCACCACCAAAGATGACAGAATCAGAGCAAGCCATATACTTCGTGAACCAATCTCTCCTGTTTGTAAAATGCCGAGAGGCTCTAGAATCGATGTACCATGTAGACGATTTGACACGATTTGTTGGTTGTGTGGCCATCAATGCATAAGAGGTAGACTCTTGTTCAGAATGCATAGATGTATCCCTCCCGTTTTCCAAAGCACGAAAAACGAGGTAAATCTATGATTAGAATTTTTTGTTGAGAAAAAAAATCGCCCAAAAAACTGATCTGCAAACCCTAGCAACCTACGATTTTTAGATAGGAAAAAATCTTCAAAAAAATCTTTATAAAATCTGGAAAAAAATGCCACCACACAACCTTCAGAAAAATTCGCCCATGAAGATCAAAAAAAGATTGTGTTGCACGAGGACGTGTCCCCGTCCCCTGAGGCATTTCGGGGACAGGGGGACGTCAAGGGACGTCCCCCAACCATCCCCTCCGATTTTGCATTTTCCGAAAACGCCAAGAAACGCATCCCCAATTTAGGAAATATCTATAAAACTAAAGGGGGCGCCTAGCCGTCCTCAAGAAGACAGCTAGGGGACAGCTAGGTGTCCCCTGACCATCTTGGAAACGTCCAGGTGTCCCTTGCAGTACCCACTTAAAAAAAAAAGTTAAAATTCAAAATTCATTATCTTTTTTTAAATTTTATTGGTTTGTAAAGGGGCGTGGGGTCCCACAGACCTTCCCACGCCCCTCATATACCTAAAAACATAAACTCATATACTTATTTGCTGGGAGCTGACTATTAGTGCTAGAGCCTGGGTGTTGTTTCTCCTATGTGAAAGCAGTCACTATTTTCAAATTTTTTGCACAAGCTACCACTTTATTTTAGACTGTTGTGAGAGGAGTTTGACTATTTGATATTGATAGCCCGAATGAGGCATAGTGTCATAGATTGATAGATTGTTGTATTTAAAGTTTGCGATTTTGGTCTTTGAGTTATTTAACTTTAGTTTTAAAACTTGTACAAAATGCTTTTATATTTAATAGTAAATACTGTTGACTTGTCATGAATCTCATCATCATGATTAAAGTTTAAGCTTTAAATTTATTGTTGCTTATGATTTATAGTTTATACTGCTGTTATACTACTGTTGTCAATATTTATGCACATATTGATATTGATACTATGATGCTATTAGTTATTGACATATTTGATATTTCAGATTGCCCCTCCCCCCCGCCCTCTCTCTCTCTCTCTCTCTATATATATATATATATATATATTGAAAAATTCATATATCGCTGTCCCCTCGCCGTCCCCAAAAATCGGCCCTTGGACTATCATCCCCCAAACACATCCCCTGTCATCCCACCATCCCCGTCCTCAAAACGCTGTGGAACTTGGAAAAGAATGATACCCACGAGTTTTTAAAAAACCCTGGGTCGTAGAAGTCAGAAAACACCCAGAAATCAGAAAACTTGGTAAAAACTCCAGAAAAAAATGTAGGGTCGCGATTTTGACAACAGCAAACCTTGACGAAACCGACGATTTTAAGAAATCGCGTCAAACAACTGTAGGTCGCGCTTAGAAAATGCAGGAAAAAATGTAGAGATGAAGTTGCGAACTCCAGAAAAAATCCCATCGCGATTTTTTAGACGAAAGATGACCCTTGACGTCGCACACGTGCAGGGAAATCGCATGGAAATAACCCAGAAGAAAAGACAAAAAACACGACCAAAAGTAATGCGGATATTGCCCACGAATCTTCAGTTAAAACCCACAAACAAAATGTGCAGAAGAAAAATATGACAGTCTAAAGAAATTCATCCACAAATTTGCCCGCGATTTTGCTTGAAAAACCCTCAACGGTAGAATAAAAAATCACAATTTTTCTTCAAGAAATCCGATGCCAGTAAAATCACACGAAACCCTTGAAAATTTGCTAGAAATCTTACATAAAATTTTTTTGCAAAAATTCCTTCGATTTTTGATAAAATCTGCTCACAAAAATTTCTTCAAAAAAAAATTATTAAATTTTTTTTTTTTAAATCAGCTAAAAAAAACATCTAAGAAATTTCTAAAAATTCCTTAAAAAAAAAATAAAAAATTATTTCTAAAAAGTTCACAAAAAAAAGTTTGAGCCTAAGCTCTAATACCATGAAATGATAATTGATATTCGATATTCATTATTCAATGAAGGAGAGGAACACTCCTTAAATAAAGAATTACAAGATGATGTTTCTAAAAAGAAACAATCATTAACAATTGCAAACTAAAGCAGAAACAGAAAGATAGTAAAAAACTAACAGAAGTAAACTAAAAGCTAAGATGGCCATTAAACATTACAATAATACTTTAATAAGAGAGTACCAAAAATTTGGATTAAAAATGCTACCACAGGTTCATCATTACCTGGTTCGCACAAAGTTGAACGGCTTGTTGAGGTAAACCCTCTGTCAATTCTCGTGAAACTGCTGAAGTAGATAATGCTTCAGCAAGTTGTCGAATAGCACTGTCCCCACTATCATGAAGCAAACTTTTTTTAGAATCCCAAGCTTCTTTAACTCGCCTGCATATAAAACAACAAAAGGTGTGTCAAATCTCCATTACAACGGCTTGACTATATTTTATATATAGAGCAGTGATACACATTTTTTGAGTAGTATGAGCTGACCTCAAGACTGTCTTGAAACCTGGCCTGCCATATTTATCATCGGGAGGAAAATATGTTCCACCCATCATTGGCTTCAAATCAGGGGTCAGAAAGACACTTAGAGGCCACCCGCCACCTCCATAAACCATCTGTACATATGTCATATACACCTGCAAACAGGAAACTCACCATGAATCTATGCCAATGCCAAACTTCAGTTAACTTAGAAAACATGCACCATGCAAAGTGTATCAGTAGTTGTCTCATTAATTGCATGTTTAAGTCATCCCTTGAAGATTACACCTTGACAATATAAATTAATGATCTATGAATATAATTGTTCATGTGTATTTTTTATTTCTACTAGCTGAAAAGATGAGTTGGATAATGTCCCAAGTTAAAGATGTCCTATCAGTGCTGAATGTCAAAAGAATATCTATTTTTGGATGTGGTTTGTTGATGGTCCTTCTCTCGCTACAACACTATATGTGCTACTGATGTGCCTTGAGTTGTGCACAGGTAATTTGTTGTTGACAGCAGGGCCTGGGTGGACAACCTATAACATACCTATTTAAGTCATTAGGACCATGTATAGAACAACTGTTAAAACCATTCGCTACAGGAAAAAACAGGAAAATACAACTAAGATTAATGTTTTCATCTTTCAAGCCATCCAGCATGGATGCCTCTGATATCTATCAGCTCTCTAATTAACATATTCACAGGACACAAACAAAATTAGACCTCGCCTCCAATATGAAACTTGATAGGTTTAGAAAGATGAATATAATCTGGTTTTGAGCATTCATGGATAAGGCAGCCCGATGAATGAAATATTTTATAGAAACGCTGTAGTAAATTCAAAAATAAAAGTAAATGATGCTTTCTACAACTGAACATTGATGGCAATCCTAGCAGGAAGAAATAATGGTTTCTGAAAGAAAAAAACCAGGAGCAAGTGAATAGAAAAGCCTCAGATGGAAGCAAAATATAGAGCAAGGGACTGGTCAAATTAGTGTATACAATTTGCTGCATGGTGTCCAAGATTTGTGAAAATAAGCTCACATTAAAAACAAATTTGAGCCCTCTATCATATTTATAAATATTTATTTGCATCTTTCAAAATTAAAGAGTGATCTAATCCGTATCAAGCATGAGCTGCAAACCTTATCCACATCTGGCCGCTCCTCTCTATCAACCTGCAAATAGCAATATTTTGTTTATTTAGCCTGAGTCAAATATTATTGATAACTTCACATGCAAATTCAATTAACACCTCTTCCAAAATCATGTATGCTCTATATTTTATTGCTATGCGCTAAGTCCCAAAAAAGACAGGTCATCAGCAGCAATAAACAATAGCATCATCACCTTGATGCTCACAAACCAGTCATTCAATAACTTTGCCACCTCTTCATTTTCAAACGACTCCACCTCCATGACATGACACCTATGCATAAAATACAATTAAATATTAACCAACCTATCACAGAGTTGTCAATAGCTTAAAGTTCTAATAAGCTTTCACAGATTCCTCTAGTGATGAAGATATGCATGGAAACAATCAGAGAAGGTTCACAGGCTCAATGTTACCTGCAATAGGATGTTAAACTATGAAAGGCACAGTAATATCTCTGTGAATAAGTTTAAACAAAAGCAAACATGCATATCTTCTGGTATATACATTTCATTCATTTATATATTTGCAGGTACATATAATGCTATTTCTAGACATTAATTTAAATATTCATTTTCCTAATAAAGAATATAAATCACATGACTATAATTTACATAACTTCATGATTTGTGACCACATTTTTTTTTAAACTTACGCATAATTTGCTTCATGTAGTTTTTAAATTTACACAGCAACACCATTACTCTTAACAGATTTCCCGCAAACTTTGCAGCTTCACTAAAACGAGAATGCACAATCCATTAATTCTCAGAAACACAATTAGGATATGCAACCATATACATAATAGAAAAAATTTAAATAATCAAAAAGCTGAAGAAAATGTTCAAAATAAATTTAAGACATCAAAATCTATAGAAAAGAAAAAATGTCTCTCAAGAAACAAATTTT
The DNA here is from genome assembly GCA_007258455.2 of Sequoia sempervirens. Taxonomy (NCBI): domain Eukaryota; kingdom Viridiplantae; phylum Streptophyta; class Pinopsida; order Cupressales; family Cupressaceae; genus Sequoia; species Sequoia sempervirens. The sequence goes on along the minus strand of VDFB02281492.1, from coordinate 10,431,563 downwards.
GTCATTAACTAAAACCAAGATCCCATATCATTTTCTTCCAAACTTACTTATGTCAACATGAAGACAATAGAAATTGTAAATCAAACAAATGATAAAGCAATAGGTGTAAATAGAAATGTTTTCTATAGTAGGTCACATTATTAAATTGCACAAAAATTGGAATATCCTCTTCCAATTGTGGTTGAGCTTAGCCCATAACATCAGATTTCTAAGATACCAATTAACATGAGCAGACCACAAACATGTTTCTCAGAGACAAGATAAATGCAGATTCTGAAGTTAACAATTATCTAGTTGCATTCACTCACCAGTGACAGGTGCTGTATCCAACTTCAAGAGTACAGTGCCCAATAGCCCATCAAGCATCAACCACAACAGGAACATATATCAGTTCTTTAGACCACCATCAAGAAAATCATACTTCCTAAAATATTTATCACATTGATATTAATCTGAAGAAAATACAATAAACCTGAACTCATAACATACTTGATAAAAATATAGGCTTATCTTCACTTCGAGCCTTTGCAAAGGCATCCTCTCCCCATGGATACCAATCAACCTTCAAAGAACTCAGAAAAGAAGATCAATGTAAAGACCCAAATTTTCTGATGGTCAAAGCTAAATAATACGTAATGATCATAATCATGTGTGTCATACAGAATTTACAACCTTAATTCAAGTCAATTTCATGACATGAACATTTGTGAAGATCTGATGAATGCAATCATATTCTTCATTATGAAAATCTTTTACTTACAATAGTAAACAGCATATCATAAAACCGTAGTTTTTATGCTTGAATATCTTCCGAAGCATGCTCAAATTTGAACAAAAATGAAATGAATCTTCACATAAACTTACATAAGAGAAATCAACCCAAATAGAATAAAGCAATTATAGTTCATCTTAAAATTTAATACGGAAATTCTTAAAGGCGTTCTTAAATGGAAGGTCTGTCCAATAAGGAGCAGTACGCAATAGAGTGTCTATCATAGTTGACTTCTCCAAGAAGCTAGAAAGCAGGGTTCTTGACTCTGTAGCACAAGAATGGATCCTCAGTAGGATAATGCTGGACGCAAACATTTTGTTGCTTGATGATAATCTGGATGAGGAAGGGCCAGAGGTTCTGCATGTGTGGGGTAGCTCTAGCAAGAGCCAGAAAGCCTCAAAATGATCTCCATGACTTTGCAGAAAAAGCAGAATAAACTTGTTCTTTATTGCAAAAATTAGACATTATGTTTGGCCAATCATAGATGACTATTGACTTTGAAGGAAGGGCATTGAAAGTGAGTTGTGACTACAATCTCCCTGCAATCTCAAAAGGTGGAGTAGCTAAGGCAGTCCACAATCACCAAAATGACTTGTTTACCCCCAAAGTTAGGAAGCTCCACAATGAAATCCATGAAAATATCAATCCATGTGTTTGGAATACGAAGGGGTTGTAAAGATCCAAGGGTTTTGACTATTTCACCCATGTTACGCTAACATGGGGTTGTAAAGATCCAAGAGTTCTAACTGCTTCACCCATGTTATGCTAGCATACATTACATTTAGCAACAAAAATATTTACATCTTGCTTAAGTCCATCTCAGAACAAAATCTTGCATTACTAGCCCATAAGTCTTCAAAAACCCAAAGTGACTTACTATTGGGGATGAGTGTAGCTTTGTAGGTAAGCTTTGTAGGTAAATACTGCTTGAGCTAGGAGTTGCAACACAAATAAATTCAATCATGATACTTCAATACTCAAACTTATCATGTAAATCCTTGCTCTAACTCGTGATCTACTTCCAACTATCAAAAAATACCTTGGAGTTTGGGATCTACCTCCCATTCATGACAAACAACCTTAATCCAAGTGGGTAACAAAAGTAAAAGCGAAAACACTGACCTATCTTCTTCAGATTTACAAGAAAGTATGTCAGCCTAAATCCTCTTTTCCTTTTTTATACAAACCTCCCAATCATACGCCAACATCTCGGTGACCCATTTATGTTGTTCTAGGGAGGACACTCCTTGCTATAAGAGGTATTTGAGGTTGCCATAATCAATTTTGATCTAGAATTGGCAAACCAATAGGTATAGACACCATTGTTGAACATGTAATATAGCCATCATCTCCTTTTCATAGGTCGATCTAGCTAAATTCTTCCCAATAAATTGCTTGCTAGTGAAAGCTATACCCTCTTGTATCAAAACTGCTCCTATTTATGTCCTTGAGGTATCACACTCCAAGAAAAACATTTTTGTAAGATCAGGCATTGCCAAAAGTGAGTTGGAACACATAGCAACTTTGAGGTCAAGGAAATCCTATTTTGTATCCTCATTCCAAACAAGCAAGTTCTTTTCAAGTAGGGTTGTAAGGGGTCTTGCAATCTTACCATAATGTTAACAAATTTGTGGTAATACCCTATTAAGCCTAGGAACTCACAAAGACTCTTAATGGGTTGGAGTCAATGCTAATCTTGCATGGCCTTTTTTGAAGCAACACATGTCTTCTTGCAAAACAATATGTGTCGAATACTCCACTTCTTGTACACCAAAGGTACATTTGGAGCATTTAGAAAAAAGAGAATGGTCATACAAAATCTTGACAGTAAGTTCCACATGCTTGACATTATCAGCCAAAGTGCGGTTGTAAATGAGAATGTCATCAACAAACACTAAGATGAACTTGCAAAGATATCCCTTGAATATTGCATTTATCAAACTCTAAAATGTCAAGGGAGCACTAGTGAGACCAAAGGGCATCACTAAAAACTCATACTAACCTTCATGGGTGCAAACAGTTGTTTTAGGAGTGTCTTCTTCTTTGGCCCAAATTTGATGTTAACTAAATTGAAGATCTAGCTTGGCAAAAACATTGACTCACATAACTCATCCAATAAATCATCTATAACTAGAATGGAGAGCTTGTCCTTGATGGTGAGTTTATTGAGTTCCCAAAAATTGGGTCATCCTCCAACTTGCATAATTCTTAGGAACCGTCACCACTAGAGTTGAAGGCCTAGTACTTGGTCGGGTTACCCCAACATTTATTAGTTCATTAAACATTTCTCTATCTCATTCTTTTGCTCAAAAGGATATCTATAAGGTCTAAAATTGGAGGTTGACTAAGTATTGTTAGCAAAACAGCATGGTCATGGAACATTGGCAAACCAAGTGACCCTTCAATAATTTCTCCCTGCGGTGAGAATTGATTGATTTAACTTTCCCTACCTTTAAACCTTGCAAGGTGTACTCTTTGTCTTGCTAATTGAATTTCATACAAAGTTGAGAGTAATCACAAGAAAGAGACCCTACAATCTACAACTATTGCAGTCACAATACCATGTTAGCACCCCTATAACACACGCATAGATCACATATCACCAATAAGTTGATAATCACCCATGGTGAGTTTAACATTGCAACATTACAACTACAAGAATTAGTACTACCATTGGCCACCATAATTCGGAAATTATTGCAAGAATGGGCATAGCAACAAAGTTGGTTGGCTAGTTATTGACAAATGCATACTAACAGCATCAACTAGAACCACAACCTTATGATGTTTGATGTAACCAATGACTTTCAATATTGGGGAGAAGAAAAACATGCAAGTGCATTAATTAAGATGTGAGTTTCTTCACTAGATTCCTCTAGTTGGAATTCTTCCTTGACCTCATTGTCAAAAGACCCTTCTATATCATTAGATACTTAAATAGAATCAATTAGATACAATCATTGATTACAACATTTGTGATGTTTTTTCCCACTTTTGATCACAATTAAAACATACTCCCTTGGCCTTTTTCATTACTATCTCCTCTCTAGATAACCTATGAATAGTGATGGGTCTAGTTCCACTATTGATGACATCCTTCTTTTGCCTAAATGATTGAGATGTGAATACCAAAAAAAATTGTGGATTACAAGTTTATCTTTAATCAATCCAAATATGGCAATGGCATCTACCATAGTTTGTGAGGCATTTATTTAACCTCATCTTAAATCTCAATTTTCAAGCCAAAAATATAGTGATTGTGACGAGGAATCCAAGAATCCTTCTATAAAATTGGACACCTCATCAAATTCAGTGATGTAGTTGGTAACAATTCCAATGTAAACCAACTTGAAGAGCTTGCTTTCAAGATCCTCATAGATGCCAACTTCAAAGTAGGCTAGAAGGTCTTTAGAAAACTCATGTTAATGTGACATGCCAAGGCAAGAGTGTGCACACCATAGATACCATTGAGTTGCCACTCCCTCTATGGCAAAGCTTGCCACCATGAAATGCTCCTCAACAAGAACTCAAAGAGCATCAAGATGACACTCCTTCATGCCTAACCATGTGCCAACTCAACAAAATTTGAGCATGTCAATCTTTGGGTATTGGGAGAGGCCCGTAGGCTATCAAAAAGCTCTACTAACAAGATGAATTGGAGTTAGAGTGATTGTTGGCCAATGAATTGAGTTTAGCATTCATCTACTAAAGGTTTACTTGGGTCAAGCTATCAATGAGGTTATTCATTGAGTTTGAAGTTAGGCAAGAGAAGATTGGAGGTCTTGTATGTCAAATTCCATCTTGGGATCTTTCTTGGGCAATAGTGTATCACAACAATCAATGCAAAAGGATGATGTGGGTGATGAGTAAACCTTCCAAAATAGTTACATGGGGTGATCTAAAGGGACTTAAACAAGTTGAATTGGCCATATTGGAGATAGAATGGACATACCAAATTTTCTCCTACATTATCAAATACTAGGTGGACCTTTGGGAATGGCTTAGGGTGAAATTGATTAACTTGAATTGAAATCAAAGACTTGAAAATTGAGCGCATAACCAATGTAGGGCTGTTACAAGGATCATTTAACGATGCCTATTGCTTCAGACTACATATGAGTGCCCTAGGACATGGCATTATTTAAAGAAATAGTAAATAGGGAGCTCGTCTTCTTTCTTGCAACAAGACATGGACATGATCAATGTATTGGCTTATTATCCACCAAGGGATAGAATCTTTTGGCAAAGCTCACCCAAAGTGCACAGATCACTTGGATGTCCATCTAGTCAAAGAAAAGAATAAGGCAAATTGCCAAAATATTCTTAGACAAACAATGTGAAGCAAAATCAATCTATTAACAAAGAATAATTTTTGACTTCCTTGCCATGATCAGCAATGGCAAAACCAACATTTTGTCACCAAGACCTTAAGGTCTAGCTATGCATAATGATCACAAGTTATTGTCTACGAACATAGTTTGCAAACTTCGCAAATTCTTGCCAAACTACTGTTTTTTTCTTCCTAGTGAGTAACTCATTAAAGACTTATGCATCAAGTCCTACAAAAAAACTTGCAAGTTTTTTGGTGAGACTTACTAAAATTCGCAAGTTTTTCATGATTTTTCTCTACATAATTGACCATTGAAAAAACTTGCAATTCATAAAACCTTGACTTTTTGTGTTTTCTTTGTCATTTTCGTCTTCAGCAATTAGGGTCTAAGTAGTGCAAATTGATTGTCGAGTGACTGAAAGGATTTATAAGGATTGTTTAAAAGTGATAAAATTATAAAAAATGGCATGAACCATGAAGGTCCCTCTAGCCTTAAAAGCCTTTTACATTATTATGATAATTCAATTTGTTAAAGTTCCCAATTTCCTAAAAGCTTCAATTTCTTAGACTCCTCACTTTGAAGACTTTGCAATTGCTTAGATTCCTCACTCTTCTAACATTACTTTCTCCAATCTCATTCAATTGATCAAAGTTTTTGCCTTGTTGCTAGATTTTTAACATTAAACAAAAAGAACTCTTAATGGATTCCAAGCAAAATTTGTCATTGACAAATGAGAACTTTTGGATGGAGCCTCTAGAGACAATCTCAATCATACTAGAGTTGGAGGAATTTGTCAAGACACCAAAGACCACCCAATTGTTCGTTTTTATTCAAGGTTGGATGTGATTTCTAATAACCTTAAGAAAACCTTGGGTATATCAATAAGGTTCACTATTGCAGCCCGCCATCAACTTATGAGAATCATTATCAAGTTGGAGTCTTGAATCTTGGCTTTGATTGTCTTTGGAGAAATGTAAAAATGATAACCTTTGAAGGAAATCTAAGACAAAATGAACATAGATGGAGTATTTAGGGGCAACCTGGTCAAGCATGTGTTGGAGGCATTTATTGCAACAACAAAGGCCATTCCATTTTTAGTTTTTATTAAGGGTTGGGTCTAGCTTCCAATAAACTTGTGGAAACCTTTGGTATATCAAGAAGGATCTCTATCATAGCCCACCATCAAATTTCAAGAATCATTATTGAATCAAATTCTCAAATCTTGACTTCGACTCTTTTAAATCTTCAAAGAACAATGTCAAAAAATGGCTACTCAAGTAGGTTCTATGTCACACACACTAGCTACTATCAAGGCTTGTGTTGAAATTAGTCATGCAAGAAACATAGATCAACCAATAATTGTAGATAGTACAAACAAAGTGCTATATGATATTATTCACCAAGATTAACTTTTATGTTAATAGCATCCACTTATAATGCATTATTTTTCCATGAAAACATCCCAAAAAATTAACTTTGTCCAAGAAACTACCCAACAGCTAGCCTACAAACTAATCACTAATTCAAAAAAATTATTAACACTACTAACATTTGTAATGTTTATTTATTTAACAATATACTATACTAACCTATAGATGTAATATAATAATCCCAATATTCCCCCTTTATTACATCAGTTCAAACAAAAGAAAGAACACTACATTGGGCCTAAACACAACAGCCCCAAATGGAAATCTAACAAAGCAACTCCACTAAATCTCCTAACTTACCAAAAACACAACAAACTAAATTGATTGTATCAATGAATGTCTTGATTGTCAAACAATACCTATGAATCACCATGGTGCTTATCCAAAAGCATACCACTCGACCCCTTATAGTGACTTATACAACATGAGAGAACAAATCCCAATCTACATGCACAATGAGAAAATAGTTCTCCTCAAAGAGTCCACTCTCCTCTAAGAGTGTCCAAATCCCTCCTCTAGTGCTAGCACAATGAGAGAACAACTCTCCTCTAAGAGAACAATCATTTGAAAGTGTCAAAATCCCTCCAATGCTTAAAGGTGAACAAACCTCTCCTCCAATGCACAACGGGAATAGAACAAAGCCCAATCTACTTGCACAATGAGAAAATAGCTCTCCTCAAAGAGTCCACTCTCCTCTAAGAGTGTCCAAATCCCTCCTCTAGTGCCAGCACAATGAGAGAACAACTCTCCTCTAAGAGAACAATCATCTAAAAGTGTCAAAATCCCTCCAATGCTTACAGGTGAACAAACCTCTCCTCCAATGCACAACGGGAACAAAACCAATTAATGTAGATAGGGACCACAAGTGCCTACAAAATAAGAGAAAACTCTCCTCTAAGAGTCAATCATCCTTTAAGTCTCAAAATCCCTTTTGCAATGCCACAAGGGAACAAATCTCTCCTCCAATGTACAATAAGAATAAATCCAACAAATCAAAAATGTAGATAGGGACTACAAGTGCTTGCACAATGAGAGATTACTCTCCTCTAAGAGTCCATCATCCTTTAAAAGTGTCAAAATCCCTCCTGAAGTGCCAAAAAGGAACAAATCTCTCCTCCAATGTACATACAATAGGAACAAAACCAATAAATGTAGATAAAGACAAGACACTAACCACAAATCTTCCAATGATTAGCCAAATACACACTAACCATAACTCTTATAGTACTACAAGCTCCCCTTGATCAAAAAGGGGACACAAATGAACTAGTGGTTCTCACACAATGGATGGACTATCTCTGAACAAGAAGCTAGCTCTAGAGGGGAAAATCCTCCAAACTCTAATATGATTTGATTACACTCTATCTACTTGATGTCCATTGTGAGGGGAAAATCCTCCAACCTCTAATATGATTTTGTTACACTCTATGTACTTGATGTCCATTGTGAGTCTAAAAGCCCTAAAAGCCCTTTTGATTGAATTATGCTTAGGTTCTTCTAGCTTCTTACTTTTTGCCTCTATGTTTTTACCGGAAGAGAGTATGCCTTCAAATTCCTATATAATTTAAGGACTATCACTTGGTTTCCCACTTTTTGATGACGATGGTGTAAACTGGAGGTCCCTTGGAAAGCTAGAATTCCCTATATAATGTGTGGACTATCACTTGGTTTCCCACTTTCTGATGACGATGGTGTAAATAGGAGGTCCCTTGGAAAGCTAGAATTTTTTCGTTGGCTACCTGGTCTTTTTGGGACATCTCATACTCCACATGGGGAAATCTGTTAGGTTAGACGGCATGGAACATGCCTGCAAACTGTAATTTCTTTTTGTCTTCCATTTCCTAACATATAGCTTTCTTCTATAAAAAACAGCAACCGAATCTTGTGGAAAAACCAAAACTTCATCAATATTATCAATAATCAATTCACTATAGTTCTCAATTTCTCGAAACCTTCAAAATGCTTTAGCTATGAAGTTGCTAAAATACTCAATTTGTTATACTCATCGCTTTGCTAACCATGTACTCTCTCCAATCTCATTCAATCGGCTAGTGTTTTCACTTTGCAATACTAGAATGTTACCATTAAACAGAATCCTGTGGAAAACCACAATCAAATACATTCTAGTCATATTATTATCATAATTTAATTTGCTAAAGTTCTCGATTGACCGAAATCCTCAAATCACTAAAAGTTTTGAATTTGCTAAATCCTCAATTCGTTAAACTCGCCGGTTTGTTAACCCTGCACTTCCTCCAATCTTATTCAACTCACTAAGGCTTTCACTTTGCACAATTAGAATTTACCATTAATAAGAATGGTATAGACAAACACAACCATATTCATCCTAGCCATATGATTATCATAATGTAATTCACTAAAATCCACTGAAGTTGTCAATTTGTCGAAAATCCTCAAAGATAATGTAATTCACTAAAATCCACTGAAGTTGTCAATTTGTCAAAATCCTCAAAGCGCTTAAGTTTTGAATTTGCTGTAAGCTCAACAAGTTAAGCTCTTCGCTTCCTTAATCTTTTACTTTCTCTATAATTCAATTCGCTAATGCGTTCGTTTCATTTATCCTCTGCTCTTGTGTAAAGCAAAAGATCTAAAAACGTCAGACACAAAAAGAAATCCTTTAACCACAAATAAATAAATAATAAATAATTCCTTCTTCCACAGGAAAAGTTGGTAAGAGGTGAAAAACTAATAACAAAATACAAAAGATATATAAATGCCAACCGGATTATGAGCGTGCTGAAGTAAATAAGGGCTTTGTTCTCTGGCAAGCCTGTTTGTATATTTCTTTGCCCCGCTCTGCTCCGCTACTCGTTCCGCCATGGCCAATACTCTACCAGTTGAAAATCCTCCAAATTTAACCCCAGGTGCCACTAAACTTGGCCGCGAGGACTTCAAATCCAACGCGCGGTTACTGCGTATAAATAATTTGGCGTGAAAACGCCTGGCACTTGTGCTCACCACCAGTCTTCTTAGCATAGAAGAAAATGATAAAACCCTGAAAACATTGTACAGGACTTATAAACAAGAAATCTTTTCAGCACCGAAAATAGGGAAAAGACAAGTGACGGTTATTTTTAAACTGTCTACGATTAAGGTACCTCGCGTGTTGAATATTTGTAATTAAGGCCATGTGTGAGCCCATGGAACCTGCCATGTCAAGGTAATTTGTGTATGCCTTCTAGAAGGCCATGTGTATATGGGGGAACTTCATCAATATTTTATCGTTTTTTACTTGCTTTCCAAATGAAAATGTTAATTGTATGTGATATTTTGCTAGCTTACTCACACGTGTGTCCCTCATCTTCTTTTATTAAGATTTGCCTTTTTATTGTTTCCACGGATAAAGTTATAATTTTTATTAAAAATAATGAAAAAGATAGGCATCTAAGGAGCAGTTATGACATTTCGGGTAAGGTGACGCAATCGAGGAAGATGTCGTCGGCAAGCTATGGTTACTTTGGAAGCGAGAAAAGTAGGTAGTAGCAAGCAAAATTTTAGAGAAGGCTAGAAAAGTGTTTTGAGTATGCGTTGAAGCCCCTACAACTGCAAACAAGCATACATCCTAAGATTGAAAGTAAAGCTCAAGAGAAGGTTGAAAGTTGCTCTTATGGAGCTATGTAAGGCAATCTAAGAGGAGATATGCAACTCATAAGAGGAAAGAATAACAAAAGGGTATCAAAGCATATTAAAGTAGTAGCAATGGGTGAAAATGAAATTGTGGACATAGGAGTATTAAAAGGAGACGGTTTTGATTAGAAAGTTTAATTATATTTTGTGTAGTTTTTAGAGAACGGCTGGGTTAAGAAGATGTAGCTATTATTTTTAAAAGTTGTAGTGGTTTGTATCTTTATGCAAAAGGATTTCTTTTTTTGTTGTGTGTGATTCAAAAGAAGATCATAAAAACATTCTAGAGAATGAATCTTTGAGTTGAAATATGACAATGTTTCTGAAATCTTGATTCTTTGAGTTCAAATCGCTTGCAAAAGATTTTTATATCTCATTTATTTGGATATAGAATGTGAAGCATTCCATTACATTTATGGCTTCATTCAAAATTGAAAAATTTTGGGAATAAATGAAACAAATTTATAACGTGCTCACCCAAAATATGAAAAATATGCTCACTACTACAATGAGAATCTTGGTTGAAATGGATTTATCTAAGGATTATTACTGAAGATAAGTTTAAAAATGGATAAATATGTGTGGAAGCAAGCATTAGATTATGAAAAACTAGATCATAGATGGAACTATTTTGAGATTGATCATATAGTTGTAGAATGTGGGAAGCTTAGTGTAATGGCGTAAATTTACACCCCTTGCAAATTCCCCATTTACACCCCTTACCTTAGAAAAATCAAACTCGATGATGTTATTCCACGTCCTTCGTCCGCTCTCCATCCATTTGGCAGCTATCTATAGTGTCGGTGGGGGAATTTATGTCGGGGACACAAGTGTGAGGCGCAAACGTCTGCACGGCGCGTTGTCATTCTAACGGAATTCCCACCTTTGGAATCTACAAAGGCATTACACTTCTCCATTGGTGACAAAGCATAACACCTTTACCCCTTTGACCGAGCTTGAACAGCTCCTTTGGCTCCCAATTCATCTTCAAAACACTATCTCATTCATTGAATTCATCTTCTTCACACTTCTTGAACTTCTTGAGCATTCTACACACTTCATTCATAGCATTTTCACCATCTTTGAAGCTCAAGTTGACACTCTGTTGGTTTTATTCCTCTCATTTTTGTGGCAACATTGGCATTCACAAGCTTGTGAGTTCACATCTTCCTTCACGTGCCTTGAGAGCATCTTGTTGGGGAGGTGATATCCATTCACTTAGCATCATTGTATTGTTTTAGTAGCATATTGTTGTTAGCATAGCACATAGTACTTCTACTTCAATATATTTCTTTATCGTTGATATTTTGGTTGTCCATGGAGGTGGAAACACCAAAATAGGGGTTTGACTGCGGCAAGCCCCAAAACAACCCCAACATTTTTCCTCGTTCTACTGTGTGTAGGTATCTCGTTCATGCAGAGCTTGCGGGAGGCTGGACTAACAGTAAGTTGGATTTCTACCACCTTCACTCTTATCAAGTTCTACTTTAGCATTATTAAAGTATTCTTCTTGTTGTTTCACTCATTTAACTATTTTCTGCTTTTTGTCATCGTATCAAATTGTATCGATCAGGTCGTTAGTAAGTTCTTTCCAAGTTTCAGTTGTACTTTACACTTTCTTTCCATATGGATGCCAATGCTCGACTGGGATGCTAGCATGTCGTGTTGTCATCTGTCTTCTGTGTTGGATTCCTTTGGTAGAGAGCTACCTAAGTTACAGTCCAAACTCAAGAATTTTCTCACTTGACTTCCTAAACCTCTTAGGTTGACAGAAGGAGAGAGGTAGATCAATTTCCCTTCCTTTTCACCCTCTTAAAACATCAAACCTATCTTAGACAATCCCTTAGCGTAGCTCGATCAAGGCATCTAATTGTTCTAGAATCTAATGTGACCTGGGGTCCTTAGTAGTCGATCCCCCTCCTCTACATTTTGGTGAACTTGACGTGAACTATTTTGGTTCCATTTCGTAGTGGTGAAGGATTCTTCTCTCGTGTTCTAGGTGTGTTGTAGGTGTGTGTGTTGTAGGGCGCCTAGCCTTGCAACCCAACCTACGACCCCTAGCGGCATAGCTAGAAGAGTCCCTAAACGTTGTGAAGCGAAACCTTGAATAGGTCACTGTCTAATTGTGAAACCCTTGGGGGATTTTGAGAAAGTCCTTTCTAGTGTACGTAGAGATGGCTTATTTCATGCATCTTTCCATCTCATTTGTGCAGCTTGCAAGTGGGTATCCTGCTATAACCTTTACCTCATAGGATTTGTCAATGAATGTTAATAAAGAACCCTCTCCATTGTACATTCCCGCTTGTATCAACAAGAACATCATAATTTGCATTCTCGTTGATCCTATATGTTGGTTTAATGTTATCATAGAGGAGATCATGTTAATAAACTTCTTCCATAAGGATGGGTGCAATGAGTCTAAAAGCACTATACATACGCATGATGGGTTTTTTGTTCCTCCCATCGGTTCTATCACCTTATCAATCTGAGTTGGGCCCAGGATTGTGAATGCCCTCTTTGATATTATCCCAAGGCCCAACTTGTTTAGAGTGAAGCTAGGAATTCCTTAGCTCATTTTCATGAACGTAGTCCCCTCGGTGATCCATAAATGCTTAAATTTCTCTCATGGGGGTTTTGTGCATGTAGTCCACGACATTGATTACAAACCAATGGTGGTGTGTGGAGGCTACTCACTTGATCACTTCTAGTATGCCCTTGTTGGTCCACTCCCTCCTAGGATAGACTTGTTGTATCACACTTACATAAAATAGGAGAATGGGGGCATATCACCAAAAGTGATATATCCTCCTTCTCCCTATGCTATTTCAATTAAGGCTTTCATGATAGTGTAGCATAAGGCTACCTTTGCTGCTCAAAAAAAGTAGGAGGAGAAGTCCACTCAGGAGCCTTCTTCTTCTTCCTCTATAGTTCCACCTGCCTCTGCCTCTTGTCCTATTGTGGTGCCTTCAACTTCCACCTCTATGCATCTTTTAGGGATTATGATGGTTCCTGCTTGGCAGAAAGCCAAGTGTTAGGTGTTTGACCCTCGTATCTTGCCCACAATGCCTTGGCCCATCTTGTATGGTAAGGGGAAAGATCCCCATGGAGTCACCTCTATCGCTTGGCCTCCTGCTCCTACCTCTAAGGTAGCGAATGGGAAGAGACTTGTCATTGAGGTACTTGAGTCTACTTCTCCACCTATTGTTGTCTTTTCCCTTGCATCTTTTCCTCCTGTTCCTGTTCAAGAGTCACTCCCTCCACCAGAAATGGCTATGATGGATACTCCAATGACTGAATAGGAGCCTCCTGCTCCTCCTCAAGTTGCAACCTCTAGCTCCCAAAGCCAAAGAAATTGCCTTGTGCATGAGCATAAGTGATGGAGGAAAGCTCTAGTCACTAAGCAGGTTTCCTTACAGAAGGAGGAAGGGGAGCCAACAACTTATGTTTTAGTGTCTTCTACTATGTCCTCCTCTTCCACCCCTTCTGCTTCAGTTCCCTCTGCCTCGATCTTGCTTTCAGCTCCCCCAGTGAGTGTAGATGATCCTCACCCTAAAAGGGTGCAAGTGTTCATTGCTCCTTCGGTTGAGCCTCCTCTTATGATGTCCCTTCTAGACATCCCACCTTTCCCCAAGCCCGTGGATATGTCGAATACCTTGGTGGTGTTCATTGCAGTGTTCTCTACTTCTTCCTCACCTTTCATTTCATTTGTGGAGATCTCACATCCTCCGATGAAGTGCAATTTGGAGGATGACCCTACCTCTAATGGGGGTTGAAAGAAGGTATTGCCTTCTTCGAAAGTTGGTTCTGTGTTGGCTTGCATCATCCTAGTGATGGAGGCAGCCCCGACATCCCCAGAGTGTGTCATTGCCCCTAAATCTTTCAGTGAAGTTAGCAGTGGATCTCAAGCGCCTCCTTCATCGCAAACTCAGTTGACACATGGTACTCCCATCAAGTGCATGTTCAACTCAATGGACGATGTCCCAGCTTTGTCGATGATTTTACAAAATCAATGACATTTACCTCACAGGAGTTGAGCGAAGAATACCTCAAGGGGCCCTCTTCCTTGGCTCTCATTGCAGGAGAGTTGAAGGGTGCTCCCCTTGCTATCCCCCCTTGTAGGATCATTCGCCTTCCACTTTTAATGATCTAGATTGGGAGAACGATGACCTCTTGGTTGATGAGGACTAGGAGGGCACCTCTTCTATATCTATAGATTAGATTTGTGTGTGTTATGTTTCCCCCATTCTTGTTTTACATGTTCTTGGAGGACCCTTGTCATCCTCGTAGGTACTTGGATACAGGAGTGTTTTGTGTTGTAAACTTCTTCTATTTTTTACATCATTCTTCCTTAGTTGTGTCTTGATTTTCAACAATTAGGGACGATGCAAAGTGTTGGGGGAATTTAGGCCTCCCTTCCATGTTGACCCAAAAAAAAAAAAATTGCCTTCACGTACCTTTCTTCATATGGTCTGATATAGCAGGGGGTTGATGGCAGTTCATTTATATATTATATATTACACCTATCTATCTATATTTATGAGCAGTTTTGACCCTGAAATATCATATCCCCCTATCTCTTGTTCATTATGTCATTGTTTGTCCTTTCTTTTAATCTTTCTATTTTCTTTGTTTGCTTTGTGATGTTGTGGTACTTATGTGTTGTCCCTCGCGTGTGTGGCAACATTACCACTCGTCATGTTTCATGGGCCACAACATCACTTTCATTCTTGCTTTTCTCTCCTTAGAATTTTGTGTGCCTTTGAGTTTAGCATGCACCATCCTAAGGGGGGCCTATCATATCGCTTCAATTTTCAAAAGGGTGCATTCGGTCCCTAGCAGAATCTTTCTTTCATCACAGATTCGTAAGATAGAATCTGAAAATTTGCCTTCAAGAAGGAAGCACTTTTTCTGATGAAGAAGTTTGAAAACTTGCCCTTATAAGGGAGTACTTTCTTTCAATTTCCTTGATGAAAGAAATCTTTTGAAAGGATTCCTTGATGCTAGAATCGTTTGCAGAAAATGTCTTTTCCTTTCAAACAAAGTGTCCCTTGAGTGGATCCCTTTTTCTTTTGAAGGGTTCTCGAGGGACCCCTTTGAAAGCTTCTCCTTCAGGTTTTGTATGTCTTCCTGCATGACTTTTTGTTATCTAACATGTTTTGTCTGTGGATTAACATGTTGCTTTGTAGGACCTGTGTAGCTTCTTTTTCAATCAATCTTGGAGATCTGAGGACCTCAAGCTTGCCTTGCGGGACTGAGCACCTGTGAGGGCCCATCAAACTCTATGGAGCCTCTTACATTGGGATTCTCTTAGGACTAAGCACCTGTGGCACCTCCTTTGCAAGTGTGAGGACTTGTAAAGCACTTTCATCTTGCGATATCTCTTTGTTCAACTCTATAGGATCGAGCACCTGTAGAGCCTTTTGTTCACCTTTCCATAGGTTTGAGGTCCTATGGTGCATTTTGTTCAACTCTCCTTAGGATCAAGTACTTGTGGAGTCGTCTCCTCTTCTTGAGCATTCAAGTGTGTCAGACTATGGTCTGCTTCCTCAATGATTCAAGTATACTTTCTTTAAAATCTTTCTATCTACTTTACCTCGCATTTGGTAGCACATATGCTCACTAAAGTGAGGGAAAAATGTAATGGCATGAATTTTTACCCCTTGCAAATTCCCCATTTACACCCCTTAGAAAAATCAAACTTGATGATGCTGTTCCATTTTCTCTGTCCACTCTCCATCCATTTGGTAGTTATCTATAGTGTCGGGGGAATTTCTATCAGGGGTGCGAGTGTAGAGCACAGACGTCTACGTGGCGTGCTACCATCCTGACAGGATTCCCACCTTTGGAATCTATAAAGGCGTTACACTTTTTCATTGGTAATGAAGAATAATGCCTCTACCCTTTCGATCAAGCTTGAATGACTCCTTTGGCTTCCATTTCATCTACAAAACAGTATCTCATTCATTGAATTCATCTTCTTCACACTTCTTGTAAGGAAAAATTTATTGCATCTCAGAGTAACCTCCAAGAACAGTAGTGCCTTCGGTAACTTTAATTTCGATTAGGTTGCCTCAAAGACACATACTACTATGTCCTAAAGCAGAAACGGACACAGTTTATTTCCACATTGATCTTTCTGAGAGAAGCACATGTAAAATCAACAGCAAGCAACAACATAGATGAAAGATACTACAAAAATAGAACACAAAGATTTTATGTGGGGAAAACCCTTTCGGGTGAAAAACCCCACTCTCCAAAGTTTGAGCCATTGTATTATTCAACAACAGAAGGTTACAATACAGTTTCAGGCTCTTAGCCTTTTCAGAGATTACATCTTATTCATCTGGATACAACTGGTAGCAAAAAATCCCTGAGAGATCACCCATAGCAATCATGATCACGAGAGATTCCAGCAGCTTAACTCTACCTCTCAATCCTTTGCTTCAACCTCATGGCCTCGGCCTTTCGGCCAACCACTCGGCCCTCTCTCTATCGTTCTCTCTCTGGCTTCTCTATTTCATCGGCTCTATCTCTTCAGCTCCTTGGCTTATCAACACACACCTTTAGAACGTCCAATGCATACGTATATACATTCATTCTCAAACAACCTCTGTGAAAATTTTCTTTTCCAACTGTCGGATCAGAACTTCCAGCTCAGCATCATTATCATCAAAGATGTTTCCATTTCCTCATGTAGAGCTTTCCCTTCCACACAGAAACAGTCGCAATAGTCTCACATCAAATGATTCACATTTTGCTCTCTGATTGGTCCAAGTCGTGCCACGTAGGACAGACTTCACTCGATCAAACATCAATCAACTTGTGTCGCATGTCGATGAGACACTAACCATGTCTCCCTGATGCGACAAGACCAGATCAACATTATCGCCAAGAGTTATCACTATCGGCAAGATGTTACACCGAGTCTAGAAAGCTATCGCTGAGACTTCCCCTTGTCACCAAGACATCATACCGAAGTTCCTAAGACACATCGACCTTGGCATTCTCATCGGCAAGATAATCGCCATTCAATGAGACTTCATACAGATGTTCAAAGGTCACTCTGAAATGCCCAACAGTCGGCAAGACTTACCACCCTTCACTGAGAGATCATACCGAGCTTTCAAGTCATACCGAACACCAAACAATAGTCGACAAGACTTATCGCTTTCACTAAGAGGTCATATCGACATCAGGATTCCCATCGGCAAGACAAACACTCTTCGCCAAGACATCATACCAATGCCTTCAAGTTACACTACAGTGCTCGACAGTCAGCAAGACATTCGTCTTTCACCAAGACATCACACCGAGCACACCATGTCATACTGAGTCAGCAAGACTTTCCACAGTCGGTAAGACAACATACCAAAACACATGTGTTACACCGAAGTCTCCTGTTGGCTAGACTTACCACTGTCACCAAGAGGTTACACCGAAGTCACACATCCATCGGCGAGACCAACACCTATCGCCAAGACTTCACACCGAAGTCTCCAGGGTATCCCGAGCCCACCTTTCACCAAAAGTCATGCCAAACACATCCCACACCGTCGATGAGACAAACGCCCGTCACATTCCTATCGGCATCCATCTAACAATCGGCAAGACTTCCCTCTATCGCCAAGAGGTTACAACGACATTCACACCTATCGGCGAGAGAACCCACCGTCGGTAAGACTTCTTACCGAGACTTTCGAGTTACCCTGATGACCACAAGTGTATAGTTGTCGGCGAGACATTTCCTTGTCGCTAAGAGTTCCTGCCGAACCCTTATGTTATACCGAAGACTTCTTTCGATGAGACTTCTCTCATCGGCATGAGACATACCGAACGCCCAAGACTCTCCCCGAAGACTTATTTCACCACAGGTCTCCCCGACATCCGCTAGACACCAACTCATCGGCCAGAGTTCTCCACTCGGTAGAAGGTTACAGCGAACGCCACAAGTCACAGAGACAACACCAGTCAGCAAGACAGAAGCATTGTCTTGGCGACATGAGCAAAACACAAGGTTACTAAATTGCCAGTCGGCCAGACAATAGGAATGTCACGGTGACCATGCTTTCTCAGAGGTTTCAGCCTATGAGATTGAGGCACATTTTCCAACACTTCTTGATCTTCTTGAGCATTCTACACACTTCATTCATAACATTTTCACCATCTTTGAAGCTCCAAGTTGACACTCTACTAGTTTTACTCCTCTCATTGTTGCAGAAACATTGACATTCACAAGCTTGTGAGCTCACATCTTCCTTCACGTGCCTTAAGAACATATTTTTCGGGAGGTGATATCCATTCACTTAGCATCATTGTATTATTTTAGTAGCATATTGTTGTTAGCATAGCACATAGTACTTCTACTTCAATATCTTTCTTTATCATACTTTCTCTATCGTTGATATTTTGGTTGTCTGTGGAGGTGGAAACACTAAAATAGGGGTTTGATTGCGATAAGCCCTGAAACAACCCCAACATTTTTCCTCATTATGTTGTGTGTAGGTATCTCATTCATGTGGAGATTGGAGGAGGCTATATTAACCGTAAGTTGGATTTCTACCTCCTTCGCTCTTGTCAAATTCTAGTTTAGCGTTATTAAAGTATTCTTCCTGTTGTTTCAATCATTTAGCTATTTTTTACTTTCTTTGATCGTATCAAACTGTACTAGTCGGGTCGTTAGTAAGTTCTTTCCAAATTTTTACTATACTTTACACTTTTTGTCCATACAAATGCCAATGCCCGACTGGGATGCCAATGCGTCGTGTTATCATCTATCTTCTACATTAGAGTCCTTTGGTAGAGATTTGCAATCCAAACTTGGGAATTTTCTCATTTGACTTCCTAAACCTCTAAGGTTGACAGAAGGAGAGAGGCATATCAATTACCCTTCCTTCTCACCCTCTTAAAACATCAAACCTATCTTAGACAATCCCTTAGTGTGAGGTAGATCATGGCAGCTAATTGTTCTAGACCCTCTCGTGACCTGGGGTCTTGAGTAGTCGGTCCCCCTCCTCTACATCTAGTAAACAAATAGGCACTTGTTATGGTGGTAAGATGTAATCCCTATCATATGCTTGTGGTTTTCCATTTGATTTCCTTCTACCTAGCTCGAAGGAGGCAAAGATGAATTTTATAAAGAAAGATAATAAGGAGAAGTTAAGTAATGAACTAGGACAAAGGAAGCTAAAGGAGATGGAAATAACATAGGATGGAAATGTAATAATAGAAAAAAGCAAGAGTATGCATGAGGAGTTAAAAGGATTAGATGAGGGTTCTTATGTTATTGGTCAAAATCAAGAAAAATAAGAAATGAACAAAGAAACAATTTTAAAACTCTCATAATCAACATATGTTGTATGAGAAGAGCACCTAAAAATGCAAGAAGACATAGAATCCTTTATAGAGGATTGCACTTCTAAAGTAAGAATTTTGATTGAAACTAAAGAGAATGCAGGGGGAGCATATTTTGAGCTTAAAATTCAAGATTGGGTGATGGCCTACAACAAATCCAAGAAAAATTAGAGTGTATCATAGAAGAGGGTGCTAAGGTTGCACACCAAATAGAAAAATTGATAAAGAATGATTATGAAGGTAATAAAGTGGATTGTTTGGTTTTTTGGAAGGCAACCTTTTGGGCTTTACTCTTTTGATATATTAAGATATATTAGTTTATGTGAGAATATGATGCACTAAATTTGCTCTTTACTTGTGTGAGCACTCTTACAAAACTCTCACAACTTTATATGAAAAAAGTTAACACAATGAGGTGATCCATTCTATCAAAATTATTTCATGTTATGATTAGAGGATTTTACTTTATCAAAAATATTCATTTATTAAATTTGGATTTTTTATGTCATTCATGGTATAGTGTGATGGCCAAATCATGACATTATTATTGTAGCCACCAAGGTTCAAACCTCCATCGTTCCATTGTGATTGCAGGTATTGTGCCCTCGTTGATCTCTTGCATGTGTAGGTTTAAACCTTTTTGTTGAAGTTATTGCTATTCATGCTCATGTCTTCATGCTCCAAACCTTTGTTGAAGCAATGTGCTCATGTAGGCTTTGTGACCCTATTGGGCTATTGCTTTCATGAGTTTGGACTATTCATGTTAATGGTGTGTGTTCATGTCAAGGATGAGGTCCCCCATTTGTGACCTCACCTAGCTCAAGCCAAGCTAAAAATTCTCATGTTACTAATAAAAAATAGCCTTCTTTATATTAAATAATTTAAAATTTATATTATGGTGAATAACATGCTATCATCCTCGCCAATTAACCTAGAACCCTTTAGCAAAAAAATATATTTAGAATTGTGTAGTATACCTATATAAACTAATTTTTTATCAATAATTTATGATCAAATATACCTCTCAAATAAATGTGTTTTTAAAATGAAAGTGCAAGTATTTTTTTATTTTAAGTGATTAAAATACAATGTAAATTTTATGTGCAAATAAAAAATAAGGTTCTTTAAGATATAATTAGATAAATTAATCAAAAAATAAATAAACTTGATTAAACACAAATTAATTTAAGAATATAAAGTAGATTATGTAGTACATTAACATTAACTATTTTTTACATCAATAATTTTTTATCAAATATTCCTTATAATGAAAGAGTATTTTTTAAATTTTTAAGTGGTCATTGAAATATAATATAGGTTTTATATGGAAGTGCTTTAGAATTTTACTTTAGGTATATTTTTGGAGGCTAACCTTTATGTTTTGATCTTCTTCTTTATAATTTTATTCGTTACAATGTATACATGTGATAAGAAAAAACAAGGTTCTTTGGTATAATTAGATAAATAAATACGATTAAGCACAAATTAATCTAAGGATATAATGTGGATGTAGATTGAGTGGAATTGAATGGATTATATCAGATAAGATTAGACAATAAGCATGACTATTTCATAAATAGTAATTAATGAAGAGAGATAATATTTAACACTAGAATTGAAGTTTGTTCATTGATGAAGATAATGAAATTGATGTACCTTAGAATCTAGAAATGTGTTAAACAATCCTATGACAATTAAAATATCCTTCCATGTTTTGTGTTTTTTCAGCTTTATGATCTAGATATAGATTGGAACTAGGAACTCACTTTATGCCTACAAACTTACCCTATAATGTTCTCTATATTCTAGCCTATGAATTCCATAAAAAGTAGAATGTCATATTGTGATAAAAAAAATGTCACATTCTAAGGTTTTTTCTATTAAGTTGACAATATTTAAATATAACTTCATAGACAACAAAATTCAAACATGCACATGAATTATAGAATGGTTTTTAGGTGATTCGCATGTGTTAAAATGAATATAATCACATATGTAAGATTCTAGATACTTGATTTAAATGTAGATGTGAACTATTGTTCTTGTGTGATCAACATATGCTAAGTAATGGTGAATGACTAAGGTATCACATAATCAAATGTAATGAATGTGTTTTTACATGTATAAACATAATGTTCATAAATCATGAATGTTTGTACATAGTTGACCTAGGACCAAAGTATAAGATGAGGCCAAATATCTAAATGTTTGACTCTTATTTTTGCTTTGAAGTGGAACATATTTGTGGTTGTGATATCTACCCTGCACCCATAAACATGACCTAGTTCAAACAACCAAGTTGGATATGTTGGTTTCAATAGGGTTATTCCAAAACCAGTCACCTGCTTTGGTCATTTTCACACCTAGTTAGTCCTTTTCATGTTCTCTCTTTTGGGACTAGCTTTTTTCTTATGAGTTTTCTCCTTTTTATCCATATTTTGAAAGATGTTTTTAACATGGGTTCCATATTAGGATCTTTGCATTTTTTTTCCTTCCTAAGTTGCACTTAAGGTAGGGTGTTGGTGTGAATAGGAATATTCTATAATTAGTTACCATCTTGGGTCTTTTTCACACCTAGTTAGTTATGTTTACTTAAGGCATTTTTTTATGTCTCAAGTCATAAGATTAAGGCACTTATCAAAATCCTATGTTTCCTAGGTTTCACCCTTGCCTATATAAGTGAGACACTTGAAATTATTGTATTAATTCAATTCGTTCACAATGTAGTTTTTTATTGTAAAACTCCTTTTTTAAAGGTTTATTTAGTTTTATAGGGATCCTTAGCTTTTGTGAGTACTTTTTGGGACTTTAAGATTTATGTTTGATAGGATTGGATTATGGATACAAATTGGATTAGTAATCAAAATTAGATAGATAAGTCAATTAGATTGGGATTGCATTCACATTACCATAGGGATAAGCAGTAAGTACAAGGGTAGGTGCACAGGCCCATTTTTTATAAAAAATGTATCATTAGTAAATATAGAAATGCATTGACATTTCTCTCAATTAGGTAAAGCAATAAATAGGAAATGCACCAAGGATGCATTTTTTCACTATTGCATTATGTCCCTACTTTGAAGTGCATGATAATCTTAAAGTATGAAGCTAGTAACTCTAAATATGCTCATTCTCAAACATGTATAAATTAAATGTAGTAGGAAAATGAACTTGGAGTCCATAAAGGACCAATATTATCCTTCTATGTTCTTTTCTTTCACATGTGTTATCCCATAAATTTATGCAAGACAATGATAAAAGAATCCATGAGTAGCTTCTAAATTACTAGATAGATCAAAATGTAAAAATGAGATCATGTATGCCCCCTCAATCGATTTCCCTCATAGGATGAAATTAAATGAATAAAAATCTTACTATATATCAATGATAAACATGACCTCATATAATAATAAATTGAAAATAAAATATGTCATGAGATAATCATGATCATTTTCATGTAATAAATCCATGGTCAATGATAAGCATGGAAGATTGTATAATCATCTAAGTGTCAAAGTATAGCAATCATGACTAGAATAGTCCATTGTGAGAAGTACGACAATAAGTGGCCCTAATGTGGCACCCATGATCGCATGCACATACAAGGTAGTATCAATAAGATAAGTAGGATCAAGGTAATGGTGACACAATCCTTTATGGCCAACAGTGTGCCCATGAAAGTATAACAAATGACCTTAACACGACATCCATAAGTATGAGAGTCCATAAGGTAGAATAAATATATAATGGATAGGATAATTGGTCTAAATCTCAACAATGGCATGAAACCTAACAAGATAGATAGGACCAATGGCATAGATAAATTTCACAAAGGACTAAAAATGAGGAAAATCCCCCAAAATAGAATGTATGATCACAAGACAAGAAGTATACATCTAGATAATGAATTTGACAATAGAGCTCAATATGATAAGCAAGAAGCATGATGCTCCTAATATAGGATTAATGTGATAAAGTGTGATGATAGATATAATTGTGAAAGTGTGATGTATAGGATCAAGATATATGATATAACAATATAATCCCAATATAGATAAGATTGTGCATAGGATATGACAATGTAAGATGAATGAATAAAAGGGAGAGTAGAATAATTTCATCCAATATAAGGATTAATAATAAGTGCTTGAAGTAGGATGTGGTCATATAAGATCATTTAAGCATAAGATGTAGCAATGTGAGATCAAATATTAATTAGATAAATACCATGTAGTCATAAGATATAGCAATATAGGACCATCATATGAGTGTTCTGAGATGCAGCAAACTGTAGCAATGTGAGATCAAAACAATAATGATTTAAAATATCAAGATATATCACTATTAGAACATAAAAGCTTATAATAGGTAGACTGAATAATGATAAGGAATACCTTATAGATAAGGATAAGAAATTGAAGAATGGATCATAAATAGAGCACTCATGATAGCTAGATTTAATCAGTGTGAGTTCTTAAAACAAGATAGTTTCAAGTAATAGATCAAATAAATCAAAAGGATAAAAGATGAAAAAATTTAATGAAAAAAAAAGATAGGCAAAAGAGTCAAATGGATAGAAAAGAGAGTACTTAAAACAATAAGATGAAAAATGAGAGATCACTCTTGTAAAAAAGGTAAGCATAAAGATCAAATATTTGACTGAATACTAGGGTTGATCATTGTTGCTATCCAAATAATAAGTGTTTGTGGAAGGTTAAGAATAGGATTTGTATAATTATTTTGGCTCGAGACATTATAGTGGTATTACAGCTAGTGGTCTTACCAACTTGTGTGTTCATAATTCAATTTTGTACATTTTAGTTTTATGTAGTACAATGATAAGGCAACTAGAAATTACTTGAGAGAGATAAGGAAACAAAGTCGATCAGTAGAGAGTGCAAAAGATTAATTGTATCCTATAGAACCTATTATAGAGAATAACAATATGGCATAAATAGAGGGGCTAATGAATACATATGATGACCTAGAGGGTCAAGCTAAAATGAATCTTGATTTGATGATTCATATAATGGCATAATTTCTTTACACAATGGACAGTAATATGAATTTTCCTAGATAGCCAATAATTGAAGCAAGTGCTTCCAAGGGTAATAATCTAGATGCCACTTAGAGCCACACATAAAAATTAATTTTTTTAACTATAATACCAACATGACCTACCTTTCTAAAAATATGGTGAAGGATCCAGAGCCTGAAGCCCATAACTCACTATTTGTTGATATTAGGGCTTGTCACATGTAGAATAGAGAATTCTTCCTAAGGAGATCCAAAGAAAAATGTCACTTATTGTTTATATGAACATGAAGAAGTTTTGGAATGATTACAAACCTAATCCTAGGCTACAAATCTTGTAAAGAGATGTGTAGAAAGATTTAGGGAAGTTGGCACTTTCTCCCTATGATATATTCTAACAAATGCTCAACTCATGTATTGGTACATAACCTAGAAACATACTTGTCTCTCAAATTGATGAATAAAGATGAAGCAATCAAGTTTGCCACCTTGCATTTGGAGGGTACTACCCATGAGTGGTGATACCATGGTTTGATCAATCAAGGTCACATATTCATCAACTCATATGATGAGTTATATAAAAAATTGATTGATAGATTTAATCAAAAGGAACTTGAAGTTTATTTCAAACACCTAACTCAACTCAAACAATTTGATTCAATAGAGAACTATGTAACAGATATTGAAAATTTATTGGTGATAGTGTCATACATCATAGAGAGAATATTGATGATGCTCTTCATTGAACGGTTAACTAAATCTCTTAATGGGATGGTCAAGGATTTTGAACCAACTACCCCACAAGAGGCCATCATGTAGGCTTTAGCACTAGAGGCTTTCATGAAAAAGAGTAAGTTCCAAACCAAAAATTTCATTCCAAAGAATCCCTTTCACAAAAATGTACAACAAACCAAGAGTTTTCCATCAAGGATAGACATTGAGACAAGGAATAAATTGAGAAAGAAGAAGTTGTGTTTTAGTTGTAACAAGCCATGGTCACCTAGACATAGATGTCTTGGGAAAGGACAAGTGTAATACATTGAGGTAAGGTTTGACAATGAATCTAGATCTAAGGAATTTGAACAACAGAGTGAAAAAGAACCCAATAGGATATTGGAGAAGAAGATCAACCAAAAGGGGAAGAGGTCATCTTGAGAGGCACTCTTGCCATGCTCTCTATTACTCCAACTCACAACTGATTGCATATCTATCAAGTCCTATGATTTAAAAGGGTAACTATACTCATTAACAAGGGTGTCACTCATAAATTTGTTGATAAGGGACTGGTGGCCAAGTGAGGCCTCAATATGAAGGAATTCCAAGGATTCAATGTTATGGTGGCTGAAATTTTCACTATCTAGTGCAATTTAGTTAGCTCCAAGTTAGAATTTAATATGGGAGGATACAATATGAAGGATGACTTCTATGTTGTCAACATAAGATACATGGATATGGTCATAGTTATCCAGAGTCACACTTATTTGGAGAATTCACACAAAAATTATAAACCATGCAACTAAAGTTTTAATATTAGGTAAAATAAGTGGTACTAAGAGGAATGAAAAATAAAGCACAAAGGATTGTATTAGTTAAGAGAATGGAGAGAATTTTTCATCATGGACAAGCCATGTGGTAAACTTAGTGTTTGGTTGTAACAAAAGCCATTTAAGGAAAGAAGGTATATCACGTGGATGTACAAAACATCTTGGACAAGTATAGTAAAGTATTCAACAACAATTCTCTAAGGAGACCACTAGATAGAGGCTTTTATCACATCATTGAGTTGGAAGAGGGTACTAAGCTCATCATCACTACTCTCTACCACCACCCTAGGAGACATAAGAAGGAAAACAAAAATTCCATTATGGAGCTTGTTGAAATAGGGCACATCAAACCTAGCTAAGACCCCTTTTCTTCCTCTGTGGTTTTGGTGAAGAAGAAAGATGGAACAATGCAAATTTGAATTAATTACAAAGCACTAAACAAGAAGAATATCAAGAATTCATACTTCATTCCTAGGATCTATGAATTGATAGATAAGCTTTAGGGATAAATCCATTTCTCAAAATTAGATCTCATATTGAGCTACCATCATATTAGAGTTTGAGATGAGGATATTCACAAGAAAAAAATTTGGTGACACTACAAGTTTCTAGTAACACCATTTGGTTTGACAAATTCTCCAAAAAAATTCCAACCATGAATGAATTATATTTTTGCAAGAAATCAAGAAATTTTGTCCTTTTATTCTTCAATGACATTTCGATTTGCAATAAAACATGGGAGGAGCACCTATGGAACATTGATGAAGTTTTAGGAATTTTGGAAGCACAAATGTTGTATGGGTGAAATCACGGAGTTGTGTCTCACTTTTGGCAACAGGAATTTTTTGGAGTGGTCGGGCTAAATTCACTTGCACACCTTCAAGTGAAGTATAACCTTCAATCGAAGGTACCTTCTAGCAAAGGTATGCAACTAAACACCTTCACTAGAAGGTAGTTTCCATAAAATAATGTTTTTTTCTATAAAATGGTTTTTTTTGTATGGGGGCCTTCTAGCAAAGTTAGGACCTTCAAGTGAAGGTACCTTTGTTCGAAGGTACCAAAAATGAAAAATTATGCATCTACATCAAAATCTCCTTAGAAATTTCAATTTCAAACCCTAGGTTGGACCTATAAATGAGCTTAACTTGAAAACATATTTTGCAAGATCATAGCCCTTGAAATGAGCTTTCCAACAAGTATAATTTTGATATGTTTTCATTTTATCATGTATTTAATAAGGTTTTTCTCTGAACATCAAGCTCTTCGTTCTGCAAAGATTTAAAAATAGTAAAACATTATAATTTTTTTTCAAAAAATATCCTTTCCCTCTGTATTGATGTTCTTGTTTCACCCAAAAAAAAAGGATTTCGACATATATAGAACAAGTTATCTTGGACAACACACATGTAGGTCCAAATTATAGTTACAGTGACTTCAAAAATTAATTAAAAAAATATATGTAACCAAAAATTATGAAAAAATATTTGTTCCCTTCATATTCATGTTCAAAATCTATATTTCAAAAATTAGAATTTTATCCTTCATAGAAAAAAAGTTATGTTGGACAACACAAACATTACTTTCTAAAAATGTTGTTTTCTGTTCAAAACTAGTTATTAAAGGAGATGTTGAAAGATTTGTTATTTATTTTTGAAAATTTTTAAAATATATATTTAGAATCTACACAAAAATTTCCACAAATCACTAGTTTACATCATCTTCAAATTCTTAACGGTTTAGTTTCTATAGGTCTCAGAAGATAAAGATTCAATAAAAAATATTGATGTAAATGTCCATCTTGGGAAAAAAGTGAAACACAATGTTGTGGGATCACCCGTATGCCAAGGAAAAAACTATGAGTTCACTATGATAGAGATATTGTATCTAGGTCACATCATTAGTGCAAAAGGAGTGTAGGTGGACATGGAGAATACCAAAGCAATTCAGGACTAGCCTCCCATGAGAACCTCAACACAACTGCAAGGATTCTTTGGCCTTTGCAATTACTATAAGAATTATGTTATTGGTTTCTCCCAACTATCCATGTCCTTAATTGATTTAATAAATAAAGTTGTTTTCATATGAACTAAGGATGCAAAATAGGTATTTGATAGACTAAAACAGGTAATGAGGTCACATGTCATATTTGACCAATTAGATATTTCACTCTTCCTTTCATACTGAAATGGGATGCATCAAGAGAATTAAGTGGGGCCATGCTAATGCAAAATAACTAGCTAATTACTTTTGAAAGTCAAAAACTCGTAGAGGCCAAAAATGGTTCTCCATCTATGATAAGAAAATTTTGGTCATTATGCATGCATTGGTCAAATTTAAGCAATACTTGGTGGGTGGTTGATTTATGATCAAAATTGATCACAACAATTTGAGATATTTTATTAATCAAAAGGATCTAAAAGAACAACAACAAAAATAGGTCAAAAAACAATTTTATGATTTTGATATTGAGTATGTCAAAGTGGTGAAGAATGTTATTGTGGATGCATTGTTTAGAAGGTTGAATCTATGTTCCATGTATCATATCTCTATGGATTGGAAGAATGGAATTTTAGTATGTCAAGAATGTATTTCCAATGAACATATTAGAATGGAAGTTGTTTGAAAAGTACATATTTTTCATTGAAATCATTCTCTAGAAGGGAAGAGTCTACTTGGTGCCAAAATCAAGAATGTATGGATAGATTTTGTAGGCAATTCATGATACTTCTTTGAAAAGCCATCTTGGGAATTCTAAGACCTAAAATAGATCAAGGAAACATTCACATGGAAGGGATTAAAGGATGATATGATCCTCACCCACATCAAATACTGCATCTTTTTTCAAAATAATAAAATGAAACAAACATTTCTAGTAGGTCTTTTGTACCCCTTACCCATCTCAAAGTAGAAATGGGAAAGTATCTCAATGTATTTCATCATGGGACTTCTAAAAGTCCAATGTAAGGACTTTACATGTGTTTTTGATGATAGAATAATGAAGTATGCACATTTATTTACCATCTCTTCAAATTTTAAGGTACCACAAGTGACCAATCTATTCTTTAAGGAAGTGATGAAACTCCATGGACTAACCAAGAACATCATGAGTGATAGATATAGTAAATTCATGAGTTATTGTTGAAATGTATGTTCCTTTTGATGGATTTGATCTCACCCCAACACTAGTTACCCGCAAACAAATGGATAGATTAATATTATGAACAAATAGGTGGAAGGTTTTTTTGATAAATTATGTTGTTCATTAGTAAAAGACTTATCAAATGGCTCTACTTGAGGAGCATTTTTACAACACCACCCACCATATGTCAATCAATATGACATCATTTTTGGCCTTATATGGGTATGATACTCAAAAATTCATTGATCTCATTCTTGTGAATAGCAAGGTATTGAGAGCAAGTGATATGATCAAATAGAGCCAAAAAATTCTAAAGTCGCTCAATAATAATCTCCAAAAGGTTCAAACCCAACATAAGATATATGAAAACCATCATAGGATCAAAAGGATATTTGAAATTAAATATATTTTTGTGAGATTGCAGTCATACAAGCAATCTTCCTTGAAGGCAAGTGGGTTAAAAATGCTCAATTTGCATCACTAGGGACTTTATAGAATTTGGAGAAGGATTGGAAAAGTGGCCCATGAGTTGGATTTTATAGAGGGAAACAAGATACGCAGTGTTTTGCATATTTATTTCCTCAAAAATGTGTTAGGAAAATATATAGAACCCTTATACGAGTTGCTTTTGATTGACAAAGATGACAAAGTGGTTATGATTCCTAAAGTAGTCATGAATGCACAAGATATAAAGTTAAGAAATAGAAGAACTAAGGAGTACTTGATTTGATGGAAAGATATTCTAACGAAGGATAAAATGTAGAAATTCCCACAGATATTGGAACATCCAAACCTGTAATTTCTTTAAAACAAGCAATTTTGAGTGAGGAAAACATATCATGTCTCATTTCCATTCAATCTATCTATAAATATTAAGTTTGTACTCGTGTCTTTCCTTATTTCTATCTACTGTGTGTTTTCCCTTTTTTATTATTCTTTTTCTTCCAACTCTACTCCTCTCTTCTCTCTATCAAGCTTTCAAACTTTCCCTTGCCAGCTTGCCTATTACTTGACCCTTCATGCCTCATCCTATAGTTTGAATCTTGTGATATGACCAACCCCCAATCCCCAATATTTCTACTTATATTTTTCTTCCGCTAGCTTCCCAACACATTTCATAATGTTTATAGTAGTTTATTTTTGGCATCATTACTTTCAAAGTGGAATCTTTCTAATCAACGATCAATATCCAAATTGGAAGTTGCATGTGTGCATGGTGGTTGACATATTTATCACCATTGTTGTTGGTATAAATTAATTTTGTAGTCATTAAAATTGCAAAAACTATTTGAATGTAATACAACCATTATTGTAATAAGAAAAAGATATAGATTTACACTTGCCATTTATCATTCATTATAGTAAGAAGATTAGGAATTATTTTTCATTTACTTTTGAAATACATTGATATAGCTAATGCATGAACAATAATTTTTTTATTAGTAAGCTCTTCTTTTTATTGGATCTATGAACTAGAGAGGCCACAAATTGGGGATTGTGGGTCAAGCCGGCTATGAGCACACTGGATCAACAAAGGCATAATGCATGTGATCACAATAGCCTAGTAGAGACTTGAACCCTAATAATATTAATCTAAGTTGTCTAAGATCTTATTGAATACTAGGGCCGATAATGTTGTTATCCAAATAATAAGTGTTTATGGAAGGTTAAGAATAGAATTTGCATTATTATTTGGGCTTGGGACACTACATCTCTTAAAAGAAGAAGAAATAGCCCAAGATCTATATCACTAGGTCATGGCTATGAAGGATAACTTAGTGACCATTGTAATGTTATTCCATTTCAAGAGGCATGTGGTGTTTCAAAAACCATGATAAACACATGGTTAATTGCACAAAATGATGAATATTTCATATCTAACATGCATATACAATTCAATCCAAAACATTTTTTGCATTCAAATAACTCCCAAAGTTTGTAAATCAACAATGAATTCAACCTTCCAGTGAATAATGACAATTTATAATTTATCTTAAAAATAATTAAATCCTAATTGGATGTCCCAAAAAATATATAAAAAAGGGTTTAAAGAGATAAAATGAGCCTATTTTGCAATGAATTGAATCTTAATCCTATTAAGATGATAAAATCCCACGTAACCAACTTTGTTTGATCAATATTCCACACAATTAGGAAAACTAAGATGTATAGATATCTAAGGAGTTTGAAAAAGGAAGAAATGATGCATAAAAACACTATATTTCACATGCAGGTCTCATGCATAGCCTCTTAAAGCCATCAATTCAAATGATTCAATATTTAGCACATGTATAATTATATCTCACGTGGATTGTAGAAATTAGCTTAAAATAGCAAGAATATTTTCTTGGAGTACCTTAAAATTTAAGAAAAGAACTTTAAAAAACACTAAAACTCTAAAACCTTATTCAATAAATAGGTCTCCAATCCTTACAATGTCCTTTTTTGTCTAGTTAAAGAGATGATCTCAATAAAGGTTCATTTATGACCATAAAAAGTTGGTAAAATCATTAAATTTTGGTCTTACATCAAGCACTATGATGAAAAGGATCATGGGCTCTCAAATAAAACACATTTAATATTTGTAACATGATGTCCAATATAAAATTCTTCTCTTAAATCATCTTCATATGATAAGTAAAATTGCATAATTTCCAAGGTTAACCTGGTCCTACTTTGACATATCTTCATGAAGACCTTTTCCTTCACCTAGTTCTAATGCACAAGTTTCAAGAAAGAACTACTTGTTCATATTGCATATTTGTCCTAGAAGATCAAAAAGTAACATGTGGTGTATCCTTGTTGGAAAGCATACAGAGGAATTCATGAGATACTTTAATTCATCTATTTGCATCTTATAATATAGTCATTTTTTTTAGTGCAACCCTCTTCTTTGCAAGGATATCAAATTGCAACTCCAAGATCTCCATTTTCCACTTTAGGATAGTGGTAATTTCTTCCTTAGCAAGATTTCCATCTACATATTATCTCATCTTCTTTCATTGTAACTCTTATATTAGGATATCTAGTCCTCTTAATGTCTGTTCTCTTACCTAAACAATACAACTTTGGTAGCAAATTGAGAGCATGGAATTCTCATGACAACAATAATCATATCTTTAGACTAACAAAAAGCTTCTTCTTTGTCAATTCCTATTTCTCTAATGTAATGCTTTCATATTTTAGGACTACCTTTCTCTTATAACCTTTTCTCAAGATAATGTAAGCATAGTAACAAATTAGGTTCATGAATTTTCAAGATAAAATCTTCATATCGACATCTAATTCTCATTTTTTATAAGAAAAATGTTCTAGAACTAATAGCATGTCCTTGATATGAGTGACTCCAAAATGCTTGCTATCCAATCAAACAATTAAAGCACACACAATAGTATTAAATTCCTTAACAAAAAAATCATCTCATGTCCTTATTACTAATAATAAAAATACACATTTCTTTCATGATCATTGGCATTACATACATATGAGACCATGCAAATATGCTTACATGATTAGGATCTTAGTCCTAACCATCTAGAGGTAAGATCTCTTGATCTTATAATTGGAAGCAAATAAGCATACAAGAAGGAAAAATATTTATTTACATGTAATACTAATAATCTCTACCATATTGTTCTATCAAATCAAGATTTGATGCAATTTTATCTTATTTTTTATTTAGATTGGGTTTTGTCATTGGCAACCTAATCCAATATGACTATTTTACCTTGTGACCATCCACTCAAACTCACCACACGGTAGCTTGCACTATATTTTAAGTTTTTTGGTAGTCATGTTGTCAATGCATGCAAGATTTCCATTCCCATCCTCCTATGGCAATTATTATTAACCCGTATTAGCTTTTTTTTTCATACTAAAGGTAGTATCCTTTCATATCAACACTTTTGTTTTATTGGGGTAATATAGTAGTTCTAAAGGTAGTCTTATAACTTATGATATTCTTATTGAATAATGGTGTTAGTTCATTCAAGTAACTTAAGATAGCATTTTTTTAGTTTGTGATAGTCCTCTCTAGTATTATGAGTGATAGGTAGCCTTTACATGTGAATGATAGTCCTTAAGGGTATTAGGTGATATTTATTTGATAGGACTTATGATCACTTTTCTGATATAATTAGACTTGTGACAACCATTATTGTTGCTCAAGTGGGTACAACAGTCATATAAGGACATACGATTGACTATCTTTGATGATTTCATGACTAATTATCTATGATTTGACTATCAATCTTGTGTATGATGAGTTCCTACCAACTATCCTAAGTAGTAATTAATTATATTATAGTCATTATATTCCTCTTTTGGTTATATATAACTATCTAGCTCATGATCTTGGTTGATAGGGTATTCCTTTTGTAACATGCTTGTGTTGTGATAGCCTTTAATGGTTGTCTTAATAGTGTTTATTATCATGACTATCCTTTGTTGTGTTTAGGACTGATGTGATGCCCTCTTTTAATGATATATTAGTCCCATATGATAATAAAAATCTTGAGGATAGTATTAACATAGCTTGTTGTTATGACTGTCTTTCAGGTATGTGGCAATAATTATATGAGATAATAGTCCTCTAGTGTTGTAAATACAATCTTGGAATGATCCATGATATAACACTCATGAAATAGGGAAAAACATTATGCTATCATAAATTGCATACCCCTACAACTTCGCACTACACAATGTCCCCCCATTTTATCTCATGATAATTTTTTTTTCTAAATGTAAGGTGTCAACATTAGAATATCATTTATCTAGAATTTTTATAATAGTTGTGGCTTTCTCAATCCTTTTTTTCAAATGGGAGTGATATGTGTGGACATCCATGCGATACACTAGAGTCCCACAAAAATTCATGATTCTAGTTGTCATTGGAATGTTACCTTCTCGTGACTATTTTGAAGGTAACACCTTTGCATGATAGTCATGTTTAACAAAAACAACTTGACTTTCTATTTTGAAAAAAAGGAAAAAAGCAAGGAGTTTTATTTTCTCTCATACATTTACACTTACATTCACTCTCACATTAAATTCTATAATTTCTTGATGAAGCTCTCATGTTTGGAATGAACAAGTCACTTTGGTATATTGAATGTTATCTTTTTAAGGTGGGATTGAGTAATGCAACATTGTGGAAGATTTTGTGTCTCTCTTGGGAGTTTTGACAACTTTCAAGTGATCATAATCCATTCTATTGTCTCCTTCTTGTTGTATACAATTTCTTTATGCTCAAATTTAGATATATGTGGTGTTAGCATATTTATTTACAATCTCTTTTTATCTTTGGTGTTACTTGATTTAAAGAAATCACTTTCATTACTTCTTTCAATATTATCCAAATCCTAGTTGTATGTGGAGGTAGAAATATCAAAACGGTGGTTTGATTGAGGCAAGCCCCTAAACAACCCAACCAAAAAAATTATCCCTTCTCTCTTTGTGTGTAGGTTCTTTAGGTTGGAAGAAAGGAACAATCTCAATGAAATATTTTATCTTTCAGCAATTTTGTTTTGGTTACTATAGTTTAAGCTTCATTATATATTTGGACTTTATTTTTAGTATTTGAACATTTTTTGTACATAGTGATCTTGTAATACATGTTGTGTGTGTGTGGGCATTGATTTCAATACATTCTAGACTTTTATTTTTATATTTGTACTGGATGATAGTGTGACACAAGGATGTCCTCACTACATTGATGCCTTCAAAATGTAACAAAATCATCTTTGAGATATGTACATTCTATTTTGGTTTACATTAGCTCTTGTAATTACTGTTATAGAGATAGATATTTAAACCAATTTATTATAGTTGGATATATATATATATATATACACATATTGTATTGAAATTTGAAGATTTCATTTATTTCCAATTATATTCATTTTATAAAAAGGATTGATTAGATAGGTAGAGGAACTTCTTATTCATCCTAATGTTAGTGTAGATCACTAATCCTCAAGGAAGCTTTATTCCTCTATAAGAATCAATTTTATTACACTACATTTTGGTGAACCCAACGTTCTTGAACATAAACTTCCTTTTCTTTTGCTACAATAAAAACAAAAAAAAATAAAATTATCAGAATCTCTTCTTTCTTTTTTTATCTGAATGATAGTTAGATTGAGCGTCATAAACATTCTTATGAGATTTACAACCCAATCTCTTTATTTTGGTGACATAGTATGAAAAAGTATTTGAAATTACATGTCACAATCTAGAACTTTTAACACAACTATTTGAATTGGACAAAATTTATCAAAAGAATAGTTCACAACAAGGATGCCAAACCCCCTCATAATTATATCTCTATTGATCCTACTTCACCATCATAAAAATCTACCCCTTTGTATGGTGGATTTGATTATGATGCTAGTTTGCATGTTCTACTTCAAAAAATTCAATCATTGGATGAAAACTTGCTTAATTTTTAAGCTCTTTTAGATAATGATACTCTCACATATGTAGCACCTATGTGGATACAATCCTCAACATGTTAATTTTAGACTAAAAAATAGTCGAATTTATTTGTGGAATGACACACATTATACACAAAAATCTCCCATCCTATATTTATGTTTTGGGAAACCTACAGGATGCATAATATAATGCTATTGGCACATAACTCTCTATGTCAATGCCAATATCAATTGTACATATGGTGAAAACAACACCTATGGCTACAATGGTTGTGCCTTCTAGTGCCTTTCTTCAAGTTTCCTTGAAGAAAATTTTTGTGCTTCTTATCTCCTTGTTTCTACCACATATACATATGTCACTTCACAAACTTCCATTGTTCATACACACACTGTAGACCCTATCCTATACCAACTTTTATAAAGCATTGAAAAGCTACAAAGACAACTCACTAATCTAACCAACAACTCTTCATAAACATTAATCACACTATACTACAGATGCAATCCACCCGCATTACATATTATTTCTACACCTCTCCACACAACTTTGAAGAACCAATATTTGTAAAGTATAGCGAAAAAAGAGATCCACAAAGTCATGTTTCTGGTTTCACTACTCTATGCAATGACTTTCTTTTTCAAGATGCATTGTTAGCAAAACTATTCCCATGGTCTTTGAAGGATAATGTATTAGATTGGTTTTTCTCATTATTTGGTAACTCAATTCATACATTTGAACAATTGATTAATCAATTTCTCCAACACTTCTAGGTGAACATTAGACTGTAGCTCATGTTTACTGACCTTGTCCATTGCAAAAAAGGACATGATGAGAGAGTTATTTTATTTTTAGGTATCAACCATTATATTCTCAAATCCCATATGCACTCCTAGATTTTGATGTATGGCAAGTGTTCAGTTGAAACTTGCAGCCAATGCTAAGGGATAAAATACTTCTAATGGAATATAATTATTTTACTCATCTCTAGATTGCTCTACAAAACTATCAACAGACTATAAGTCGGTATGGGTGCTCATCCTCATCAAATCACTCTCATAACTAGAGTAGTGTTTCTTCTTTCGGAAGTTATAAAATAAATAAAATTTTGAACCAACAAACAATTGTAATTAGTGCATCATAGGTTTTTGAGGTGTTAGTTGTAGCATCTCTGAATTATAAACAATTTACAAAGTTGCTTGAGTCTTTATAAATTATAAATCAAAATATTTTAAAAAATAATCTAATTACACTTCTTGCAATTACAACACTTCCAACTAACTAACATTTGCTAGATTCGTACGACTTGAAAGCCTTCTGTCAATTTCATCATTTTCCTAGTCATGATACTAAATATTGTATGCATCTTTGTGATCTGATGCAAGACCACAAAAATGTAGGGACTATCCAGATACATGATAAAAATAAAGAGCTAACAAGTCAATTGCAAAGCCAAATCAACTACAAACTTATACCAATACATTTCCATCATATTCTACTAACTATATTTCAGTTGATTCAAGTCACCCTCCACATCTCCTAAAAATGAAGTAAATAACATGGTAAACATGGTTGATGTTTGTACCCAATCACCTTAAGTGCATGATATCACTATGCCTATAATATATTTTCTTCAAATGACTTTCCCATTGACATAAAGGATGGACCTCTTTACAAACCTACTTGCTTCAACAAGATGATTATTAATGGTGTTCTTTTTTATCCTACCAATAGGGTAAATTTTATTACAAAAGAAATTCTTAATCAATGGGTTTCATAAATATAAATATGATAATAGTTCAGTGACTATTTGTACACATGATGGTATTTCACTTCCTACCATTGATTCTACTAATTTCACGCTCTTGGTTGGACCCAAGTCTATGAAAACTACTTTTATTATTATACCTAGATCCAACTTGTTAAGGGTGAAGTTGGTCATTATATGGCTAACTTCCATGAATGTAATCACCTTTGTGGTATATAAATGTTTAAAATTTCCTCACAATAGTGCAATGCATATTATCCAACACATTGGATACAAACCAATTGTGTCACATGACAACTTTTCCCTTGATTATTTCTATCAATTACCTTTAGGACATCTACAACCTTGCATAACTTTGTTATTCAAAGAATATTCTAAATTCAAAGTTTTTGAACATCCTTTTCTACAGTTCCCTCCTATTCTTCCCCAATGTTCGCTCCCATTCAAGTCACCCAACCACAACAACATTCATTTATCTCAATGTCTACCCCTATGGTGGCTAAGGATAATAGTTCTCCATTAGGTAGACCTCTCATTCCTCCTAATGTTTCCCAACCTTCAATGGTGCCTTGTGTTCGCCCATATGTCAGTACTAGAAACCAATGAAAGGCACCTATATTGGCCATATCTTTGCCTCAAATATTTTATTCTCTTGTGGCTCTTGTTGTTCCTATTGGTAGGTGGTCAACACTCCCCTCAGGATTTGTGACATGGCTTAATCGCCTCTCATAGATCTGTTAAATTTGGTGGTTGTATCAGGCATTAACAAGTTGACCTTTTGGTGCAATGACAACCATGGGGCCAACAATTGGTAT
This sequence comes from Sequoia sempervirens, assembly GCA_007258455.2. Classification (NCBI taxonomy): domain Eukaryota; kingdom Viridiplantae; phylum Streptophyta; class Pinopsida; order Cupressales; family Cupressaceae; genus Sequoia; species Sequoia sempervirens. The sequence goes on along the minus strand of VDFB02281492.1, from coordinate 10,393,302 downwards.
CAGAGCCAAAGGTGTCAGATTCAAATCCCCTTGAGTAATGCTAAGGGGGGAGATTGTTAGTAGATGGTTAGTGCTCCCTTCAAGATTCGTGACATGGCTTAACTGCCTCCCATGGATCCGTTAACTCTAGTAGTTGTATTGGTAATTAATAGGTCAAAATTTTGGTGCAATGACAACCGTGGGGCCAACAGTTCCTCAGCCTACTTCTCCAATAGTGAAAGAAAATAATTATAGTGGAAAAAAAAATCCTATGTATTACTCATACCTCATCTCTAGCGAGTCCTCTTGTTCCTTTGACTTCCCTCGTAATAGAAAGAGGAAAGAAACCCATGGCATATGATATGACACATGCACCCCACATCTATCATCCTCGATTTATAGAGATTGTCCTTCCTCTTGTTTCAGAAGTGAAGATAGCCTCACAATTAAAATAAAGTGATCTCCTTCCTATAGGTGTGCCTGGGCCCTATCACCAACATAACCAAATTGCATGCGAGCATAAGTGTTATCATTGTGTATTGGCTTAGGATTAGGCTACCATGGAGGTGATTGCTACTAAGAATCCCCCTCCCATGTGACAGCCTCTAGATCTTATTATTCCTCCTCCTTCTCCACCTCCAATGCACCTTTAGTAGCACCTTTTATCTCTCACTGTGATACTAATAAACCCCATAAAAGGGTGAAAGATTTCTTAGCTCCTTTGATTGACCCTCCAATAATCCCACAACTTCCTAAAATTCCTTCTTCTTTGTGCCATTGAATATGCTAAACACATATGCCATATCCAACACCACACTTGCTAATCTAGTGTCATTTCAACATACTCATCATAAAGTATTTTCAGATATATTTTATCCCAACATAGTTGATATTAATATCCCCTTCCCACTGACAAAAATAAATCTTGAGCATTATCTAACTTCACATAATCGAAAGAAAAAACCAAACCCACCTTCTTTGTCATGTCTAGACCACTCTTTATTAACTAGTTTCATAGAATAAGTGCAAACTTCCATTGTGCTTGTCACTGCTCCTATTTAAATTATTAGTAGTGGCACTCCTCTTGTCACATATTTAAATAGTGATTCACCAACCTCTCCTCATGAGGAATATTTATTCGATTCCTTCATGGACATCCTAACGTTGTTCTCAATTTTTACAAGATCATTGACACTCACTTAACACAATGTTCAAGAAGATGTTTTTTCTTGCAACTACTTATTTACCTATATTTGTAAGTGAAATTCCTAGTAGTAATTTAACAATGATTTCTCTATAGGCTTGACCTCCCTCCCCTTATGATCAATATTGGGAGATCAATGATATGTTCAAGGAAAGACTTTAAAGCAAATTTCCTCTCATCTGTAGTTGTATTATATGTGTGTTTTGTTTGTGTTTTTGTGTGCTTGTTTTCATATGTTTATCAATATTACCATGAGGACCCATGACACCATTGTAGGCATATGGATACAAGAGAGAATTTTTTTTTACATTCGTCTATTTATATCACCATTCTATTTCTTGTCTATTGAGCTTTTTTATCTTCAGGATGATGCAAAGCATCGAGGCATTTAGGCCTCTTCCATGTTGATCCAATTTTTTTATTTGATTTCATGTAGCTTTCTTCCTTTGTACTTATAGTTCTAGTACACCTGGGGGATGAAAAATTTTCACTTAATTTTTTAAATGATATACATGATCATCATACATTCATACTGGACCCAAGTTTGTGGATCCATCAGTGTGGTTATTTGAGTGGTGTTGTATTTTCTTATGTGACATCCCTATCTTGTGTGATGTCATTCCATGAAAACAAGTGTGTTTTGTGATACATCCATGTTGATGCCTCCTTGTTAAGCACATTTTATTTTTCTCTCCTTAAAATATCTTGAATTCTTGACATCATGCAATTATTTTAAAGGGGCCCTCTCACAATGCACACATCCCAATTTTATCTCAAATTACTGATGAACTCTATACTCTTTACATTAGTTTGATAACATATGAACCACCTAGCATAACATAACTTTCTAGACTATGGGTCTTCATATGTCCTACTTCTTTCATAGTTATCCTACAACACAACTTGTAGTAACCATGGTGAATCAAAAGAATTGCATGAACTATAGCATAACACAACTTGTTATCCATACCTATTAAATAATTTATCTTAGCTCTTTCTACTATCTCTCTTCCTCTTTTTAGTTAAGTTTTATCTTTATGTGTTTTTTTGTTTACATGAATGTTTATTATGTACTTTCTTCGTGAAGTATATGTCATCTTAGCTAACACATTATTTGTAATATTTTTTCATAACATTTGTGTCTTGTGCAAGATACCTTATTTTTTTTATAGGTCTTCTTCTTATGGTAATCTCCATGTGGGTTGGAGATTTTTCTTCCTCTACAATATCCTTTGGTAGTGTTATAAGTTATTATTTACTTTAGCACACATATTTAGCATAGTTTATATGTATTCTAAAGTGGGGGGAAAATGCAGTGTCGTAGATTGCATACCTTTGCAATTTCACACTACATAATGTCCCCCCCCTTTTAGCTCATGATATAAAAAATTCTAAATGTAAATTATTAACAACAAAAATCATTTATCCAACATTTTTATAATAATTATGGATTTTTAAGTCCATGTTTTTAGATGGGGGTATTTTGCACAAATGTACGTGAAACACACTAGTATCCCACAAAAATTTATGATTCTAGTGGTCGTTGGAGCATTACCTTCCTGTGAATATTTCAGAGGTAACACCTATGCATGTCGAATTTCTATTTTGAAAAAGGAATAAAAGAAAGGAGTTTGATTTTATCTCATGTTCTTACTCTCATGCTCATGGTCTTACATTGAACTCTAGAATTTATTGAAGAATCTCTTAGGTTTGGAATGAATAGAAAGCTCTCTAGCATATTGCATGTTATCTTTTCAAGGTGATATTGAGTAAGGAAAAATTGTAGAAGATTTTGCATCTCTCTTGGGGGTTTTTGACAACTTCTAGGTGATCACATTCCATTATGTTGTCTCCTTCCTGCTGTATATAATTCCTTAATGCTAACATTTAGATAAATCTAGTGATAGCATAGTAAATTTAAAATCTTTTTACATCTTTGGCATTACTTGATTTAAAGAAATCATTCATTATTTATTTCAATATTATTGAAATCATAGTTATCCATGGAGGTAGAAATGCTAAAATGGGTGTTTGACTAGGACAAGCCCCTAAACAACCCAACCAAACATTTTCTCCCTTCTCTCTTTCTATGCAAGTTCTTCAAGTTGGAAGAAAGCATTAATCTTGGTGACATCTTTTATCTTTCAAAAATTTTATTTGGTTACTACAATTTAAGATTCACGATATACTTCCTTTATTTCTATTATTTTAATATTTCTTGTACATAGTGATCTTGTAATATATGTTTTGTGTGTAGGAACTAATTTTAAGAAATTATGCACTTTTATTTTAACATCCATGCAAAAAATAGTGTGATGCAAGGACGTCCACACTATGCATTGGTTTTTAAGGTCGAGGCCTTTTAAAAGTCACAAAATCATCTGTGAGATTTGTATATTCTATTTTTGCTTACATTGGCTTGCAATTATTATTACAAAGATAAATATTTTCAATAATTCATTATAACTAGATATATATACGTATTGTATTAAAATTTGATTATTTAATTATTTTATAATTATAATCATTTTATAAAAATGATTGATCAGATAGGTAGAAGAGCCTATGATTCATCATAATGTTAATGTAGATCACTAATTCCCAAGTAAGCTTTATTATTCATAATAATCATTTTTCTTACACTACACACACATAGGTATGAAACAATAAATGCATATCCATCAACATTAATGTGCCTAATAATCCATGCATATATGAATGTCCATTCATCTTTATGATAATCCTTTGTACCTCTATCATAATGTTTAGTGCTACTATTATGACATGACAATATTATTAGAGTTTCATTCCTTGATATAACAGCTTTGGTAACATATTTGGAATAAAATGAAAAATATTTATATTGTGATTGTTTTTATTTGTTATGATTATAATTAAGGAGATTTTATGACTAATCCTAGGTGAGATTTGGGAAATAGGGATTTCCTTAAGGAGATAATTCATAGGAGTTCCATGATCTTCCTATTTTTTTGATTAGCATGGCTTAATGACATAACAACCCTTTTTTAAATTCATGATATAGTCCTCATAACTTGAATTATATCTCTTAGGAGTTTGGTTGAAGGAGATAATTTTCTTTTGGGACTACGATAGTGTTTGCACAATAGAAAAATCTTACCTTTAAGGTGATTGTCCTTTCTTTTAAAGTGACTATGTTGGTGAGATTTGTCATTTTCCTTTGACTTATGGTAACACAAATGTATTTAACTTGTTATGATACTCCCTTAATTTTGATCATAACTATTTGATGACCTAACTATCTATTGATCTTTATGAAAATTCTTTAAGTTCATGACAATCTTATGATCTTGGTAAGAAGGTTGTTATGACCATTATAACTTTCTTCTTCTTTGTAAAATAAGTGATATTGTGGTCTTTTAGCATTATGATAATGTTAGTGTGATCTATGGGATTAATTTTTGGTAGGATTAATTTAGTGATATCCATTATTGTTTCTTTAGTGGGTACACTATTCTTATAAGGACGTATGATTGATTGTCCATGATTTGACTATCCTTCTCATAATAAAATTATCCATGGATAGTCTTAATTATTTTTCTTTACAAATTGATCTCCTTCATCCTCTAACAATTATTTGAGATAATATTTTTGCTAAAACTTTTAAAAATTAAGCACTTGCACTAACATGAAAATCACAACCACCTATGACAGTCTTGGATGACAATTATTCTTAGTAGTTCAACTATAAATTTAGTGCACATAGTTTTACATCTTTAAATCAATATACAATTGTAGATAACCAATCATGGAGAGTCCTCTCATTAAGATAAAAAACTTTCCTCATTAGGGATATTGGCCATCATATGGGAGATATATCATAAATATTTGATGAGTTTCCCATTGGGAAATCAAATGTTGAGCTCAAAAGATAACTTCATTTGATCTTCATGGCATTCTCTACCTCTCAACAGATACAAAAAATTTCTACAACCATAAAGAGAAAGGAAACCTATTGGATCTTCAAGATACAAATAAATGAATGTCAAAAACACATCACAATATCAAACACATCCAAACAAGTATTAAAACCTTTACAATGATCAAACCCTTATAGGCCTATCCTTTTTGTACCTAGGCTCTTATCACTAACACGATCAAACCTTGGCTCAAATCAAATCGTTTTATAAATGAAACATGCATATTTTCTCTTTAATCTATATTAAAACTTGCTAGCGACCTCATTCAAACAATTGAAACCAATTATAAGTGTAGACACCTAAATTTTCCCACATCCTAACATCACCTAACTTAGCTTGATGTATCCTTTTTCAATGTTAATTAAATAAATTTTAAACATTTATTTAATTAGTTTATCATTTTTCCACTTTTCTCTATAGTCCAAATTAATTAATTAAATATATTTACTTAATTAAGTTTATCGTTCATATCACTTTCTTTTGTATTTATTTAATTCCATTTTCTCCCTTCAAATTATTAGTTAGATATAAATTAGTTAGTTAAGTAATAAATTTATTTGTACAATCCTAAGCTACATTAGGCCAAGTTTGTTAGAGTCACTCAAGGACTCAAGCCTCTAGGGTCACCCATGAAAACCAAAAACAACCTTCTGCAAGAGGGAAAATCAAGAACATAAAATTAAAATAATGGATGCAAGATATGACCAATAAGCAATACTCAAGATTGCAATGATATATTGGACTGACTCCACTGAACTAAATTGTTGACGATGTACAAGTTATGCCTTGCTTATAAAGGCAAGTTTTGAGATAGGATTAGATAAGATCTTGACATGTGTCTTAATCATGTATAATGAGACAACCACCTCAACAAATATTAAATGAATTAGGACACAAGCATTAAATGTCAAAAGATAAAATAAGATCTAGTGACAACTAACACTATCTAGAAATATTCCCTCCTAGGACCTAAGTGGACTTAAGATGCAAATAGGATCTAGATAGGTAAAACACCTATTTACACCAACACCCCCCTTAAGTATAACTTATGGAGTAGATTGTTATGCAAAGACACAAAGATGGGTCCCAGTTACAAGGGCATGTTAGGTATCCATGTACATATTTGCAACCTCTCACAAGTAGATAAAGGAGAAAAACTAGTGGGACAAAACTCCTCCCCAAAAGAGAGATGAAATGAAAAATGCTCTCAATGATGAATGAAAGGGAGAAAACCCCATATGAGGAAAAAGACCCCCATAAGAGAGAAGAAGAGAGATCATGTAGCCCCTCCTTAATGGTGAGTCTCCTGCAATGGTAGAAGCTCGACATTGAATGTTGAAGATGATCCAATCTAGTCAAAAAATATTCCTCCCCTTAGGAAGAAGCAAAACCAAGATGATATGCAATGTGTCTTTCCATTTCTTAAAGGAAGATGTGGGAAGAAGAATAATAAGTGATATCTTTCAACTACACTCAAGTGTCTCCATATTGATGTTGAAAGTTGACACACTCCAAATAGGCATTCTAGGCCACATTGTTATCTCCTAGAGTTGGATGTGGAACACACTTCAAAGAAAAAGATGCCTCCTCCAAAGACAAAGAATCCTCCTCCAAATGTTGTCCAAAAGTATCCACACTCAAGTCAAACTATGAAGAATGATCATGTAGAGAATGAACAAGAGGGTCAAAGTATTCCCTCACAACAATTGAAGAAGGATAATGTCCATCAAAGAGAAGATGTATACAATCAATGGTTTCTCCCAAATATAAAATATGGGACTCAAAAAAAAACCAACAATGTCTATCAAGTATGCATCCCAAGTAGATGTAGCTAGAAGATGATGTAGATCATGCTACATTGAATAATAAGAGGCCAAAATTTTTCCAACACAAGCATCATCAAATGCAATAGAAGATGGAGGAGATGAAATATAAGGATCAAGAAAGGGATTCAATGTGAGAACTCCCAAGTTCAAGAAGCCAAATGTCTCCTCTAAATCATGGTCCACACCAAAAGTGTGATCAACAGTTGAAGGAACAATATCATCATCAGAAGCAAAATCTGCAAAGGTGTACAAACAAGATGAATGATCAACCATCCTAGTAGCAAGAATCTCTCTACTCTCCAAGTCTCTAATGATAATAACTAAATTGGGAGTGAACTCCATAGTCCTCCCATCTCCACGATGTGTAATCTGATATATAGAAAGAAGATCGTTTACCAAATGAGGTACACACAAAACATCATTGAAAGTTCCCTCCCCAAAAGAAATAGAACCCTTCCCAAGCACACTCATGTATTTATTATTTCCCATAAAAATAGGAAACATAGTTGAAGGCTCAAAAGAAGAGAATATAGATTGTGAAGATTCCATATGATGAGATGCTCCTGAATCTAGAAGCCATCTCCCTTATCCAAGATTGGAAAAAACACAAAGAGTGGTTCTCTTTCTTCCTGATGTAGTAACCAAACTAGCATGACCTTTTTCCTTATTAGATTGTTTTTTGAAGAAGAAGATGATGACTTAGACATTCTAGAAGGAAAATCAATATGATTCTTTTTGAAAAAATGTTTCAACTTATCAATATCCTTCTTATAACAAGAATGTTCATCATGCCCAAGATTCTTGAAATATGAACAAGTAGGACTCTCCTTCTTATATGATTTGTCTGTAGAAGAGGATTTATTCTTTGGTTGGTCTGAATGTGGATTTTTCTTAGATTTATTTTATTTGTTATCAATATGTTTTGATTCTTTCACCTGACTAGCCAACATTCTTGAGATTTAGATGACTTGATGAGACCCATCGAGATAATATTTTGATGCTCAATCTTAGAAAATGATGCAAATGAAGGTGTAGTATATGAAAACCCCATAATCAACCTATGAGTATGAAAGCTAGAAACAAAATCAACATAATTAGTACCAAGTTTATTCAATGTATTGTAGACCAACTGATTGTCTTTTTAATCAATTCCACATGCTTTAAATTGCTCTCTTAGATCAATAACCTTAGTGATGTCTTCCTGAAAGTTGTTGAAGTTCTTAGGATCAAGGCTTATCAATTCATTATCAATTTGATAGCCTCTTACCTCATATGTAATACCATACAATATTTTTAATTTTCCCCAAGCCTCATGAGAATTCTTACATGATTCAATTTGAAACAATAAATCTTGAGAAACTAATTTATGAAGAAATCCAAGAGCTTTGGTATATCTAATCACCCATTTTATCTTTTTATCTACATATGTAGGTTTAGGAACCTTATTTTCAACATATAGAGAGTGACCTTCATTCATTAGAACACTCCAAGCATATTGATGCCATGTTGAATAATTATATGATGTTAGAAAATGAAACTTATAATGATCCATGGAAAAAAGAAGAGCACAAGAAAAATAGATCAAAATAATGCACCAAGAGACCCCCCCAAATCACTCAATTAGGAATCCCCCCCAATAATATGTTTTGACACTTTATATGTAGTGTATTTACAATAAAAATATTGTGTTCTAGATATTACAATACCAAGATAGAAAATACAACAATATCTCATAATGAGATCCTCAAACTGAAAGTACACTTTTCCAATATGATCTAGACTGAAAATGAAGCCTTCCCAAGAGCACAAAACTTCTTCAGGTTGTAGTATGTCTAAGTAATCAACCAAAATGAAAATTTAAAAGATACCTGGCGATAAATCTAGAAAAAGTTCATGAATATAAATGTAGAGCTCCTCAATACCTTTCCAATGCCATAAAAATCACAAAAATTGGACAATCTAACAAAAAATTATGAGCTTGGAGGTCCAAAAAGGAGAATCCAACTTCAACTAGCAATAAAATTCACCTAAGGAAAATTTTGAAAAATGTCTTGCACCACTATGAAGTGTTTAAAGCCAACTTTTTGTTGATATCTCATTTGCAAAATTTTGACACTCTAACAAAAAGTTATGGTGTTTTGAAAAAATTGCCCAATTTGGGCTTGAGGGGCAAAAATTTAAGCACCTAGGTGCTTAGTGCCTGGACCTTCATGTGACCATAGGTGAAATTTAAAAAAAAATTAAAGTGTTGTCAGCGATGGCTCTGCTCAGGGGAGCAGCCGCCCCTAGTGGCAGAGGGGCAATTTCCCAAACGACCTTAAGCACCGACAACCCTCACATAACCTCCCATGGGGCTCACCTAGTGACCATGGCCACCAAAACTTCATTGGTCGAGAAAATAAAATGGGAGTGACAAAAACAATAATTTAAATATTAAAACTATAAAAATCATACCAATACAACGTTGATGCAAATTATGCCAAAGATGATGCCATTTATACTAGTGACACAAGCCAAAGAATATTCTAGAAAATATGTCAAATCTTTAGAATATGTCAATGCTGATGCAACTCGGCTATAGTATAGTTTGTATAGATTCGTACAATGTATGGGTTGTAGGAGCAAGTTTTTGTAGTTTTTCACCAAACTCTCTAAAAATGGCCCTTTTTTTTGCCTAAATATGAAGTATTATATGAAAATAGAGGTTTTTGGGCCTTTTAGACTCAACCATGAGGTATGATTTGCCCCTATGTGCACCCAAAAAAATCTCAAGCTCAAATCACCCTCAGATCTGAGAAGTGGTTTTGTGATTTTGAAACTCTGATACTATGTTAGACTTGTTGTGCCTTCAGCACACACACCCTGTTCGAAATGGGGACCCTCTTTTCTTTCGCCTTGTTGGGTTGTTCTTTCGTCGCCTCATTTTGTATGCCCCCCATTTTGGTGCCCCTAATGGTCAGTGTACATCTGAACTCCCATCTTAAACTAACCATGTCTTGTCCAATCCATCTTGGTTAGGTCCAAGGGCTTTCTAGGCTTTCCCTGGCAGTCTTCTTTCACCAGCGGCCCTAGACCCCATCAAGCCCCAATCTTCGGGTTTTCATCGCCAGGTTTCTGCCTGGCGTTCGCCGTTTCCAAATGGCGGAGGGTATACGCCTTCCTGGACATTGGGTCCTGGGTCATCATTTTCCTCCTGATTTAAAATTTGTGAAGTTTTTTGAACTGCCTTTGCCCCCACCGGGTCTGGTCCTCTAGACTACCATTCCTGGATTTCCCTCTGATCCTCGTCATTTCGGGCAGCAAAACTTCAACGACGCCCCACCCTTCGGACTCTGGGTTCCTTCTTGTCGTCGAGGTGAAAAGCGGGTTTACAACGACCATTTTACCACGTCCTTCCAGACCCCAGACCCTGGACCTCTCGCCGTCGTCCACTGATTTCAAATTCACCAACTCTAGGTCGACTGTTCAAGCATTAAATGAGACCATTAAATGTGGATGAGGGTATAAGTATTGGGCCCCAACCTATCATTTTCATTTGTCAAGTTTGCAAAAGAGATTAAAGTACTTGCCAGAGAGGATCAGTGCATCCATTGCCCGCAGCCTGCGTGTCCGAGATCATCATTAGACCTCCCGTTATCGATTCCAAGTCTTCTGCTATCGAGTTTTTGAGGATATATGGAATCAGGTGTAGGACCCTTGGGGGAAACTGTAGAGAAAGACAAAGGAAAGAAAGTAGGAAAAACTCCTTGTGGAAGGGAAGAAAAAGATTAGATGAAATACCAGTTCTAGGGTGAGCCTCTACATTCAAAAATCATTACAGACTGGAAGGAAATCACAGACACTAATATAGGCCATGGCGATATTGATGAATTCAAATGAAGGGTCAGAATTCACCTGAAGACTGACAATGCCAAGTCAATTAGGCAAAGCAAGATCGCAAAAGCCACGGGCTTCCCCCCATCTCTCATTACCCCTGAGCTAGTCATGGCCTACCGACAAGCCTACCAACCCGAGACAAGGACCATCATTGATAGAGATGGGAATATTCTCACTGACATGTCAGCCGAGGGAATCACAAAAAATTTCCACATTCCTACCTTTGAGGAAATGGAAGTTCCCATGATGGAAGAAGGAAGGCGACTTGGGATGAAGACCCGATGGGTTGCAAAAGGTTGATAAACCAATTCTGGCTCAAGGAGAAAAGAGGCAGCGCTGCAAAGGTCCCTTAGGAACTCATTCACATCAATTTCCATGAAGATTACCATGACCTAGTCACAATGTTGAGCCAAGTAATGGGCCTTCCTTCTGCTGCATTTTTCCAAGAGTGGATGGTGTACTTTGTTGAACAAATCCTCAGTGGGAACGAGGATGTCACCACAAAAGCCTCATTCTACAAGGGAGGCATCATCAACAACTACTTCCATGAGCAGTTTATGAACGTAAAAAAGAGCTCCAAATTCTACATGACCTCCTATCTGGTCTATTCACTGGCGGAACAAAGGTAGTATAGCAGACTATTTGTGGCGCCTAATGAGGAGCTAGGCCAGAAACTAAATGCCTATGACTGATATCCCCAACTCCAATTCAAAAACTTTAAGGAGTACTGCAGGGTGAATGACACCTTTATTGGTCACATTATCCGGTTGCTAGGGGGACTTTGAGAGGAGGGTCTCTCACAACGCACGGGTGTTCCTAAAGCAGTACGCCTTCCTATTCTTGCAGTTTCCCAAATTCACCTACATTCACACCCAGGGTTTCACTGAAAGGCCAAACAAGTTGTCCCGGTATCCCAATGACTGGATTATATTATTGAAACTCTCCCGGCAGCTGCAACATGTGCACACCATCCTCAGCAACAAACATTTGGCAGGGATATCTTATCCCTTGGCCTTCGGTAAGGGAATGTATAAATTACAAAATTCCCAATGTGTTGGGAACTCAGAAAAGGAATTGGCGGAGTACCACTTCTGACTACACATTGATCGTCAACGGGTGGACCTGTATGGGCACGTGAGAAAAGCATTAGGACCAGAATATGCCCATCTACATCATGTTGAAGATTTCTGGGAAAATTTTTAGGATGACAAAGAGGTGTGTACGAGGCACTACATGAGAATGACTGCATACTACGTAAGGAGGGTGCAACTGTTTCCTATACCGGACCAAGTTGAGGAGGATGAAAGTACCATCATGGATCCCTGGTATAACGTAGTCTCCAACTTGGCGCTGCCTACAATTGACTGGGATGAGCAAGAAGTTGATGACCTAAACATTGTGACCAAACTGATCATGGCCCAGACTGAAGAATGGGTTCAAAGACAAGTGGCCCGATTAACATAGCAATGGGTGGTCCTAACATACAAAGGGCTCAAGAGTGAACCCAGTACCACTGAGAATGTCGCTGCTACAACTTCAACGAGCGGGACATCCAAGTCTCCTCTGCTCACCAGGTCAAAAAAGAGGAAAGGGACTGAAATAGAGCAGTCTCCAGATCCTAAGGTATACGCAAGGAAAGATTCAGGGGGATCACCTTCCAAGAGGCCCAAGCAAACAAGAGGTGCCACAGAGCAACCTACAATTCAGGAAGGTGAGGAAGAGAGGGCGGATCAACCAGAACTCTTTCCGACTCCCCCTATCCCGACTGCCCTGCCATCTATTTCCCAGGCCATGGTCACCATGTCCCCACCCGCAATGGATATCTCAATCCATCTTGCCTCTTCTCCCTGGGCTGCACCCATCATTATGATTGACTCTTCATCCACCACAATTACTCCTATTTCCTCCACCACCATGTCACCTACCACATCACTCCCATTAGCAACGGTGACAGCATCAATGCCCGCACTTTCATTACCAGAGGCTTTCTTGTGACACATGCAAAATATCCCCTCCAAGCTCTCCCAGATCTTCATGGACCCCACCATTCAGACTGCCTTAGCACAGGTCCTCGCCACTGCTATGCCCTCGCAACCTCCCATGGGACCACCAACAGTAGAGGCCACAATGTTAATTTCTGAGGAGTGGGAGAGACAGGAGCAAGAAACCTCAAAGGCAATTGAAGAGGAGGCCGATGAGTACCATGAACACCGGCAAATTGACAAGGTGGTCTACAAAGAAGAAGGAATGAGGTCTTCTGAGAGTGGAGATGAAGAGGAGGGTGTAGGTGGTAGAACTATTATGTAGACCTTCGATGATGACCTCGAAGAGGAAATGGCCAGACAACTGAAGCATGATGAAGAGGAGACGGAAGGGCAACCTCTCAAATAAGAACAAGAACGTGGCAGGGCAACAGAGGACATAGAACTCCCCGCATGAGAAAAACAACTAGAGATTGTGCCACCTCCTAGAGAAGAAGGAGATATTGAGGAAGGTAAGCCTGAGGAGCATGGGCACGAGGATAAACAAGTTGAGGGGGAGAAAGGGAAGGAAATTGGGATAGAGGAAAGTCCCCGAGGGAGATTGACTACTAGGCCTCTCGTCAAACGCCACACATTCATCCAGGACTCTGATGAAAAAGAGGGAGACAACACCAAAATGAAAGAAAAGACTACCATAGGAAAAAAAATGGAGGTCTGAGCAGGGGAAGGTGAGGGTGATCGAGAGTCACCAAAAGGAAAGTCTACCATGCCCGAATGGTTGGAGAAGCAGCTTGAGAAAAGGACTCCTGCCCTGAAGGACCCAAGAGCGAGGCTAGAGGCTATCCTAGCCTGAGTGCAGATCTCAATCAAGAAGGAGAAGAAGCCTAAAGTTAGATCCAAGGTAACAATGGATGCCTCCGGGTCCTAAACAATACAAATAGCAACACCAGTGGTAGGCCAGGAGGGTGTAAGCTATAACATTTCCACCATTAACTTGGGAACTACTACCAAAGAGCAGAAGGTGGGACATCTTGAAGAGTCAGTGGCTACAGTGGTGCACCTAATAGAATAGTACAAGGTCTCAAAGGACGAGCTTAAAGCACAGGTGGCCGCCTTAACAGATTACATCCAACAATGGTCTTCGATGGATGACATGCCTACCACATCCACGGCTCCACCCCAACTACTATCCAAAGAATAGATTGACAAAATGGAAAAGAGGAAGAACTTGGATAGTATTACAGAAAGCTCGTTCCGACAAGTCCTGTATGTCGGGAACATGGGTATCGGTCGGGTTGTTCGAATGGCCAACAAGTTCTTAGATTTACAGCAGACCCTGGAGGGAACCAAGAAGCTATGCACTAACTTCCCTACAACATATGATTCCACCTATCTAAAGATTGAGGCCATCCTCCAGTTACCGAAGGCCATGTGGGAAAAGGAGCTCACATTCAAAAGAGATGACCACTGGTTGGTGGATGTGTGGAAGCGAGACTTTAATAATAGAAGAGAAAGATTAGAGCAAATAATTAGTAAAGTGGATTCAGATATAGAATGGGTCAAGGAAATTAGGGTGGATTGTGCCCAATATCTAAAGCTAATGACAGAGTATGATATGCCCATGGTACAAATAGATCCTGAGAAAGTAAAGCCTTATTTCTAGAAGGCAATGGAGGATAGGATGTCTAATGAAATAATTGTAGATTTCATGAGTTTTGTCGCCTGTGCCTTTGCCCAGTCGGAGTTGTTTTGAGATCAAGCCGCAAAGTATGATGAAGACTGGAAGAAGCTTGAGGACAACTTGAAAGAATGGAGTTATTAGATGCTACAGTCTGAGATAATAGAAGTTGACCAACTCCAGCCAATGATTCTGAAATTCATGGAATATGCAGCTTTGAAGAAGCAAGAGGGCAGCCCTATTATTAGTGAAGAGCTCTTGAAGGATAACTACAACAAAAACAGCAATCAACAAAAGACAAAATGATATAGTGTTGTCACTAGAGAACGAAATAGGGATGTGGACAAAATTGTATTTTAAATTGTAATATATTTGGGGGTAGGTAGAACCCTAGTTTGTAGTGGATCTTGGCCATACAATGAGATTGAATCTTGGCCATTCGTTCTACTTTTTGGAAACTATAAATAGGGGGTCTCCTCTCATTTCCAAAGAGAGTTGAGTTGTTGTAAAGACATACTGCTGAAATTTATAATGAAAATATATTGACTTGGTGTATTTTCTGATTTCTTCACATGTTTCATGGTTCAATCTCCATTGTTAGATGCTTTGTTTAGATTTACATAGCTTTTTTAAGTTAGATTTAAATGCTTAAATAGATTTTAGCAATGTTGTTTCGTAGTTATGAAAGTTATTGCTGTGTAGATGCCTTCCTAGTCCACACTTTTTGCTATTTGTTGTTGGTAGATGGATGAGTAAAGTTAGTCTGGGATTGACTTCAAAGATGCTCCACATTTTTATCTTTGTTCATGCATGCCTATGGTGAATGAATGGTAAAATATCTACAGGTCTTAGAAGATAGCACAAATTTCATGAGACTATGAGATTTTTGGTTAAGTGAAATTTTGTTTGAAGGAAGCTGTCCACAGTAGGAACTCCATGATTATTGTTCATAGTTAGTTTCAGATCCAGGAACCTTCTCTCTTCCCTACTCTTTTTCCTTTTTTTTAAGAAATAGTCTGTGCTAAGGTTCATTGCACATTGTAAAGCCAAACATAAAGAAAACATTGAAGTTTTAGATTGTTGTTTGAACCTGCAACAAATTGCACCATAACTCCCATCTCAGAAACTTCAAAATTTAAGATCCATTCCGCATCCAGCTATGTAAGTCCACCCTGTGATTACCAAAAAAATCACATCAAACATCAAATAAGGAATTCCATGCAAGTCATGACCTGACACCTGAGAGACCTTGGGGAAATTTTCAGCAATTTGCCCGTTGGAGGTTTCCTTTCAAGAGAGGTGATGCATCTATGCATCGCCTGTGTTGAGAAAGTGTACAAAACACCCATCAACAAGACTCACTCAAGGAATCAAGCCTTCGAGATCCCCTACAAAAACAAAAAACAATCCCATTCTTCTAATCCCCAATCCATTTATAGCTAATCATTCTAATTTCCATCCTCATCCAAAATCAATCCCAAATTTCCCTCATACAATCAATCCTCTACCATGTTCAACCATCTAATCTATCCTCTATCCAATATATTTTCTTCTAATCCCATATCATAGATCCCAACCCATATCCTACCCCAAAAAGACCAAAAATCACAATTAAGATCAACCCCAGTTACATTAGTGATGATGAGGATAGCCTTTTTGACCAACTCGAGCATGATCCTCCTATGATGATAGTAATATTTTTGTGGACTACCTTGAAACCATTGTCAATATAAAACCTTCTCCAATCTTCCACCAATCACCTATCCATAATAAAATTCATTTTACCCAAGAAATTAGTAACACAAAATACCTTATTACACCTTCACATATCCATTGGTTGTCCTTCCTCTTCCTTTGATAAGGGAAATCTAATCCCCATCGAAAGTTTTCCTCAAATCCCACCCACATCATCCCCATACTTCAACAAAGATAAAGAATCCATTTTTAGATACCTCTTTAGTATTGGTTCCAAAGTTAAATCCTCCCCACCTTCACAAATTTCAATCCATCTCCTATTGCTTAACCTTCACCTTCTTTTAATAATGGAAACCAAACCATCATCCAAAGTTCCCAAAAATCCCAGCCAAATCCTTATAATCCAAATCACCCCAATCCTACAAATTCAATCCATCCCATGGACTTCATGATTCCCTCCAAGGAGTATTAGTAAATGAGACTAACCCACCAAGCACAAATAAATTTGTGCAATCTTCCCATGTCATGCATCCACCTCTATTCCCATCCACCCAAGTTGAAGAATCTACCCAACCTTCCTCACCTATCACATCATTCACATGAAATGAGCTATGTCAATCCATTACTCTAAATAATTATATCATATATTCTTCTCCATCTCAACATCAAGGCATCCATTCTAAATCTCACGATCCCATTTCATCTCATAATCAATATCAAAGTATCCCTTCCATACCATATTATGATCCCTCTAAAAATCAAAGGAAAAACGCCCCTTCCATCTCAAGATCAAAGAATCACTCCATCTCATAATCTTATCCCTTCCATGACATCTCATGATCCCCCTCTATGTCAAGATCAAAGTGTCCCTTCAACCCCCTCTCATGATCCCCCACCTTCCACTCCATGTCATGATCCCCTTCCATCTCAAAATCAAGAGCAATGTATACCATCAAATCCATCACATGATACCCTTCCTAATCAAGATCAGAGTATCCCTCCTAATCCTTCTCATATATTAATCCCTCACATTATCACTCTCCATTTCATTATCCCCTTCCATCTCATAATCAAGAGAAAAGTATATAGTGTTTACTCCATCTCATAATCCCCCTCTATGTCAAGATCAAAGTGTCCCTTCATCCCCCTCACATGATCCTATCCCTTCCACTCCATCTTATGATCCTCCTCAATCCCATGATCCCTCCCCATGTCATTTCAAAAATTTCCTTTCATCTCCATGTGATGCTCCTAATCAAAATAAAGATCACATCACCCCTATCCATAAATGTATTTGGGTGCTTTGTTTTCTCCAACTTTAGCTTATCCACCATCTCTTATGATACAAAGTTATATGTGTTGGAAGAATGAAGAAAAACATATAATTTTGCAGATTTTGTGTTTTCATTGATGTCACCATGTTATATGAGTTGCAACTGCAAGTTTAAGTCATAGTTTGATTCAATATTCTAGACTAGTGTTTGAACTAGTATGCAATTACTATCCTCTGATATTTTGGTCTGCAATCCTCCGCTATTGATTATCTTTGCTTGCAGTTTTGGGAAATGGTTTTTGGATGTTGGAAGGTTGTACGTTCAAAATCTCACGTGTTCAGGTGCTCATATGGCGAGTTGGCATTACTTTGTTGATTACATTTTGCTATTAGGTCTATCTCTGGCCAACCTAATGTATTGTTGATATTGTAATGGATTAATTTTGTATTGTGGATATATGTGTGACCTATCTTAGGTCCACGCCGACATGTTGTAGTGTGTTGCATGCTTGGAATGTTTTTAGAAAGATTTTGTACGTGCCTGAAGCTGACAGTTGATCTTTTTGGTGAATAAGATTTACATCTAATTAGGCCGGCCTAATTGATGCTTGTGGATCGATAATCTATATATGTTGGATAGTTTTGAGATTGTTGGTGCGAAGTATGAAGAAAATGTGAAGAAGTGTGCAAAAATTATGAAGTGTGTTAAGTCAGTTTATTGAGCATCAAAGGAACTAAATCAACACTTGTTAGGTGTACTTTATCAATTCATTTTCTAGCTGTAAGCCATTTTGTCATTGTATTTATATAGGCAGTGAGTCCTGTTAGTGAGCCACCCTTTTGTAATATATTATAACCGGTTATACTATATTGTGAGCTAACCCTCACCGTGGTTTTTCCCATTTTGGGTTTTCCACATAAAAAACCCTGGTGTTCATCTATTATGTGCTTTCATGTTTTGTTAATGCTCTTACTTATCTTTACTATTATATGCATTGGTGTAATTGGGTGGTATTTGTTCAATAAGTTTAAGAAGATATTGATTCACCCTCCTCTCTCAGTATCTTTGGTATTCAACAATATGTACTACCACTATCCTTAATTATGGTGTAGCACTTTCCTCCAGACTTCCAAATAGTCTTGAATAGACTCCTTTGTGTAATTTCTTGTTGCTCCTTCTCTAGGCTTAAAAGAACTTTCTTTAACATAATAATTTCTCCATATTTTGGATTTGTTGGCTCCGTTCATCTTCAGCTTCAATGGTAAAGGTCCTCCCAATATTGGTCTTTCCACTCTCTTGTTATATTTGAGGTCATTCAAAAGATCGACGACCAAATTCTTCACAATTAAAACAAACTCCAAAAAACTCCTTCCTCTTCCATATTCTCCTCTACCCCTTAAAGTTTCACCTCTTCCTCTACTAGAATCTCCTCTTCCCCTTGAATTTAGGCCATAATTCTTCTGAGTCAAGCTTGTTTCTTCTTCTTTGAGTGGCTGTCCTCTTCCACTATTTACTTGTTTTCTACCTCGTGAAGGATTTCTCTTTCCTCTAAAATTTCCTTCTAATCTTCTTGCTAACTTTTCTTTAGCCTTAAGTGCATACTAGTAGGCTTCTTCTATTGTCTTTATCATGACCATGCTAAGTTCATCTTGAATAACAATCCACAACTGATTCACATACCTCACAACCTGTTCTTCACCATCTTCAACATTCCCAACACAAATACCTACTTTGTAGAGTTCCTTTGTATAATCCATAAGACTCAAATTCTTCTATTTCATATTTTTTAGCCTCTTGAACAAATTGATGTGGTAATCCATAGGTAAATATTTGATCCCACCATAGGGATGCATGCCCCTTCAACCTTGTGCAAGCATAATTCACCTTCTTTTTATCTTCAATGGACTTTAAATTAAAACATTTATCCATTTTTTCAATCCAATAAATGAGTTATTATGGATTCAAACTCCCATTATAGGTTAGTGGATCCATCCTTTGTTTACTTCCAAGCTTAGAAAAAATTGCAAGAACCTATCCTCTTGTGCATTTCCTCCTCCTACATCTGAAACTTTTGGTACTTCCTCTTATTCTTCACTAACATTCCCAACATGAATTCCTCTTCGTTGAGATATTTCTATGGCTTCTAATCTCACACCAATTCCTATTAGCATCTCCAAAACTATTGGATTTTCTTCTCCTTGTGGGGCTCTTCCTCTACCCCATCCTCTATATTCCATACTCTCTTCAATTTTCCCACTTTGATACTAATTGGTGCAGATCAATAACCAAGAATCCTACTGGATTGTTAGTTGTTGCAGCTTCCTCACTCCACAGCTGGGAAAAACAAGTATTTAGGAATAAAATTAAATATTTGTGAGTTCAAATCAAATTATCCAACACAAGAATTGACAGGAAATTCATTAGAAACTTTCTAATTTTATTTGTTAAATCTTCTAAGAGCTTACAACAATAGTTTCTTGAACTAAACAATGAACAAAAGAACATCTACAAGCATTCTTTTTTCCTCCAACACCAAAATTTCTGCTACATGAGACCTTCAAACAACTCCAATAGCAGCAAAAAAAATCCAAATATCCCCAACTTCACACTTGAGTGTCCCATCTTGGCTTCATAGGAAAGTTATCTCTTCAAAACTTGTGTTTTTTTTCTTCTTTCACCTACTGAATCTTTCTCCCAAGTTGGGCATAGCTTTTCCTAGCATCATGGCTGCATTACTAACCTCACTTTCCTTCCCAGGAATGAGAAACTTCTCCTTATTCAATTCTACTTGGAAAAATCAATTCATTTTCCCTAATTTTTTTCCCTCACTAGCTCACTCCACTAACTCCTTTCCCATGCACTTAGATTCTTTCACTACCAATTCAAATAAAAATTTTAAACACATAGAGGAGTTACAAAATTCCAAGAATGGCCTCCTCTTTCCTAGGCATGGGACTTCATGTACTCCCAAAATTCAAATAAATGACAATTTATGGTACTTTTAAATCCAATTTGAATTAAATTCAAATGCAAACTAATTGACTCCAATTTTGAGGATTTGAGAGGAGAATGAAATTAAAATAAAATCGTTCCTACAAAACACAACCAAAGCCAAAAAATAAAAGAAAATAAAGAATTTTTTTAGGTGTGCAAGATTGCCCATGCACCCAGATGCTCCTACATCATTGCAACAAGGGATTATAAATAAGAGATTCATCTAACTTAAGAAATAATCCTTCCCAATAGGATTCCTAATACATATACTATAGAAAAATATTTTTAAATATACTTTTCTTTTATGGGGAATCGCATAAAAGGAATGCCAAAGGTTTGCAAAGAGCTACAACTCCTGATAAAGGAAACATTCATCTACGAGCTGATAAAGGAAGTGAACGATCCCAGGAATATACATGAGTCCTAGATCTTGTAACTCTTCACAAACCTCTTACATTCTTTTTATATGATGGACCAAAGGGACAAAGCTAGATTTCTAGGATCAGATTACATATATCTTTACAAACCTATTCCTGAGGTGACATTTCAGTATCTTAGATAGAAACTAGGATTGAAAACTCCTTATTCCTTTCAATGAAGACCTAAATGAAGCACATGTTCAAGGGGAGTACTTCTTTACTTTGTCCTTGAAGTATTTCCCTTAGGGGGAGTGATACAGTGAATTGAAATTGATAGAGATATAATTGTTTGTTTATAAAAGTAAGACAAAGGGGGAGTACAATGGAATGAGTCTTCTTATATCCCTTTCCAATTGATTTCAAAGGGGTCGATTTATATAAATGGGGAGAGTTACAGAAAGCAAAAGTTCTAGAGAAAGGAAAAAATTAAACATTCAATATTCAATTCAGTTTGTGTTATGTGTTACCATCAATGATAAAGGGGAGATTATTGCAAAAATCCTTATCATTGATGTCAAAGTTTCTACATGAGGAGATTGTTGGAAACACACGATGTGAATTAATTTCAAAGGTTGATAGTATTAAGAAGGATATGTTACAAATGATTTCAATGCTATCAAAATTTTTGCAAAAGTTATCAATGATGTCAATAAGTATTTTTGGTTGTTTTGATCTGCTCTATCCTACTTGCAGATTTGTTACTATTGCTCTAGACATGGAGTTGTATTTATAAGATCTCTTCATATTTCCTTGGTGCTATTGTCTAAGCTCTATATCATACTTTATTAGTTAGGGTTTATATATTTGTAGGGTTTTAATCTTAATTTTCTTCAAACCCCAAGCATTTTCCTTTCAATAACTTTATGTTTTAATTCATTGTTGACTGGCTATCAACAATTCATAGTCACTTAAGTTATGACTTAAGCCCTTCAACATTGAGGGTTGCCTCACTTACTTTTTTTCATGTTTGAAATATTTTCTAAAGTCTAATAGAAAATTTTGGAGTGTGAAATGTTGACAAGTGTCACTTTTATGCTTATCAACATTCTGATCTTGTCAAGCCCATGTTTTCCTTGCATGAGCATAAAAAGGTGACACATGTATAGGTTGAGCCCACAAGGAAGGAAAGGAAGGGACAAGTGTCAAAATTATACTATTTTATAATAGTAATGGTGGGTCCCATCTTTTTTGTGCAGTGTTGCAGAATGTTGATGTGTGTCTAGGGTGATGGAATACTTTTCAACAATTGCATTATATTGGTCAAGAATATTATGATGACATTTTCCAATAAATTGATAGCTTCTACATGCCCATGAAGAGGAGATAGGTGGTCTTATAGAACTACGGGATGTTGAGGCATGTTAGTAGTCCACGAGTCTACGAAATGAGAGAGAGAAGGTTGAGGGGATACATGAGATGGTGACACGTGTCTTGAATGAATTTTATTGGAAGAATTCTCAATGATGGTATCTACAATTCTATTGGTAAGAGAATATTCTAAAGGGATGTGTAGTCAATTTTTGAATTTACACCATTTGTTCAACCCGTGAAAAAGGAAGATCTACAACTCAGATTTAAACTTGATAAATGGCTACTACCTAGTTCAAATTTTCACTATCTCAGGTGGACATGGTAGCGATAATGAAATTTTTCATTGACTAACTTCCACACCACCAACGGTTTTTATTTTTGGTCTAGGCTAACATATCAACATTATCTATCAACCCATATCAATATTTAAGAAAGTGGTTTAATATTTTTTTAGAGATGAATAGCAATATAGAACCGTGACTATACATAGGTGAATGATTTGTTCAATATTTTCACGAATTATCTTTCAAAGAAGAGTTGGCTTGTGTGAAGAAGAGAAGATTGATTATGTAGAGAAGTAAAAATGATAAATAAGAACTATGCAAATTCATTATGAGAGAATTTTTTATTGTAATCAATTTAGTGTATTATGAGTTTGTTGCCTCTTGTTTCATGTGAGGTTGGTTCCTCTTGTTCTCTAAGTTGGTGCTCAAATTGGGGGATTGGTGTCTCCTTTAGGTTGGTGCATATAAATTTCTTTGAGGATTAGTTTCTCCGATGGGTTGGTGCCTACAAAATATTGTAAGATCTCATTATTTTTGTGAGGCTGGATTTGAGAAATACATCCAAGCAACTTTTCTCATCATGGTTTTTCCCTCTAGGGTTTCCATGTAAATTAGGTGTTATCTAGTGTGATTGTGTTCATTGCTTACATTTTTTCTTCTAATTTTCTTAATGATGCTTTAGTGATTATTGGTACATTGGTTAAAAATAAAATTTAATGATATACTGATGCTTTAGTCCTAAGCATGATTGCATCATCCAAGAGCTAGGGTAGTCATGTGATAAAACTAGTGAAATAAGTAGATACTTTACTAGATTCATAGATATCCTAGTAGATATAAGGTGATAATTCATATGAAAAGGTACAGGTCTTAGACAACAATAAAATACCATCATATCCCATATTTATGATAATATATGAGGTAACAATGAAAGGGGTTATGATAACCATGAAAAAATAGAACTAATGGATGAAAATCATGTGTATTGTATTTGTTATTTTCAAGGGAATGAGAGTCAAAAGGATCTTACGAAAATGCCACATCAAGAGAGATGAAGGTAAGACACTTGTTAACCAACACATGTTGAAAAAAATTGAAGCCACTAGAAAATCAAGGGATAAGGTTGTTACAACTCCTTAAAAGAGGTTTTATGATCCAATTTCATTCTATATTAGTTAAATCAATTATAAGGAGTTTTACACATGCCTTATATCCTTGCAAAGATCAGTTTGGGAGGATTTATGACATCAAGAGCACCTATAACAAAATTTTACCATCATACACTTATCCAAGGGAGTGAAGATAATTTTTAGACCTTGTTAGAGGTAGTTTTCAACTTGTTTAAGGATATCATTTCAAGTATTTTATTAAGGAAGTCAACACACATAATATACGATGCCTATTTGAAGAGTTTGACAAGATTTTCAAGTTGTCTAGTCAAAATACATGTTTCTCCAATGCCCCAAAAATAAGTTTCCATTTAATTTTCAAAAGGAATGTGCTATGTATTCTCTATATCATGTTTTTATTCTCCAAGTTATGTAAGGAACAAGACAAGAAATATAAGATTTTATATCCATATCACAATTATCATTTCATCATTTCATCAATTCTACTCATGCATCAATAGCATCAAATATAAGTTATAACGTTCAAAACATCATAATATGAAATCAAATATGAAGTCTACTATCAAGAATATCATAATATGAAAAGCATCCTAAGGTATCAGTTTGCATCAAAACATATCATCTAATAACCAATATTGGAAACAAAACTGTGTTTGTCTAAAATAATAAAGTAGCATAATATCAAGTATCACTGGTGGTCTTCACACCGAGAATTGCAATTTGAATTTAAATCATAAAAATGCAGCCAAAAACATTAAAATTTGAGATCCTCAACTTAAGGAGGACCCACTAGGACCTAAATCCGGGACACTCAACTTCCAAGGCAATTTAATTAATGTTTTCAATTATTTAATATAGGTTCCCCTTTCAGAAAATAGGATTAATTAGGCTTTTAAATACATAATTAGGTCAATTAGAGGCTTAATTAAGTCCAATTAATTAAGGAACCCAAACATAGAGTGAAAATGTAAAGGTGTACATTTTTCTACACTATAGAAGGTTATGATGTCAAATGAAAGGTTCACCAAAATGAAATGTAGAAGAATGGATCCTAGGTCCTAAATGCAAAGAACCTAGGATGCAAGGGGACTTTTTCCAAGTTACATTAAGATGTAGATCAATAAGGTGATTAAATTGACTTACAACCATGAAGGTGAGCCAATCAAACCTAGATCTACATCTGATTGAAGGTTGGAATGGATTGGAAATGATTTCAAATGATTAATGTAATTAGACTATGTGCCCTAATATGTAAATTGCAAGATCTTGACAATTGACATATTGAAACAACAGTTTGCAAGTGGATCCAGAAAGTGCAGAGTGATATGTACCTACCCAGAAAAGTTGGTTTCAATGTGCACAAGAGGACTTATTCGCCCAAGGGTGTCTGAATCCTTGTAGGGGTGTCTTGCTCAAATTTTGGGGTTGTTTGATGTTGGATATGACCTATTTTTTAGTTGCAAAGTTTTTAGAATGTCATCAGGTAATTCTATAGGTGAGTTTTTATGGCTTGAAAACTTTTAGCGCTTTGAATATAACAATAGAAAACTCTTCTTTAATATTTCTTCAATCCTCTTTAAACCTATAACCTACACATTCAAAAAGAGAAGAAATGTTGGGCCATTTAGGGGCTTTCCTCAGTCAAACCCCGTGTAAGTGTTTCCACTTCCATAATGGCAATGTCAATGATAGAAATGATAATTGAAAGGAAGGAATGACGAAATCACAAAATGTTGCAACTGACCACCCTTCAATGGATTCCTTGAAGGACTAAAGTCTTGCACATCACCTCAAGGATTTGGATCTTTCTTGCTTGAATGATTTGGAGACCTACAAAAAGGGTTAGCCTTCATAAAACAATGATAACATGGACACACAAAATTTGACACAATATTGGATCTCGAATTGTTGAAATAAAGCTATGAAATGTTGCTATTTAATTGCTCTTGATAATAGAATTTTCTCAATAATTTATTTATTTCTCCTTAGATTTCAAATGATAAAAATAACTAGGTATTTATATGCAATTGTGCTAATTTCCCGAAAATTAGATCCCAAAAGCTAACACTTGAAATTTGAATGTTAAAATGCCACCAACAACATATTAAAAATTGGTCCCCAACAAGATAGGGGGACCCATACGCCAATGGGCATATGGGTATTGGACCTATCTTCCAAGAATTTTAGTGTTGGGATCAAAACATTAATTTCTTGCATTTATTCAATGCTTGCAATCCTTCAAAAAACGGTAAAAATAGGCCTTGGAATGCATAATTTAGGAAATTAGGGGCTTAATTAGGTCCAATCCATAAAGGGGGACAAAACATAATGTGAAATTGTTAAGGGTGACAATTTTCAACACTACAGGATCTAAGGATCCTAAACCATAAAGTGAAGTAGAACTTGAACAAGAGATTGGAGAAGAAGTCAACCAAATGATGAAGAGGTCATCTTAGGGGGCACTCTCACCATGCTCTCTAGTAATATTTGGTCCAAACCCTTTCACATCTAGGGGTTCCTAAGAGATCAAAGGGTGATTTTAGTCATTGACAGTAGTGCCACTCCTAGCTTCATTGATGGGGAATGGTAGCTAAGCAAGGCCTCAAGATAGAGAAATTTGAAAGATTCAATTTTATGGTTAATGGCAATTTTACCATTCCATGTAATATAAATATCTCTCAATTAAAAATTAATAGAGGAGGATACAATATGAAGGTTGAAATCTATGTTTTTCATAAATGAGACATGGATATGGTTCTAGGTATCTAGTGGCTACACTCTTTAAGAGAGATTAGTAAAAATTCTAGACCATGCAACTAAAGCTTAAGTTAGAGCAAAAATAAGTGGTACTATAGGGAATGGAAAATAAAGCACCAAGAATTGTATAATGACTAAGAGAATGGAGAGCATTTTCCATCATGGGAAATCTGCATGGACAACTTAGTATTTGGTGACTGTAACAAAACTTACCAAAGGAAAGAAGGCATATCATGTGGATGTATGTAGCATCTTGGACAAGCATTATAAATTATTAGTAGCCTTCCTCTAGAAAGACCATCAAATATAGTCTTTGAGCATGTCATTGAGTTGGATGAGGGTGTTAATCCTATCATCACTACTCCCTACTACCACCTTATGAGACATAAAGAGGAAATCAGAAAGTCCATTAAAAAATTGTTGGAAATGGGGCACATCAAACCCAACTCAAATTTTCCAACATGCAATCAATAAATTTTACTATGTGTCTTCTTTGAAGATATTTTAAGCTACAAAAAAATGTGGGAGGAGCACCCATAACATGCTGATGAAGTTTTGGGAATTTTATAAGCAAAAATTCTATTTTCCAAATCAAAGTGTTAGTTCACTATAATATAGATATTGAATCTAGGTCACATCATTAGTACAAAGGGAGTGCATATAGACATGGAAAAGATCAAAGAAATTTGAGATTTTCCTCTCCCAAGGACATTAACACAACTACAATGATTCTTTGGCCTTTGCAGCTACTATAGGAATTTTATCAAGGGTTTCTCATAGCTACTTGTGCATTGAATTGGCATAACAAAGAAGGGAGCTTTCAGATGGACTAAGGATTCACATTGATCAATTGATAGACTAAAAGATCCAATGAGTTGGTGCCTTATGTTAGCAATTCCAGATTTCACTCTTCCATTCACACTAGAATGCAATGCATCAGGAGAAGGAATTGGGGTTGTACTCATCCACAACAAACACCCAATTACTCTTCAAAGTCAAAAAATCATAGATGAAAAAATATAGTTCTCCATATATGATAAGGAAATGTTGGCTATCATGAACACATTGGTCAAATTCAAGCAATACTTGGTGGGTGGCTAATTTGTAATCAAAACTTATCTTAAAAATTTGAGATATTTTCTCAATCACAAGGATCTAAATGAGAAATAGAAAAAGTAGGTGAGCAAAATCCAATTGTATGATTTTTATATTGAGTACTTCAAAGGGAAGAATAATGTTGTTACTAATGTGTTGTCTAGAAGGCTAAATATATGTTTCGTGTCTCATATCTTGGTGGATTGGAAGAATAGTTCATAACATAGTATGCCAAGAAATGTTTGAAGCTAATGTGTTGGAACAGAAGTTGTCAAACGATAGGTACAAAGTTTGTAATGAACTCATTCTCTATAATTGAAGAGTCTACTTGGTGCTAGAATCAAGGATCAAGGGAAATATTTTGTAGGTAGTTCATGATACTCTCTTGGTGGGACACTCGTGGTATTTCAATACCTATAAATAATTTAGAGAAATTTTTACATGGAAAGGAAGAGAGGATGAGGTTCTCACCCACATCAAAGAATGCATCATTTTTCAAAAGAACAAAAAAAAATGATATTTGTTAGCCCTTACAAATCCCATAGCAGAAATGGGAAGTGTCTTGATGAATTTCATCATGGGACTTCCTCAAGTCTAAGATAAGGAATATATATGTTGTTTTGGACAAACTAATGAAGTATGTAAATTTCTTGTCATCTCTTCATATTTAAATTTGTCACAAGTTGTTGACCTATTCTCTTAAGGAAGTGATGAAATTCCATGCATTATCCAAGAGCATCATGAGTGATAGAGACAATCACCTCATGAGTTTTTTTGGTAAGATCTATTTTTTTATGGGAACTGAGCTCACCCCTAGCACTCGTTACCACCTACATATACATGGATAGACTAAGATTGTGAAGAAATGGGTCGAAGGTTATTTGAAAAATTATGTTGATAATTACTAGAAAATTTGTATTAAGTGATTGTACTTGGGGGAGCATTGTTACAACACCACCTACCATATTTCAATCAATATGGTGTCATTCATGGCCTTGTAGAGGTATGAATCCCGAAGATTCATTGATCTTATTTTGGTAGATAGAAAGGTACTAGGAGAAAATTATGTGATCAAATAACTAATATATTTTGAAGTCACTCAAGGCTAATGTCTAATAGGCTCAAACCAATAGAAGATGTATGCAATCCTTTATAGGATTAATAGAACATTTGAGATTAAAGACATGGTTTTTGTGAGATTGTAGTTGTACAAGAAATTTTACTTGAAGGGAAGGTTAAAAAATCTCAAACTATGTTTCTATGGGCCTTATAGAATTCTTAGCAAGATTGTCGAAGTGTCCTATCAGTTGGAGTTACTAGAGGAAAGTAAGATACATAATTTTTTTTATGTATTTTACCTCAAAAAGATGCTATGAAAATGTATAAAACCCTTTAATGAGTTACCTCAAATTTATGAACATGGAAAACTGGTTCTAATTCCCGAAGTTGTCATGGGTGTAAGGAAGAGGAAGCTAAGAAACAAAAGCACCAAGGTGTACTTGATTTGGTAGAAAGATCTTCCAGTGGAGCATGTAATGTGGGAAGGCCCACATATATTGGAGCATAAAAACCTACAATTTCTTAAGGAAACTCAATTTTGAGCAAGGCATACTTTTCATGTCCCATTTTTAGTCTATCTATGTCTATAGCTATTAGGTATGCACTTGCGTCTTCCATGTTTCCACTTACTGTGTGTTTTCCCTTCCTAAGTATGTTTTTTATTCACTCTAGTCTTCCCTTCCTTCATGCCATATTTTCATACATTCACATACCAATAGGCTCATTAATCAAACCTTGATACTTCATCCTATAGTTTGATTCTTGCGATATGGCCAAACTCCAACCCCTAATATTTTTTCCTATGTTTTTGTTCCCGTTAACTTCCTAGCACATGTTTTAATGTTTCAAGTAGTTTTTTGGTGTCATTAATTTTGAAGTAGAATATTTACTTCCCATGATCACTATTCAAATTTAAAGTTTTGTGTGTGCATGGTAGATGACCTATTTTATTTGTGGGGGATATAAAAGTGTGAATGTTTTCATTTAGGATTATCATCTCTACACTTAATCAAAATTCCTTTCAAAATCCATTTTGAAAAATTATGTTCGAGAATGGGAATCCAAAGATGAAAATTCTACCAATTTTGGAGAATGCTATCAAACAAATTTCATAGTTGAGCTTCATTGGATGAAACCTTTAGTTGCATTATATTGATATTATTTTCCATTAATGTTGGTGTAAATTGTTGTAGTTATTGATATTCTAGAACCATTTGAATGTAATAATGCCATTATTCTAACAAGAAATAGATTGTGATTTGCACCTACTATTTGTTATTTATTATGATAAGAAGAATAAGGTTATTTTTGTCAGTATCTATTTGAAATCTAATTATATTGTCGATACACAAATCATAATTTTAATTTGATTTTTCTAAGATAGGGTTGATAGTGTTATCCAAATAATAAGTGATTTTGGAAGGTTAATATTCAAATTTAAATTATTGTTTGGGCTCAAAACATTATATAATCATATAGGGATTATATTTAGGCTACACTAATTTATTGTTTGTTGGCTAACAGATTGAGCACCTTGAGATGATGTTGATTCTTTTCTCGAAAAGGTGCCTCTATCCCAACAGCTCTGGATAATTACCCTCTTTAGGAAAGTAATCACCCTCTCAATTGAAAGGTACAACTCCCTTGTATAATATTCAAGCAATTGAAATGAACTTAAAATAAAAACATTGTGTGCTTTTAACCCGAAAGTAGTAAAGGAAAAACCCGATATGATAAAAATATCTGATACTAGATGCAAATAAAAGATGATAAAGAGTAAAAGACTAGTTTACATAAGATGATTTAACAATGAAATACTAACCCCATATTATTTGAAAAATGAAATCTCTTGTGGAGATAAACACATATACTCTCACACAAAAATAAGCATAAACATTAGAGAAATAATTAAACACACAAACTCAAGATCCTCAAAATATCTCCATAAACCAGATGCACACAAGCATGTGGTGATTTAAATTCACAGTAAAATGTAGAATTGTATTCAAAGCATATAATATCATGTCTTTTGAAATAATGTCTAGAGAGAGAATTTGTTCCAAATAAAAACATATATAAGCGGATAAGTAACTGCTTCTTTTCCCATAACTAACCAAAAAATTGTAAATTCTTTCAAAATATGATAAAGAAATAGTAAAGCAACTAAAAAGTTAGGACGATGGTGCTTCACTTCCAGATTTTGCAGATGCAACAAGTCTTTTTTGCAAGGATTGGAAAGCCTTTGCGACATGTGGCAGCTCCTTATGTTAGGGAATAGTTATGCTCCCCATTCGTAATCTCCATGCCAACTGGCTATCGCGAACAACTTCAATTCATCGATCATGTGTCTTCATAAGTCCAGATGCTTGGGATAGGATGAGGTCCAGTTCATTGAATTTCCTCAAGTGCTTAGCACTGAAAGATTGAGAATTGAAGATCCCATCAACTATCTTTTTAAAATCATTCCCCAAGATTTTAGCATTCTCGTTACCTCCATCTCCTCCCCTATCAGGTTTGATTCACTCTGCATCTAACTTCTCCATCCCAAAACTGAACATTGCTTTGATTTGATTCGAATATTGATTCCATAATCTTTCTTCTTTCTCAGCAGCGACAATTTCCTCCTCAATTTCATTCCTTGAAACATTTTCACTTTGGAAAAATCCCAATGATTCGGAGATAATTTGATTTCATTTCTTTACCAAGCCATCACTCCATTCTTCAATAGCCTTTTCAAAAGTTTTAGTTACTCACTGCTTCTTTTCCTATCATCGCCATGGGATCAGAGGATGATTCATCTTGAGAAATTGGTTGAGGGGGAAGATCAAAAACTAACTTTAAACATTCAGTATTGAAAATTTAACTTGTTTCTTTAACTCATCTCTACTCTCCTTGTCCTTTTTAGATCACTCAACCATCCTTGTTGCTGATACCTAGAAGTTGTGTACATCTTCATCTCTCGTAGGAGGTCCCAAGTTAATCCTGTCAATGTTAAAGTCACTCGTAGTCACTTGAGTAACCTCTTTTTGGGTAGTAGGATGTGCAACTTCCAGACATAGATTCCCTGACCCATCATCATCTATTAGCCTAGTAGTAGTCTTCAATTTCTTAGGCTTGGGAGTCCTCTGAAGTAATTGGTCCACCATATCTTGTTTCAAAAGATCTATATGCCATGCCTTCCTTTTCCTCGACAATGTATCTTCCAGCCAAACAGGGGTAAAAGGAATAATGGTCTCCTTAGAATTGGAAGAGTCAAATAATGTTCTCTTTGTGGGAGGAATGTTTGTTTGTATGTCCTGTGATGAAAGTGGGGAAGACCTCTATTTCAGTGGCTAATTTACCTCTCTGATAGGTGATGACTAGCGGGATGAGGAGGAGGTATTGATTTCAATGTTTCCCAAATCCTCTTATTTTTCTTCAACCTCTTTATCTTTATCCAAGTTTGGTAAGTCAAGGATATCTTCTCCACAAGTCTATTGAAACATGTTCTTATCAGGAGGTTCCTCATCGCCATCACCCTAAGCTGTTTATGGCATCAGATGTCAAGCTGATCCAGAAGTCCCTATGACCACAGAGGGTTGATTACTACCTCCCACAAGCTGAGTATTTTGTGACCTACTTTGAGGATGGTATTTCTCTATTTTCTTTTTAGCGACCCACTCTTGAGTCCTCTCAAAAAAATTTGTAGTTCTTGCTTCAATTGTTTCGGTTTCCTTATTAGTCCAATCCATAACAATGATGGGCTAGTTAGCTATCAACTTTATAAAGATTGGATCCACTAAATCAAATTCATCATCCTTAATTCCATGTACATATTGGGAATAAGGTGTCTCAACCTTTAAGTCCCATCATTTAACTAATTGTTAATTGATGTATTTATTTATTTTGTAATTAATTATGCCTACTAAATATGTTGTCACTTTGTGGGACCCACCGTTGATGTGGCATCCTACATGGAAAGTGATATGTAAATGTTGTAAGCTAAAATTATGGAAGTAGTCATCCACTTTAGAGGACCTATAATTTAGGATAAATTGATGGCTTTTTTCATAAGTTGCTATGTCATGCACTATGACAAACTATGACACTTGCTATGACAATTTATGACAACCATAAGAGTTTATTGTGGAAACTACTATGACGGATGACAACTGTAAGAGTGGTGTATGACAATTTCCTATTTACACTATGACAGATAAGTTCTATTATGAGGATGCCTAAGTTTTCATTTGGCAGTTGCATGTGTAGTGGTTTCTTACATGGTAGGTGGTGGCTATTTTTGTGGAGGCAGGTGTTGATTTTGGAAGATTGCCAAATTAAATGAGTCTTGACAATGACAACATGTCATAATAAACTCTAGTTCATACCTTGGGCATGTGAAATGGTTTTGGTAAGTTTTAGGCATTTTGGTTCATGTTATTGCATTAGAAATACTTCTAGAGTTAGTGCATTTTATGGGTTACAAGTTGAAATTTGATTACATGTTGTTATGCTGCCAAAATTTATTCAAATTCTTGTTGTAGTGTGAAGACTTCTAAGCATTGCTCTAAGATTGTATTGTAATTATTCTTGTTGTTGATAATACATTTGAGCTCCATGATTTGGAGTGTGGGTTTTTTCTCTAAAGGGTTCTCCCATGTATACATTGTGTTATGGTTTATCTTTGTCTTATTTGTTTTATGTTATTGAATGTGCATCCGTTGGTACCTATAGCAGTTTAAGGTTTTAATAAGTTTTTTTTTTCACAATACTCTCTTGCTTATATTAGTGTAGGAAGCTACTTCCTTGCACCTGACTTCCTTTCAGTACATCCTAATCTAAGCCATAAGTGACTATTTGTCTCAATGACAACCTCATTCAGTTTCTCCTTCTTACCTCAAATTCATCAAAGTAGTAGGCCCAATATTCCTCTAGGTTAGGCAGGTGGAAGAAACCAGGGCCTAGTTTCAAATTATTTTTCACATAGTCTTTGAGATCAAAAGGAAAATGCTCATCATAAGTATGCAAATTATATCTAGATATTTCCTTTTCTATGTTCAAAACATCTAACATAGACTCACAAGTGAACAAACTAAAACCAACTGGAAACTGCACTATAACTCTTCTTCGCTCTTGACACCTTTTATTAACATCAGCTAGTTGTCTGTACTTGACCTCAATCATTACAAATTTATCCTCTGGGTGCCTTGGGAGTTTTATTGGAAAACCAATAAAACCACCAACTCTTATGTAAGAAAACCTTTGAAACTAGATAAAATCACTCCCATAAAAGTTGACAAATTGCATGGCTTTTGGCGAAAGTCACATCTCAAATTTTCCTTGTAACTCCCTGATCATCCTCATGGTAAAGGTGTTAGATATCCTTTTGTGGTGGTGGAAACTCTTGTTCAATTGTAGCTTGTCAAGGTACTAAAAAATTGGTACCCTGTCATGGGGAAGGTCGCTTGGCCTCAAGCCTAGCCAAGGTATAGTACTTGCAATGGCATATATTAAGTATGAGGACATGTGAAATTTTTTATTAATCGTGAAGAAGACAAGCAAACTATGCATCCTATCACTGATGAGTTGCCCTGAGTCTAAAAATTGGCTTCCTTCAAGCACAATCTGGATAAAGAAGTACATCAAGTCTTGAAGTCCTTGGGCATCCTCATTTCCCCTTAATCTATATAATAGTATCACAATATCCGATATTTCCTCCACAAAGTGATTTCTATGCAGATTCTATGGCAACTAGGATTTACCTCTTTTGGGCTTTGCCAACCAATTCTTTACTATCTCATTGTGGTAGAAGCGCTTTTTGGCTGAGAATTCAATCTACGAGTTGGTGAAATCAAGGGCTAAAAAATTCTCCCTTTTTGAGATTCTTAGACATGAACCAAAAGTGGTTCTTTGAATCTTGACCACCAGCCTATGATTCACACCTATTATTTGTTATCCATTATAATAAGAAGACTAGGAGCTATTTTTTGTCAATTTCTATTTGAAATCTAATGATATTTTTGATACATAAATAATAATTTTATTTTTATTTTTCTAAGATAGGGTCGAGAGTGTTATCCAAATAATAAGTGCTTGTGGAAAGTCAATAATCAAATTTTAATTATTGTTTGGGCTCAAAACATTATATAATCATATAGGGATTGTATTTAGGCTACACTAATTTATTGTTTTTTGGCTAATAGATTGGGCACCTTGAGATGATGTTGATTCCTTGCCCGAAAAGGTGCCTCTATCCCAAAAAATCTAGATAATTACCCTCTTTAGGAAAGTAATTACCCTCTAAATTGAAAGGTACAACTCCCTTGTATGATATTCAAGGAATTAAAATGAACTTAAAATAAATGCATTGTATTCTTTTAACCCAAAAGAAGTAAAGGAAAAACCCGATATGAGAAAAATATCTAATACCAAATGCAAATAAAAGACAATAAAGATACTGGCACAAAGACTAGTTTACATAAGATGATTTACAATGAACTACTAACCAAATATTATATAAAAAATGAAATCTATTACAGAGATAAACACATATACTCTCACACAAGAATAAACATAAACATAGGAAAAATACTTAAACACACAGATTCAAGATCCTCAAAATAGCTCCATAAACTAGATGCACACAGGCAACTAGTGATTTCAATTCACAGTAAAACACATAATTGTATTCAAAGCATATAATATCAGGTCTTTTGAAATAATGTCTAGAGAGAGAATTCATTCCAAATACAAACATATATAAGTGGATAAGTAACCACTTCTTTGCCCATAACTAACCAAAAAAATGTAATCTTTAAAAATATGATAAAGAAGTAGCAAAGCAACTAAAAAGTTAAGATAGTGGAGCTTCACTTTCAGATTCCATGGATGTAGTGAATCTTCTTTGCAAGGCTTGGAAAGCTTTTGGGACATGTGCCAGATCCTTATGTTGGGGAATAGTCATGTTCCCCATTCATAATTTCCATGCCAACTAGCTATTGTGGACAACTTCAATTCTCTGATCATATGTATTCATAAGTCCAGTTGCTTGGGATAGGATGAGGTCCAGTTCACCGAATTTCCTCAAGTGCTCAACATTGAAAGATTGGGAATTGAAGATCCCATCAACTATCTTTTGAAAATCATTCCCTAATATTTTAGCATTCTTGTTACCTCCATCTCCTCCCCTATTAGGTTACAATCTGAGTGTGACAAGGTTCTTATGGACCTCTTCTAGAATTGAGTTACATTCAGTTAGTATATCCTAGAGTTTTTGTAAGCCTTTCCTTGTGACCTATAACTTCCATTCTATGCTTTTATTCCATATCATGCAACGATTGTCAACATCATTAGGTATGATTTTCTTTGCGGCTAATTTATCCATCCCAAAATTCAACATTGCTTTTATTTCATTCGAATATTGATTCCATAATCTTTCTTCTTTCTCAACAATGGCAATTTCCTCCTCAATTTCAGTCCTTGAAACATTTTCCCTTTGGATAAATCCCAATGATTCAAAGATAATTTGATTGCCTTTTTTTACCAAGCCATCACTCCATTCTTCAATAGCCATTCTGAAAGTTTTATAACTCTTCATTTTACTCACTGCTTCTTTTCCTATCATTTCCATGGGATTAGAGGATGACTCAACTTGAGAAATTGGTTGAGGGGGAAGATCAAAAACTAACTTTAAACATTTAGTCAAAACTTTAACTTTTCTTTACTCTCCTTGTCCTTTTTAGATCACTCAACCATCCTTGTTGCTAATACCTAGAAGTTGTGTACATCTTTGTCTCTTGTAGGAGGTCCCAAGTTAGTCCTATCAATGTCAAAGTCACTCACAATCACCTGAGTAACCTCTTTTTGGGTAGTAGGACATGCAACTTCTAGACCTAGATTCCTCGACCCATCATCATCTATTAGCCTAGTAGTGGTCTTCAATTTCTTTGGCTTGGGATCCCTCTAAAGTAATTGGCCCACCATATCTTGCTTCGAAAGATCTAGATGCACTGCCTTCCTTTTCCTTGACAATGTATCTTCTAGCAAAATAGGGGTAACGGGAACAATGGTCTCCTTAGAACTGGAAGAGTCAAATAATGTTCTCTTTGTGGGAGGAGTGTTCATTTTTATGTCCTGTGATGAAAGTGGGGAAGACCTCTATTTCGGTGGATCATTTACATCTCTGATAGGTGACGGCTAACAAGATGAGGAGGAGGTATTGATTTCAATGTTTCCCAAATCCTCTTATTTTTCCTCAACCTCTTTATCTTTATCTAGGTTTGGTAAGTCAAGGATGTCTTCTCCACAAGTTTGTTGAAACATGTTCCTATTAGGAGGTTCCTCATTGCCATCACCTTGAGCTCTTGACAACATCAAATGTGAAGTTGATCTAGAAGTCCCTATGACCATAGAGGGCTGATTACTACCTCCCACAGGTTGAGTATTGTGTGACTTGGTTTGAGGATGAGATTGCTCTATCTTATTTTTAGTGACCCACTCTTGAGTTCTCTCCAAAACATTTGTAGTTCTTGCTTCAATTATTTTGGTTTCATTATTACTCCAATCCATATCAGTGATCGGCTTTTTAGCTATCAACTTTGTAAAGATTGGATCCACTAAATCAAACTCATCATCCCCAATTCCCTATACATCCCAATCTAAGACATAAGTGACTATTGAAAACCTCATCCAATTTCTACTTCTTACCTCAAATTCATCAAAGCAATCGGCCCAATAATCCTCCAAGTTAGGCAGGTGGAAGAAACTAGGGCCTAGTTTCAAATTATTTTTCACATAGTCTTTGAGATCAAAAGGAAAACGCTCATCATAAGTATGCAAATTATATCTAGATGTTTCCTTTTCTATTTTCAAAGCATCTAACATAGAATCACAAGTAAAGGGACCAAAACCAACTGGAAACTGTACTATTACTCTTCTTCACTCTTGACACCTTTTATTAACATCAGCTAGTTTTTTGCAAACCTCAATCATTACAAATTTATCATTTCGGTGTCTTGGGAGTTTTATTGGAAAACCAATAAAACCACCAACTCTTATGTAAGAAATCCTTTGAAACTAGATAAAATGACTACCATAAAATTTGAAAAATTACATGGCTTTTGGTGAAACCTGCATCTCAATTTTTCCTTGTAATTCCGCGGTCATCCTCATGGTAAAGGTGTCAGATATCCTTTTGTGGTGTAGGAAACTCTTGTTCAGTTGTAGCTTGTCAAGGTACTAAAAAATCGGTACCTAGTCACAGGGAAGGTCACTTGGCTTCAAGCCTGGCCAAGGACTAGTACTTGAAATTTCATATATTAAGTATGAGGACATGTGAAAAGCTTTATTAATTGTGAAGAAGACAAGCAAACTGTGCATCATGTCACTAATGAGTTGTGCCTAGTATAAAAATTAGCTTCCTTCAAGCACAATCTAGATAAAGAAGTACATCAAGTCTTGAAATCCATGGGCATCCTCATTTCCCCTTAATCTATGTAATAGTATCACAATATTGAATATTTCCTCCACAAAGTAATTTCTATGCAGATTCTGCAGTAGTTGGGATTTACCTCTTCTAGGTTTTGCCAACCAATTCTTTGTTATCTCATTGCAGTAGAAACCCTTTTTGGCTGAGAATTCAATATATGAGTTGGTGAAATCAAGGGCTGAAAAATTCTCCCTTTCTGGGATTCTTAGACATGAACCAAAAGTGGTTCTTTGAATCTTGACCACCAGCCTGTTGTCCTCTATTCTAATCTTACATGCCTGGGAATCATAGTGTCTGATACATTTGAGGATCAATTCCAAACATTGCAGTGCTATGGGAAAGGCAACTGCCTCAACTAATCCACTATTAACCACTTGTTGGGTGATGGGTGGTCGATTTTGTTTACTGAATTTGTCTCTAAATTCACTAATATTAACTTCCCCTAGCTTAGTATCTCCTATTTCATTCATTGCACAAGTTAACCCTAAAATATACTCGTAACCCTGACACTTATATCTTTCCATGATTGAAATCCTAGGGTTTGAATGGACTTCACCAGGAAGATTGTAATACAAAGAAAATCAAGTTTGGAAACTGCAATTTGAAAGAAACAGATAAGAACATAAATACCTCAAAACAAACCTGAGTTCAAAGGTCAAAAAATCTGCATCAGCGTGCTCCTCCTCGTCATGCCTCCCTGTGTTGTGTCGCAGCTGAAGAATTTTTGATTCTTGCATAAATTTCCTTTTAATTCCCCATGGGAAATGTGAAAGTAGATGAGAAATAAATGATATCATCTTGTCATGTAGGCACATGTCAGCTTTCATATCATCACTTCATTGCAACCTCTTTTCAAAAATTTGAAAAGGAATGACTATAAGGGTGGAGAAATGGATAGTTCACATAATCTTGTAAATCATTGCCAAGGTTCATCTATCATTATGAAATACTGCCCGCCTTTCATTAAGCACTGATAAGCCCATCATTGTTCCTTTGAGGTAGTAAAAGGGTGAGTTTGACAAACTCAATAAAACATCGCCAATGTTGCCTTAACTCAAAAATAGACCAAAGTAGGAGTTACAAATTTTACATAACTCAAGAAAACACCGCCACATATTAAAGACAACACAAGGGAAAGAGTCTCGTGGTAGACAATGAGGAAGTTAGAGAAACTTTGGTAAACACCGCCAGAGTTATATTGTTCGCTTAAAACATCATTAATTCACAACTTAGCCAAAATTTACCTAAATATAACGAATTTTTCTAGGGATGACCAAAAATGCAACATTGTTCAAGGGCTCCTATAATGCTTGTTTGTCTAACTTTTAGGCAACTCTCTTAGTTCCCAGGAATTATAATTTGTATAAGAGTGAATTTGCAACCTATGTGCAATTCCCCTTTTTTCCTTTGTCCACCTTAGAGAACCAAGTTCAGAGGCTTAATTCCACCTAATCCCACTGCTTGCATCACACTTGGTGCCTGTTTTGAGCATTGGTGGAGGCATTTCTTTTAGGGATGCCTGCGCGGCATGCAAACATCCCTAACAGATTCTTGCATCTAGAACCTATAGAGGCGTTACACTTCCCAGTGGGGGTCAATTTGTAACGCCCTTCTTAGTCGCTCGACCTGAATATGGCCATTTTATTTCTCATTCCTTCATAACCATTCTTTGAACTGGCATTGGG
Source organism: Sequoia sempervirens (assembly GCA_007258455.2). Lineage (NCBI taxonomy): Eukaryota > Viridiplantae > Streptophyta > Pinopsida > Cupressales > Cupressaceae > Sequoia > Sequoia sempervirens. Next base: position 10,353,629 of record VDFB02281492.1, on the reverse strand, counting down.
AGGTTGGATGAAAGTTTGGAAGATCTCTTCACCATTTTTGGACTTCACTCACAATTTTCTTTCAAGCATTGAGCTCCCTCTTGGCAACTCTAAGGATTTTAGCAAACACTTTACACTTCATAGCAGCAACATCAACACTCCACCACATCAATACATCAAGTGTGGAACAAAACACCATTGCGACAGAGGCTTGAGTTCCTCTCATTTTCTCCCCCATGTAGCCTTGAGTTCCTCTCATTGTCTCTTGGTGGAGGTGGTAAGCTTTCACTCATCTCCTCTATTACTTGGTTGAGTAGCATAACATTGTTTTGTAGTGCTTTAGTGCTCTTTACTTTCTTTCTACTTTTCTTTATCTATCTGGTTGTCCGTGGAGGTGGGAACACCAAAACGGGGTCTGACTGAGGCAGGCCCCCATACAGCCCCAACATTCTCTCCCTCTTGTGTGTAAGTATTGAAGACACTCACGAATTGGAAGCTTCATCACTCGTACAGTTGTAACTATCTCCCTCCTTTCTTCTCCTTATCTTTGCCCATTCTACTACTTTATCGCATTATGTCGTTTTCATATATTTTGTAAGTTCTTAGAAATCTAATAGAAGTAGTCACTTAGCTGTTTTATGTGATAAACTCGATTCCTGGTCCGTACAAGATGCCAACGCACCTCTGATATGCCAGCGTGCCGCGTTGTCGTTCAATTTTTGTGCTAACATCCTTTGACCAAGAGCTTGTCAGTTTTTCCAGAGAATCTTTGTGACCTGCTCTTTCGGATTCTAGAACTCTCGCTGCTATTCCATTGAGGTGATATAGGGCAGTTCGCCTCATGAGGATCCCTGAACGAAGAGAACTCGTGAGTAGAAAATCCCCCTATATTACATTTTTGGTGAACCTGATGTGAAGGACATTATTTTTTGAAAAAGTTGTAAATAGATTTAATATCTTCTTTTATTAGTTCAATATCTAATTTTGTTCAAAATGTTAATGATATTCTATTTAATGCATGTGATGGTGACTTGGCTCTACCCATGTCACTCGGTATCTTTGATCCTTCTCATGAGATTCCTCTTGCTTCAGAGGATGTCTTGTTGCAAGAAGATGAAATCATTGATACCTTTTCTTAATGTTACTCTACCGTCTATTCATTACAATGCACTCTCCCCTAGAGATGGTGCATTTTTTAATGATGAAGCTCCCTCTCCTTCTAATGTACTCTCTTCTGGAGATGATGCATTAGTGAATGATGAACCCCCTTCTACATCTGATTCGCCTTAGATCGATGTTGAGAATGTCTCTTTAGGTAACTATTCCACATTTGATCCTATTTGGATTGATGTTGAGAATATGTATTCAAGTAATTATTCTACTAGTTATAATGAGTCTGTAAATTTGGTAGATGTCTGTACTGCCCCTCAAGGGCCTAAGAGACTGATCATTCATGTGACTCCAGCTAGTCCTGCTCCTAAAAGGGTTTGTGTTATTGATGGTGTTTCATTAAATAGTGGATCTCCTGATCTTCCTAAGGCTCCCTCTTATAGAGCGGTAGCCTATACTTACAAGAACAGTATGAATAAACAACCAAGACTTCCTCAAGCTCCTAAACCAACAGCTAAAGCACCTAGTAATTATAATCTTGTCAAACAACCTCGGGTTACTTCAGATAAGATCTCACTGTGGGACTTGCTTTGATCTACTTCAGTTTATCAAGGTATGTTTCAGGAAGCTTTGCAAAAGATCTTCTTGCCTTCTTCTGCTAGGCTAGCAGATGCTGATGCGTTGATGGCATATATTCACGCGAGTTCGCCAAATATTACGTTTTGTCCGTAGGAGCTCCCACCTCCCAAAGTACAGAAGCAAGTGGATCCTCTAATGATTATAGTCAATATTAATAAGATAGGCATTAGACATACTCTCATTGATGCTGGTTCGATGCTCAATGTGTTCATTATTGATCTACTGCCTAAGATTAATATTGACCCATCCTCTCTTAATACTTCTTCTCTTGTCCTTTGTGGGTTCGATAATCTCGGTTGACAATCCCTAGGCATGATAGTCTTGCCTTTGAGGTTGGGACTTGTTACTGTTCCTACCCTTATATGTGTCATGGAAGAAAATTTGTCATGTAACCTTCTTCATGGTAGACTGTGGATTCACGCTATGGGTGCAGTCTTGTCTACCTTGCACAAATCTATTAAATTTATTTATAAGAATCGAGTAGTCATGATCAACGATGACCCTGAGGTTATGCACCTATGTGAGATGGCGGCTATTGGTCGAGCTTTAGTTGTGCCTACTCTTATTCCTTCAGTATCTTCTGGTGTGTCGATGTTTACTCCAACAGTACCTACTACAAAGGATACTCTCGAGACAAACGTCCCTAGAGAAGATCCTTCTGAAGTAGGGAATCCTAAGTGTGCTCCTTGTACGTCTTCTCAAAGGAATACATGTCTTGGTGGTGATCGGGTCCCTTTATGCTTTATGGATTCCTTCATTGGAGAATATAAAGTCGACACGATCCACTTAGACCTTCTAACAACATCATCTACACCTGCTATCAAAGATTATTATTCTTTTGTATCGCAGGGTAGTGTGAGCAATAATTGTAATATCCTTAGTGTTGATCCTCCTTCTGAGGAAGAGGATTATGCTTCAGCTAAAGAAGATAGTGTTGACATTCCTGTTAATAAGAATGATAGCAATCCCATAGAAGAGTGTGATCCCCATTGTTGGGATAAGCTTCTTTATAAGGATCCACCTTCTTTTCAAGACTTGCAAACACATTATGGCCCTAGATCTAAGCTCATCTCTAAATGTGGATATGAGCGTAAAGGTTGTGGGTGCAACAAGCAGGGCATTCAGGTCCCTATAGAATTTTTGCCTCATGAGCGTAACTTAGGGCTTGGTTACCTGAATGAACAATCTAAAAGGGGACCACGATTGAATGGTGACATGAATTCCACTCAACCCTGTTCTCGTGGATTATTTTATCCTCCCTTTTCTTCTACCTTTGTGCCTTCTTCTTGTGAGAATTCAAACCTTTCCCCATAAGAGAAAGGTTTGCTTCCCATTCATCATTCCTTGTCTAAGCAAGAGCATATTTTGTTAAGGCTTCTAAAAGCCCACTTAATCACTCTTCCTTCTCCCACATGAAGTAAAATTTACAAACATAATGAAGGAGAGCATCCTTTCCGCGCATATCATCGAGTTCTTGGCCATTCCACAAGTGAATGTAAAGCCTTGAAGGATAAAATACAACTTAGTGATATCGAGGTTCATCTCTATCCTATCCAAAGTATTTTGCATAGTTATCCTCCCCTATATGTTGGGGGCAGTGATAACTTGTTATGGAGATGTGTGTCCTGCTTAAGGGACCCTCTCTTCTCTCTCTCTTTCAATTGAAGCGTCCCTTGAGTGGACCCCTTTTCTCTTTTGAAGGGTTCCCGAGGGACCTCTTTGAAAGCCTTTCTTTCAAATTAATTATTTACATCTAGCTTGGGGGCAGCTTGACTAGATCTTACCTTTCAAACAACGCGTCACTTGAGTGGACGCCTCCTCTTATGCCAAGTTCCTGAGGGACCCCTTTGAAATTTTTTCGATCTGCGTGACTGACCGCTTTAGACATGTTTTTTCTACGGGTAGACATGTCACCGCTTTTAGATGTGTTCTATCTGCGGGTAGATGTATAGACGCTTTAGACATGTTCTATCTATAGGTAGAAATGTCGCCGCTTTTAGATGAAAGGTTGGAAGATCTCTTCACCATTTTTGGACTTCACCCACAATTTTCATTCAAGCATTGAGCTCCCTCTTGACAACTCTAAGCATTTTAGCAAACACTTTACACTTCATAGCAACAACATCAACACTCCACCACATTAGTAGAGCAAGTGTGGAACAAAACACCATTGCAGCAAAGGCTTGAGTTCCTCTCATTTTATCCCCCATGCAAGCTTGAGTTCTCTTGGTGGAGGTGGTAAGCTTTCACTCCTCTCCTCTATTACTTGGTTGAGTAGCATAACACTATTTTGTAGTGCTTTAGTGCTCTTTAATTTCTTTCTACTTTTCTCTATCTATCTGGCTGTCTGTGGAGGTGGGAACACCAAAACAGGGTCTAACTGAGGTAGGCCCTCATACAACCCCAACATTCTCTCCCTCTTGTGTGCAAGTATTGAATACACTCACAGATTGGAAGCTTCATCACTCATACAATTGTAAGTATCTCCCTCCTTTCTTCTCCTTATCTTTTCCCATTCTACTACTTTATCGCATTTTGTCATTTTCATTTATTCTGTAAGTTCTTAGCAATCGGATAGAAGTAGTCACTCAACTATTTTCTGTGATAAACTCAATTTTTGGTCTGTACAAGACGCCAATGCGCCGCACTGTCGTTCAATTTATGCATTGACATCCTTTGACCGAGAGCTTGTCATTTTTTCCAGTGAATATCTATGACCAGCTCTTTCAGATTCTAGAACTCTTGTTGTTGTTCCATTGAGGTGATATAGGGAAATTCGCCCCATGAGGATCCCTGAACGAAGAGAACTTGTGAGTGAATCTTCGCCCCATGAGGATCCCTGAACGAAGAGAACTCGTGAGTAGCAAATCCCCCTATATTACATAATTATGTTTTCTATAGATTTTCTCTATTTCTAATAATAATATTGTTGTAGTTGTTCTTGAAATTTATAGAAATTTAAATTATTTTTAAGTGTAATTCTTGCTAAAATAGGAGAATTAACTTGTTTTCCAAACTACTATGTCATTTATTCAATTTGCAAGCATTTATCATTCATTACTGTGTATGTAGTTAAATATATTATTTGTTCTAGTATATCTAATTTGAAAAAATATTTAAACATTAGTTTCCCATAGAATTAATTCAATTGTACATATGCAATATCCCAAATTGGAGATATTACAATGGAATGAGAGCCCTGATACTCCACCTAGGGAATCAAAGGTCAACACACATTTGTGAAAAGTGGATGCATAAGATACCAGATTGACAAATAAATTAATTGATAGAAAAAGAGAATGCTTAGATAATGTTTGATGCAATGATTAATTTGAATATACAGTTAAGAAAAATTACTCAAGGACTCAAAGAAGTAAATGGTAATGATGATGCAAGTCATACAATCACCAATGTGAAAGGGAAGTACATCAAGCGTTAACCAAATAGTTCATTCTTCACCCAATCCCTTCCAACCCAAAATCCTTCAAAAGAGATCACATCCATCGAAAGGAGAGGTGATAGAGATAATACCAAATTTTTCAACCCTTCATGTTAAATACAAAGCCATAGAGCAAGAAATTTGGGATGACCTATCATTTTCTGCATACTGCAACATCAATCAATGAAACAAAAGAAGTTGAGGTTGAGAAGGAAAATGAAAAATCTGACAAAGGAGAAGACCAAGGTGATGAAAATTCTGTGGGTCTCTCTAAAACTCAAAGGTACAATCCATTAAGTATTTTCAGAGTGTTAACAAGCCAAGGGATCATCATCTTGATTGATGGTAGAGCAATCCAAAATTTTATAAATGAGAGTTTGGTGGTAAGAAGGGGCTTAGTGGTTGATAATTTCAAGGGATTCAATGGATTATGGCTAATGAGTTTACTATATCATGTGTACAAATAATTTAGAAGAAAAAATGACTCTTGGAGATCATTTGACATGTGAAGATTTATATGTTAGATTGGGAGATACTAACATGGTGCTTGGAGTACAGTAGCTACAATATTTGGGAGAATTCTTATAAAAATACCAATCAATAAAATTGGAATTTAAGTGTGAAGGAAAGGAAGTAGTTTTCAAGGTGTTTTCTAAATTTTGGGACTCCCCTTTGTAAATCGACACCCCCATGTTAAATTTTGGTTAAGTCCTTACTCAGGCGGTGTTTTATTAAATATTTCTAACTAGGGCAGTGTTTTCATTAGGTCGCCTAACTTCCCATTTTTCTGCCCAAGTTCATTCTTTCTCCATTTTCTTAAGCTTGGGCAGTGTTTTAAGGTTTCATTAGAACTCCACACATATTTTAAGTCTTTCTTTCAAAAGGCTGAGAATTCGTACCCAAGGTTCATAAACTTGTTGAAAAGACCACTGATGATATTTTTTTGAAGTTTTTCAAAGTCGAGTAGGATTCAAAGTGGTTCCTATAACTACAACAGTGATTTGTGTAGTTCTGTGAACTCCCCACATTAACGCAAAAACGTATTTTCAAAGAAATTAAGAAGTCATCATGTAGATTATCATATTTATGTGCATTTCAAATAAATAGAAGCTACTCATGCAAGATGAATAAAAGACGCCATCTAGATATAGCAAAGAAAACCAAAATTAAAGACAAAATTGCTCATAATGCAAGGAATCAACACTAGAAGTATAAAACAATGTACTTTATTATATATATATATGTATGTATGCATGTATGTATATTCGTAGAAATACAAAAAAAAATGTCGATTACAAAAAGGGGGAAGCTAGATGATAACAAAATGACAAAATTTTCATACACAGAGGGCAAACATCAGCATGTGGATTACTTCTACCACCACTTGAAGATGCTCTATTTGTGTAGGTGACAACAGGTTCTCGTGCGATTGAATAAATTGGGTAAATAGCCCCATGTTGTTTCTCACCAGTCTCGCGCGAAGAAGAGTCACAATATCTTCAGTGGCTTCATTATGGGTTGCGACCGCAATACAAATGGCATCACCCACCAATCCACTCTATGGGTAGTTGCTAAGGATGGCAATAGCTACATTCACGCGATGAAGAAACTCTGATCAAACTAGTCACTTTGCTACCCTCATCCCTAGTTGCGATGCTCGGAGGTGCGAATCACAATGTACATGAAATGCTCTAGAAGCATTGTGTTGTACACATCAACCTAGTTATGAGGGAGTTTGTTTATTGATTCAATCAATCTCTTCAACGGATTCATATGCCTGAACAACCAAGAAAAGTAATTCAATTCCATGTCTTTACTTCCACCCTTGATCCTGATGTCCAACTTATGCTAAGAAGAGACAAGGTTTCTGGGATTGAACAAGCTTAGATTAAAGTGGTGAACATTGAGAATGATCTAATCACAGTGGAAAAATGGAAACTTGATTGTGTTAACGTATGGATTATTTCCCACCACCCACCCCTTTCTCCTCTGGTTTTCAAGCAATTACCAATGTTCCACATCCTACTATCGAGAAGATGAATATGAAAATACTGAATGATGTGCAAATCTTTCCTAAGAGAAGCAAAGGTGTGAAAGAGGAAGATCAGGATTGGTGTGCCCAGGAATATAGTCTAAACACTACAATGGGGTCAAAAGATGAGCTCAGCTCATCCAGTGATAATGAATACTCGACACCATGAGGAAGGTGTAACCCTACTTTTTAGTTTAGTCCTTCATTTGTTCCTACAAGTAGTTCGCTCCTTCTTAGTTCAGCTAGTAAAGGCTAGGAGTCAAGTAATCTTTTCATTCCAAAATATGAGACCTTCATGTTTGAAGATGTCCATGATGAAATTTGCTGTGTTAGTGAGAAGATTGTAAAAGATCCTCCAGGTGAAGGTGGGGTAGAGTGGTCAATCAATTTGAATCCTCTTTTCCTATTTGAAGAATTTGAAACTCATGACAATGCTTTCTTTGGAGAATCCATCTTTGGTTCATCAAAATTGTTGATAGTGGAGGTCATTTATTTTTTTGTTAACAGTCGAGAAAAAGAGGATACTATGGAGGTAAAGGATTGGGAGGTCGTAGGATCACAAAGTAGTTGTGTTGATCAGAGAATTGTTCATAAAATAATAAGTCGTGCTGATGTAGGGGGTGTGGAAAATTTGAATTCACCTCAAAGGTGGGAAATATTTTCAATAATAAAGTTGTACGAAGCAATAAGGAGTGCTTCAAAAAATTTTGTATACATTCCTTCACATCGAGATGAGATCTATGATGAGAGATGGTTGTTCAGGGGAAATGTAATTGATCTCCTAATTAGCTACACCACCTATGTTTGGGTCATTCAAATCCTTGCCTCTCTTTAGAAGTTGCATGCTCCAACATGAATTTTCAGGTCTAGGTCTTTCTTCTTGCAACTCATTAATGGTTTTGTGTGAGTCTTTCTTTTCCTTTCCTTTGGGTACGTCTTAACCTATGTTGTATATAGTTTTTTTTTGTGTGTCGTTTTGGGTTTGTTTGTTCTTCTCCCTCTTTTCTTGACTCTATTCCCAATGGATATGATTGGTCTAATTCTTCTAGGTTCCCGGTTGTATCCTTTTCAATCCTTGTCCCCAGTCAAATCCCCTGTTGTCTAAATTTTGGGACCTCCCTTTGTAAATTGGCCCCACCATGTTAAATTTTGGTTAAGTCCTTACCTGAGCAGTGTTTTATTGAATATTTCTAACCCAGGCGGTGTTTTCATTAGTTCACCTAACTTCCCATTGTTCCACCCAAGTTCTTTCTTTCTCCATTTTCTTAAGCTCGAGTAGTGTTTTAGGGTTTCATTAGAACTCCCCACATATTTTAATTCTTTCTTTCGAAATGCCAACGGTTTGTACCCAAGGTTCATGAAATTGTTGAAAATACCATCAATGATAATTTTTCAAAGTTTTTCAAAGCCGGGTAGGAATCGAAGTGGTTCCTATAACTACAACTGTGATAGGTGCAGTTCTGCAAACTCCCCACATTACTGTCGAATTGCATTTTCAAATAAATTAAGAAGTCATCATGCAAATTATCATATTTATGTGCATTTCAGATAAATAGAAGCTACTCATGCAAGATGAATAGAAGACGCCATCTAGATATAGCAAAGAAAACCTAAAATAAAAACATAATTTCTCATAATACAGGGAATCAACACCAGAAGTATAAAACAATGTACTTTATTATATATATATATATATGTATACTGGTGGAAATACAAAATTATCTATTAATTACAAAAAGGGGGAAGCTAGATGATAACAAAATGATGGAATTTTTATGCACAGAGGGAAAATATCAGCACACAGATTGCTTCTACCACTACTTGCAGATGCTCTATTTTTGCAGGTGCCAACAGGTTCTCATGCGACTACAAAAATTGGACAAACAATCCCATGTTGTTTCTCACCAATCTTGCATGAAGAAGAGTCACAACGTCTTTAGTGGCTTCGTTCTGGGTCGCAGTTGCAATACAAATGGCATCACCCACCAATCTACTCCATGGGTAGTTGCTAAGGCTAGTAATAGCTACATTCACGTGATGAAGAAAATTTGGTCGAACCAATCGCTATGCTGCCCTCATTCCCCAATCGCGATGCCCGGGGCTGTGAATCACAGTGTACAAAAAATGCTCTAAAAGTGTTGTGTTGTGTACATGAACCTGGTTCATAAATGACTCTCCCAGTATGTTACGCAACACCTCCTCTTTAACATCACTTTCAAGTATGAAGACCTCCTTCAACTAGTTAGAAAAATGCTTGAAAAGAGAGCTACATTCGATTTCTTCAATGAAAATAAAGTAATTCATGGACACTCCATCACTCTGAGCACTAGCAATGTTTGACACTTCAGGTTGGTGAAGTGAGGTAGTTCTTGTTGAATTAATAGAAGGTTTGTGAGACATGTTAACTGAGAATTATCAAGGTGATAGGATGGTGATGCGGTCTGAATTAATGGTTGATATGATGGGAATTTAAGTTACATTCCCAATTGATTTTTTGGGTGGACATCTTGCACATGCGTATCTATTGCATTTCTATGACAGTTATTTAATGCTTAATTTGTGAGGCATGCAAACCATTTCAGAATCAATGGCCATGAGGTGAGAGTTAAATCAAGAAATGCTCAAGAATTGTTTAATGTCTTTTCACTAGCAATGTAATCATGCCAGCTATTTATTATTTCCTGGTCATCAGTTTTCAAGATAGACGAGTAGGCAGCAAGAAGACATTACTGCAACCAATCGATAACTATCAAGAGAGAAATACAACCCCTATATCTAGGTGAAAATCCATTCAACATGGGTGACACTGTGTTGTAATCGAGGGAGGAACACTTAGGATTTTCTTTAGTTAATTCATTTTTTATTGCAATAACTTCCAATCTATGTGTTGTAAGTTAATGTTGATTGTACTGACCTGTGATTCATGTGCATAAATAGAATAATTTTTTTGTGTGAAATTTATTTGACTGCATTTACTTCATTATTGCAATTATAAAATCTCTCATTTTTGCTTATACTAGATTTTGTCATTAGTTAGGTACAATCTATGAGCTATTTGGATGGTGATCTTTTAGGGTTTATTTCGCATTAGCCACATTTTTATGGGTTGATGTTTGTTGCCTTATCGCTTTCTGGTTAAAAGCACATTCATTTCTCACTTAAATCATATGAGGGATTTGTACCTCTCAATTCAAAGGAAAGCCATAAATGCAATTGTGGCCTTTCCAGAGTTGTTAGCGAGTTAGTATTAGTGCTTATCAGGCAAGAGAGTCATTTATTATAGGCATATTTATCAGGGGCCAATTCATTTGCTAATATAAGGGAATCTAAAATAGATCACCACAAGTAATTACTACTAAAAGGATGGAAGAATCTTTTAGGAAAGGACAAGTAGCTTGGGTGGTCAGCTACTTGATTACACTAAATCGTCCATGATCAAGAAAGATGCTTACCATATATTGATGTGCAAGCTATGTTGGAAAAACATGGATTTTTTTTAGGACATAACCCTAGGACTACAACCTAATAAAGGGTTCAAACATATCATTGAGCTTGAAATTTGTGCAAAGCCAATGATAACCACTCTTAATGTCATCCCAAGATCTGCAAGAAACAGATTGAGAAAGAAATAAAGGAGTTTTTGGATATGGGTCACATAAGGCCAAGCTCTAACCCATTTTCTTATTCAATAGTATTGGTGAAGAAAAAGGATGACACCACAAGGATGTGTATTGACTACCAACCATTAAACAAGAAAACAATCAAGAATAGATACCCCATTCCCAACAATTATGAATTAATAGACAAGTTGCATGGATTTGTATACTTCTCAAAGATTGATCTGCACTTAAGGTGCCATTAGATCTTGATGAGGAAAGTAGATATTCATAAGACTACTTTCAGGCATCATTATGGAAAGTTAAAATTCTTAGTCATGTCATTTGGCTTGACTAATTCTCCTCCAACCTTTCAATCATGCATGAAAAAATTATTTTGCAAGCAATTAAGAAATTTTGTCTTAGTTTTCTTTTATAATATCTTTATAAACAATAATATTCAATCTATTTGGGATTGACCATCTAATAATGTGTCATAGTTAAGAGTATTCCTAGGATTATGTAGCTGCTATTGAAGGTTTGTAAAAGGATTCTCTTGGCTCATAGTATCACTCATGAAAATCTAACTAAGAAGGGATCATTTAAGTGGTTAGATTTTGTTGAGAAAACTTTTAACAATTTGAAAAAGGTAATTTGTTCATGTCTAGTTCTTTTTGTTCCAAAATTTTCACTTACTTTTGTGTTGGAATGTGATGCTTTTGGTGAGGGTGTTGGAGCTATTTTTGATGCAACAACAACATCCCATTGCTTTTGAAACTAGGAAGCTAATAGAGGTAGAAAAGAATGTTTTTATTTATGATAAGGAGATGCTAGTGACCATGCATGGCTTAGTGAAGTTTAGACAATACTTGGTGAGTGTCAAGTTTGTAGATAAGACTAATCATAATAGTCCTAAGTACTTTCTCAATCAGAAAGACCTAAATGATAGACAACAAAAGTGTATAAGAAAGTTGCAAGAATATGGTTTTAATATTCAATATGTGAAGAGTAGGCACAATGTAGTTGTTGATGCATTACCTTGAAGACCCACTTTATTTTCTATTTTGATATTTCTATTGATTGGGTCACCACCATCATATTTGAATATGTCAAGAATGATTTTGCTACTAATTTGTTGGATGGAAGAGTAAAATATGATAGGTTTGAAGTGGTGGGAGACCTGATTCTGCATAAATGACATATTTGATCCCATAATAAAAAATGAAAAAATATTTAAGAGTCGTGCATGATACTCCATTAGTTGGGAATCTAGGGTATTTTAAGAAATACAAACATATCAGAGATAAATTATCTTAGAAATGAATGAAAGAGGATGTGCTCAAGCACATTAGGGAATGTTCATATTTTCAATAGAACAAGGAAAAACAAGTATCCCATAGGCCTACATCAACCATTACCCATATTTTAGCAAAAATAAAAAAACTAATCAATGGACTTTATCATTGGGTTACCCAAGATAAATTGCAAATATTGCATCTTTGTTTTGGTTTCCAAACTCACCCAAGTGCACATTTTTATGTCATATCCTCTTATTTCAATGCTTCCCAAATTTTTGATTTATTCTTCAAAGAGGTTTTTAGATTATATGGGTTACCTAAGAACAATGTTAGTGACAAGGACAATTGGTTTCTGAGTCACTTTTAGTAAGAATTATTTTATTTGGTAGGAAAAAATCTCACCCTCAACATAAGTTACCACCCCAAACAAATGGATAGAATAAAACTACCCACAAATGGATCAAATGGTACCTAAGAAATTACATCTCTAGACAACAGATAGCTTGGGTCAAGTGGCTACATTTGGGAGAAAATTGTTCTAACACCTCCTACCTTTTATCCATACATATGCCACCTTTCATGGATTTGAATGGATATATTTCTCTAATTTGTGTGGATCTTTTCATCACAAAAAATAGGGTTCCTAGAGCAATATATATGATCAATTAGAGTCAAGAGATATTGAAATCCCTCAAGGACCATCTTCAACATGCCCAAAACTTGTAGAAGCTCTGTGTAGACTAATGACATGCTGAAAGAATTTTTAAAGTTAGAGAAATGGTTTATCTAAATCTACAACCCTACTAGTAGTCTTCATTAAAGAAGAAAGGAGTAGAGGAGATAAAACCCAAATTTTATGGTCTCTATGAGATTATAAGAAAGGTGGGATAAGTATTCTATGAACTAGAGCTACCCAAAAAATAGTAGAATCCACAACATCTTTCATGTTCATACCTTAAAAAGGTATTGGAGCGGCATGTTTTATCATCCAAAGACTTGCCACCTTTGGATTATGAAGACACATTTTGATACCAGAAGATATCATGGACACTTAAAGAAATAAGTCTAAGAAATAAAATTGTTAGTGAGTATTTGGTGAATGGAAGGATGATATGGAAACAAGCCAAGCAACAGTTAGAGACTATAGATTCTACACAAAGGAAACATTAATCTCTACATATAAAAAAATTGCAACTTACGTTCCTCTACATACAAAAAATGTTACAATTATACATGCATATTAGATGTCATAATTGTATGATTTGGAATATCTTCCAAATCTCAACTTGAGAAAGAAAACAAAAACCAATTAACAAATAAAATAACAACTTACTAACTTATGCTAACCTCCTAACAACTAGGAAACTAACATTTGAATTTTAACTTTTGATTTGTTCGTTTGACATAGGATGAAATGAGATAAAATAAACTAATTAAATAATAGAATAATAAAAATCTTATACTATAACTTATGTATACCCTATAAATCCTTATCAAAGGATTTTCCAACTAAAGACACTACATAGGAAGGATTTAACATCCCAAAGAATCCAAATTTGAATTTCTTGAGAGAAAGCAATCTCGAGGAGGGACGATTGTCATGTCCCCATTTCAATAGTATTCCAGATTGACCCGTAAGCCTATTTTTCATTTCTCATGGGCTTAGGGAAAGTAACTTAGGGGGTTGTAAGTGTTTACACTGGGTGTCCTAATTATGGGGCCACAACTATTATGTAATAAGCTAATCATTTTAATAATGGTGTTAGCCAAAGATTGTGTCTAGGTGTATTTTGAAGGGAAAGGAAAATAATTTAAAATCTGTATATTTAATCAAGACAGGGTTCAAATGCTTATTTATCCATTGATTTCACTTGAATAGATTGGACATCTTGTTCATTTATCATTAAAGATTGAAGGATGAAAACCTCCTGATTTTTATAGCTAGTTAGTGGAAAGAAACCCCTAAATCAATCATGACAGTCTCACATGGGGATTGAAATTGATCTTCATTGATTTAAATTTATTTGGACGACTCCTACAACACATGTCTATCTAAGTTTTAGGTGGTTCTCTTAGCACTTAGGAATTGTAATTTTATTTCTTGTAATTGTGATAATAATATTGTTGCAATTGTTCATGAAAGTTTTGAAAAACTAAATTATCTATAAGTGTAATTCTCATTGTAATAAGAGGATTAACCATTTTTCAAATTAATGTGTCATTTGTTCATTTTTACAGGTTTATCATTCAATTTTGCATATGTTGTTAAGTATGTTATCTGTTGCAACATATCTTATTTGAAATAAGATTTAAACATTGGTCTCCCAAGGAGTTAAATCAATAAGAAATATGCATTATTCCTAATCAAGGATATTACATAAAAGGTGCATCACTAACTACACCATCAATGATTGATGATGCTTGGGCCAAGATCTAATGATTGAAATTCAAATTTATTTTCTGAAGTTACCTTCCCTCCACAAAATTTTTAAAATTTTGGCACAAATCTATTTTGGGGATTGTTTTATGATTGTTTAAAGGGGTTTTTAGGATTTTGGGAGGTAGCAAGGATGCTTATATAGCCAAAGGAGGTCTATGATGGTCCAGAGAGAGTTATAAAACCTTAATTAAGGCAAAAAGGGACTCAAAACCTAAGTTTTGACCTTGAATGGGTCCAAATCAAGCAATAAAACCACTACAATGCCCCTCTAAAGGAATCCTAAAATAAAATAAGAACAAAAATATCAAATCAAAATTTCATTAATATGATCCAAAACTTGTTCAACATAGGCTAATAAAGACCAAAGGACTATAAACCAACGCCATATTGCTAAAGGAATTTTCAACTAAAAAAATAGATCAAACATATTAAGAGACCATGATCATGAAAATACAAAAATGAACTTAGCTCTTTTGTGTACATAGCTCCATTTATGCTCAATCAATTGATGCAGAAAATGCATGCATACAACACAATAGACCAATGGACCCCTTATTGAGAAATTCATTGAACTAGACATGCTACATTTAATTTATCAACCAAGGAATCATGATTACTTAGATGATGTTGGAATTGTATGTGCAACTAAGAATCCTAAGTCATCCTAATCAATTGTGTATAGAATAATTTAACGAAAACAATTTCAAATTGAAATCAAACTAAACAACAATCGCTACATGGGTAACTATAGTAGTTGCTACAGGTAACTACTCTTGTGAAGATAGTGATTAACGACTTGACTATGCTGCAACGTACTTTAAAATGACTATAATTTATGTGTGTAAGAAAAAATGTGAATTATACTAACAAATAACACACAATAGATGCAATGTATTACAGTAAGGAAATCTAAATTTACAAAACTTAATTCGATAAAGTGATTCCTTAAAAACATTCCATCTCCCTCTATTCTTAAATGTCCTAGTAATTGTGCTCTCAGATCTTAATTGTGCACTAAATCATTGGGATGCCACCTAAGAAACGAGTAGCCACTAAGCTAGAATGTAGAAACTTGTCTACACCTACATGATTTAATGATTCAGCCTAATGATATGATGAAATGACATGATGAATGAGTTGTTGTATATAGAATGATATGAAAATGATGCAAAGAAGAATTAAACTAATGAAGATGATATGGAAATGACTCTAAATGTTGAATTTAAACAAACTAAGAAACATCTAAAGGAGCCATGATTCTAATCTAATTGCTAAACTATTCTAAATGTTGAATCAAAATGCAATTAAGCTCTCAAATGCTAAATGAATTCCTGCATAGTAATGTTATGCAATCTTCTCCTATGAAAAAGTTGTAAATGGGCCTCAATTTATAGATTTCACCAAGGCATTAGGTGAGTTGGCAGCAATGAACGATCAAGATTCAATCTGGAGAGATCAAGGGTGAGGAATGAGGAAGGTGGAGAAAATAAGGAAATTTTTCCCTTTAGTAGAACAATCTTTCCAAGTGTGGAAAAGAATCAATTGAAAGAAGAAGCCATGTGTCCTTGAGTTGGTTAAAATTTTTGAGAGTAAATATCCATTTTAGAAATTAAGAACAATTATTTTCATGTGACACATGGTGAGTTGGAAGATGAGGTGGAAGGAGGTTAGAAGAGTATGGAGAAATGTGACAAAATTCGAATTAAAAATTCAAATTTAATGAAAGGGAATTAATCAAATAAAACAAATTAGTTAAACTTGTTTATTTAATTAAATCATGAAGAAAGTGATTTATAAAAAGAAGGAATAAGAAATACGAACTATGAAAATAAATTTTGCAATTTATTTATATAGTAGAGGAATACATATTTTATTAATTAAATAATCGATATTTAATTAATATTTTCCAGACCAATTTTGGATGTATACATTTTTCCCCTCTTTGAAGTGATGTGTTTAAGCATTACTTCAAAGAAAAATTTACCAGTGCTGCTAAAATTTTGATGATGCCCCAAACCGTGATTTTTAGAAGATTATGACTATATGCCCCCTCAGGAGATAAATCGAGGAATTTTTTATAATAAAATATTTTTGATGATTTTTGAAAATTTTCGATGATGTATGATGATGAAATTCAGATGTGATGATATTCTAGAGATTTATCTCCCGATATGGAAGAATTTGAGCTGCTCCAATTAATTGACCCTTTTAAAAAATTAAAATATCCCACCAAAATTAGCCTTTTAATTACCCTTATTAAGAGGTAAAAAGTGAAAAGAGGATTCATTTGTGCATTGGTAATTTTGAAAAATTGTGGATTGAGAGAACATTCTTGAGCATTTGGTGAAAATGGTGATCCCTTATGATACTCACTGATTCGAGCAGGTGTGGCGACACAATTGACCAGCAGGATACAGACCTTCAGTATGGATTTCGAAACCTTTCTTGTGAATTTGAAATCAATTTTTCCCCCCCGTAATTTTCATAATTTTAAATTTTAAAATATTTTGGCGCATACGAATAGTTCCCTAGCGCATAGACTAGTTTTAATGGTGCATCCGCTTAGAGTTTTAATGCATCAACTAGGTTTAACGGCACATTCATAGACTGTAATAGCGCATCCATGTTTTGGCACAATGATGGTCTGTAATGGTGCATCAAAGTTTTAGATAGTGGGTCCACTAGAAATAGCGCATTAAATTTAAGTTTTAGTGCATATACCCAGAGAAATGGTGCATCAAATTTTGATGGCGCATCAGAGGGATTTCATGGCACATCCAAGGAATTTTCTGGAAAATTGAAAGAAATGGTGCATTGGCAGTTTGTTATGGCGCATTGACCCAATTTGATGGCGCATTTTCCTTTCAACACAATGAAGCCCTGTTATGGCGCATCTAGGATAAAATTTGATTTATTTTGTTTTTCTCCTAAAATTTGATGATGTTTTCTCGCATCAGCCAATGATTTGTTTTTTTATGATAGATTAGATGATTTAGTGATCTCATGATAGGCGAGATGCACTAATGATGATGTTGTTTTGACCTCATGATAGACGAGGATCAAAAATAGATGTTCGCAAGATTTGATGAAAATATCACTAGAACTGATAGGATGATTGATTGATGTTTGATTGCTTTGCTGATTTGATTTGATTGATTGATGTGCTGATTGTGATGTTTTATAATGATAGGAGATGGATTTAGATAATCTTCAGTCTTAAGAGAGGTTCCCATGGACTTGGGAGATGATTCCACATCTGTCACAGGTCGATAGAGATATCATTGAATGATGCGGATTATCCTCATTGATTGATATGCCCCGGATTAGGATTAATCGGGGATTGTTGACCGCATTGGCAAAGAGGTGGCATAGCGACCACAACACTTTTCATCTGGCCATCGGAGAGATGACTATTACACCAGAGGATGTCTACAGGATATTGCGAATTCCTGTGGTAGGTGATATTGTGACCTATGATCACACTAAGAGGTGAGGTACAGATGCTCCATGCCCAATATTCCATGATGACCATATTGTTGGGTATGAGATGCCTTGGCAGGAGATGTTTGAGAGATATGCCCCTTTTCCTTCCATGCTTTTGGGATTTTTTGGTGGCTTTTTATGTCCCAACAAGAGGGAAAAGGGATTGTCTGTTGGTTGGGGTCAGACATTAGAGCAGATGATTTGATTTGGGACCCATTTTGCTTAGGGTTCATGTATGCTTGCACAGTTATACTATGATTTGTACCAGGTAGTATACCTCAGAGGATCCAATCTATCCACAGGCGTGACCCTCTTACAGACATGGGCTTGGGAGCATATTGTAGTGACACGGCCAGAGACAGATAGATTTCAACCATTTGGGAGACCATATGTTTATGGTTATGTAGGCCCAGTTGTCTAGCATAAGCTAGGAAAATTGGAGTATTGGTGACAAGTACTTGATGATATGGATTTTGTTACCTAGCGACCGTATGTAGACTGTGAGCAGTGGGTCAAGGATCACTTGGAGGTGCCTTATTTTATGACAACCAGATACCTTATTGGGTAGACATGCTTTATTATCAAGAGATTCTTGTTGTGGAGGGTGCTCAAACAGTACGTCAGAGTTCAGGGGATGCCTCAAGGATTGGTTATGTATGTGCGAAGATAGCATGTTGCGATCGATTGGGGGCCCACGTTATCTTATGATGTTGCATGTGATGAGTATCATCATTTATAACTAGTGATCTAGGATTACCTTCTGGATATTGCTAAGGGATATATGACTAAGGAGTACTCACAGTATTTTGTTGAGGATCCATTTATGAGGATTTTGAGACTTGATGAGCTAGTGTGAGTGTTAGAGGATGATGAGGATAGACCACCCAGACGGTGGAGGGGTAGAGGTGGAGGCGAGGAGGAGGCAGGAGGTAGTGATGATGGTGGGGATGATGGTGGTGATGATGGAAAAGATGATGGTGGTGGTGGAGATGGAGGAGGTGGTGCCCACCCAGGATTGGATGTTAGAGTGCCTCATAGGAGACAATCCTTAGTGGCAGCAGTGCAACAGTGGGTGCAGATACAGTTGTCCTCACAACAAAAGTAGTCTCAGATCACAACATTGCATGCCTAGGTTCAGACCTTTCAGGTCCAGTTGACATAGGTGCAGGGATAGTTACAGACACAGACATAGTTGTTCACACAGGTTTAGGCACAACTCTTACAGGTCCAAGGACAGATACAGACTCTAATGGCTGAGAGGGATGCTGCCAGACAAAAGTTGACTTAGGTGCAGGGTCAGGGATAGGTACAAGGCCAGGTTATTGCATTGACTATGGAGAGGGATGTACTGAGGCAACAGGTAGAGCAAGCAGAGGCTATCACTGAGAGGTTGCAGCAAGCTGTGATAGATGCTGGATTCACAAACTATTTTAGGGAGGTCTGCCATACTGCACAAGAGGCCCAATTTTACAGAGACCGATATCATGATTTGGTTCCTCCCGAGCGGTGGGCGAGCTTTGCATAGTCTTGATCTGGAAGGTCACAGTCTCAGATGGTTAGTGCGGGTGTCAAACAACCATTACCTGGAGATCGGAGAGATCCAGGTGCGGGTCCATCAGGTATAGCAGGGGTTATAGGTCCAGGGATGCCAACACCATCTAGAGGGAGCACTACCTAGCTTTGATATTTGATGCTTTATTGTGATGTGGACATGTATACACTGATACTCAATGATTTACTGCCATTTTTTATGATGTATTTCTTCATATTCAGATATCCTTATACATTTGACATATTTTTGAGATATATATACAATGATGATGATGGTTGACCTATGTTCTTATGTGTGTTGATCATGGTGGATGCATTTAATTTCCTATTATGTATGCTATATGATGTTTCATGATGGTGATATGATATACCATGGATGCAACATGTGTTATGATTCTATGATGTTTTTATTAATAATGTCTATATGTTATTATTTTTTTGTACTTTTCTGATACAACTATGAATGATGAAATAGATAATGATGAATGAATGTTAATGCATAAATGGACGAATGGAATGATTAAATAATGGTGGATCAATTCTACATGTTCTTATGTATGCATGCTATTATGATGTATGATATGCATGGTGCTCTGTGCTTTTGTATTTTTCGATGCAAATATATGGATGTATGGATGAATGGAAATTTACATGTGTTGGTGTTTTGTAATGAAAATGGATGAAAATGATATATGACTAGATGAATGATGAAATGATGAAATGATATGATATTGCATTATTTTTGGATTTTCATTATAAGTGTGAAATAAGTAATGAGTAAAACAACTAAAAACACTTCTTAATGAAACATTATATTAAGATTTAATAGCAATTAACTAATTTAAAAGCACAAAAAACTTGAAAGCATCTCATTGTTTCCTATCTCAAAGATTTATCAAATCACAAAGGGCTCTCAGATTTGGTAAGCACTGTGACTATTAAAATGCCTATTTAGAGAATGGAATGATGCTAAATGAAATGATGTAATTCTATATGGTGATTTCTAAATGATATCGATGCTACTGTAATCTATGCTGACATGAAATATGATAAATGGAAGCTATAGTAAAACTATGATGTAGCCATGATTATGATTCTACAGATGCTATGATGCTAAAATGCTATTGCTATTGCTATGATTGTTTGATTGCTTATTCCTGCAGAGTAAGTTTGCACAAAGTTGGGATCTATTCTTTGCTTCAAAAGGCCGTATATATAGATTTACGGTAGCACATTGTGACGGGGCAGCACAACAAAGGCTTGGATTCAATCTGGAGAATTGAATGGTTAGAGATTGAGAAGCTTGAGCTAATCATGGGAATGGTTCGTCCCCATGAAAACATTGGGCTAGATGATAGGAAGAATTAGAGGAAGGAAATTGAGGAGGATTGCCTACAAGTTTGTCTCAAAAGCTTTCCCGTGAATACCAGTTGAATTAAATTGGATATTTGATATCTAATTTGGTAGGTGAGTGAATAGAGGAAATTTCCCTTTATGCCTTTATTTGAATAATTTATGATTTTATTCAAATTAGTAAAAGAGGATAAATAATTTAATAAAACAAACTATAGAATTTGTTTATTAAATAAATATAGAAGGAATATGATAATTAAACAACAAAGTATTTAACCTTTTTTAATTAATTAAGATTGAATGATGTGATAATTAAATAACACAAACTATTGAAGTTGTATATTTAATTAAAATTGAAGAATAGAAGAATTAGAATGTGAACTATTTAAATAAATATTTCTATTCATTTAATAGTAGATGAATTTATTTATGATAATTAAATAAAACCAAGTGAAATTTGTTTATTTAATTAAGACAAAAATAATAGAATAAAGATTGAAGAATTTAAGATGAACTATATAAATAAATATTTCTATTTATTTAATAGTAGATGAAATAAAGGTTAATTAATTGAATACAACATATTTAATTAATTATATTCTCCAGACCATTTTTAGGTGTATACATTTTTTGCCTCTTTGAAGTGATGTGTTTACGCATTGCTTCAAAGAAAATTTTGTGTTGTTGTTGCTAGTATCGACAGAAAAATTTCAATATGCCCCTGACTTGCCCCAGACTTTGATTTTGTTGTGATGATGGATATACATGCCCCCTCGGGAGATAAATTAATGATTTTTTTCAATTTTTCATTTTTTTCAATTTTTTTGATGATTTTTCAATGATTTGATGTAGATTTGATGGTGAAATAATTTATCTCCCGATAAAGAATGTATAATATTTCCCCTGGATGAATTTGAATTAATCTCTCTTAAAAAAATTAATTAATCCCATAAAAATCCCACTTCCAATAACCTATAAAAGGTCAAAAAGGTCTTTTTCAAACTCATTTGTGCATTTGAGTTTTCAAATTTTGTGAGAGAGCTATTTTGCAATTTGGAGCAAGATGCAAATCCCATACCACACTCACCGATTTGAGCGCGTGCAACAACACAACCGCTTGATCACCTATGGACCTCCAGTACGTACCCTTGAACTTCCTCATGTTTTTTGCATTCCTCATTTTTTGCGCTTTTTTTTGGATTTTAAAATTTAGGTTTCTTTTAGCACTTTTCCCTTCCATTGTAGCGCTTAGTTTACCTATTTTAGCGCTTCCAAAACTTTAGCACTTAGGTCAAATTTTTTAGTGCTTAGATAGGATAAATTAGCGCTTTCAATTTTTAGCGCTTAGGATAGAAAATTTAGCACTTTGACTCTCTATTTTAGCGCTTTGAATAGTTTAGCGCATCAACCTAGTGAATTAGCGCATTGACCCAATAGAATAGCGCTTCTAGTGAAATGGCACTTTGACTGCCTGAAATAGCGCTTTTGATATGAAATGGTGCATGTAGTGATTTAGCACTATGAGCGCCTGTTGTAGCACTTTTAAATGTTTTAATGGCACTTTTGATGTTTTGGCACATAGAAACTCTGTTTTAGCGCATCCAAGTCAGATTGATAAAGTTTGTCAAATTTGTCCTTGATTTTGTTGATTTTCGATTGTGTCAATCATTGGTTTGATATGATTGATGATCTTGATCAAGTAGATGATGTTCAACCTCATGATAGGTGAGGAATAATTATAAGATTGATGTACCTCATGATAAGTGAGGTTGATTTGATGTATTGATGATTGACCTCCTGATAGGCGAGGTACAATTTTAAGATTGATGATTGACCTCATGATAGGTGAGGTTCAATGATGTTTGCTCATGATATTTGATCAAAATTCTTGCCAAGAGCTAACTAGAATTGATAGGATAATTGATGTTTGATGATTTGACAAAGAATACTGAACTTGAATATTTCCTGATAATAGGAGTCGTTGACAAACCTTCAAGTTCAAGAGCGTTTCCCATGGACATTTGATTTGATACCACAATTGGCCCAACATGAGACAGCTATTATTACATGTTGTGGGTTGTCTTCTCTATTACTCATGCCCCATATTAGGATTAATCAGAGTCTCCTGACAACTTTAGCTGAGAGGTGGCATAGCTAGCATAACACCTTCCACCTTCCCACCGGTGAGATGACAGTCACCCTAGAGGATGTTTGGCAGATTCTGCAGATTCCCATTGTTGGAGAGGTTGTTGTCTATGATTCTATAGAGCAGGGCGGGATTGATGCTCTCCGCAGAGTATTTCAGGATGATCATATTTCTGAGTATTGGATTCCATGGCATGAGATGGTAGATGCTTATGCCACCCTTCCTTCAGTTCTAGTTGGTTTCATTGGAGGGTTCCTTTGTCCTAATCGCAGGTGAAAGGGACTTTCTGTTGGTTGGGGCCGTGTGTTGGAGAGCATGATCGTGCATGGGACGAGATATGCTTGGTGCATGTGTATGCTTTCCCATTTGTATCATGATTTACATTTAGTTGTCTATCTTCGAGGTTGTAGTTTGTCATCTAGAGCTACTTTATTATAGGTGTGGGTGTGGGAGCACATAGCTGTCACGCTTCCAGTGCCAATGAGACAAAGACTAGTTTGTTGACCTTCAGTAAATTATTGTGGTTGTTTGTCCTTGATGTCAAAATAGGCTTTGTTAATGTTATAGGCTTCTTCATAGACACAGTTGATGTTCATGATCTCAAATTTTCCATTTTTGGTACATCATCATTGGCGGCCATTCATGACTTTGATCATTATTCTATGATTGGCATCATGGCATGCTTTGGTTCACCTGGTTATTGATGTTTTGGTTCACTTGGTTATTGACATTTCAGTAAACATACACAGTTGGTCTCTTTTGGCATACTTAGTTGGTTTATTTTACATTTGGTGGCACAGTTTGATAGTTAGTTCATTATAATGCTTTGATGATATTCTGCTCATTTGATGATTACTTGATCCTTGATACTAATCTCATGTGATTATGTGTAGTGATCATGGATATGTTTGAAGGTACTAGTAACAGGATTATAAAATGGCATCTACACGTTATATTGGCACTTGACTCTTTGAGTATCTTTCACCAAGGCAATATTTTATCAGTTGCATTATATTAGTTTACTTGGCTTTGTTATCATATTTTAACAATATTCTTTCACATCGGTGGTTTATGTTTCACATAGCAAAGATATGCTTTATAAAGGAGATTGGGCTCCTATGGTTTCAATTGATAAATGAAGTCACATGTATCAGGCTTTAAGGACTTGTGGTTAAAGCTTTAAATAATTACACACATCGGGTTTTTTGGTAATTAAAATATAAGCCATTTAAATGGCTATTGGTTATCACATTGGCATCTTATTTGTATCGGATTTGATACTTTGGCAAGTCATTTTGTATGCTAAACAAGGATGGTCATACTTCACTTTGTATATCGACCATGTTACACGTAGTCATCGGGCTTATTTGTTTTGTCTTTGGTTTCATTGATTTCAACTTAAGTTATAAGTCAGTCTTGACTTCTTTGTACAATCGTTTGATTTCATGTTATACATGATCTTTGGCAGTGACATTATGTGACATGGAATGACAACTTAGTTCATTGTGTTTTCATTACTCACGTGGATTGTGAGTGGGCAGAAATATGACAATTTATTGTAACATCATGTTGTTGGTGATTGTGGATTTTAAAATGATTAGAATGTGGCTTGAGGATTCCAAATGATTATACATTTTGTCAAAGTGATTGATGGTAAAGGAAAATAGGGAAAAGTTTTTCATTTCACATTGCAAATTTGAACCCTAGCCACCATTGTAAACACGGTTATAGTTTTTGTGTGAGTTCTGAGCATAATCTTGGCATGAGCTTGAGGTATGATGAACTGTGTGTCATGGAGAATTTGTTTGTGGACTTCGCTTGAGCTAGAAGTGGAGGTAAATCAAATAGAGTTCTTATGGGATTATGTCAGTTGCTTCAAACTGCCATGAGAGGTAATATCTGCAATTTTTTGTGTTTTTCGAAGGTGAATAAAGGTAAATTGAAAGTGAAAAAGTTTGAAGGTAGTTATTTCAAACTTTCTTTCAGTTTGATACTACCCGAGTATAACTCAAGGGTTTCACAATTTTTGGTTATCTCATAAAGGTTTTGAAATATAGTTTTTGTTTTCAACTGTATTTTTTAGTTTCAAAAAAACCCTAGTTAATTGAAGGGTAACAAACTTTTGAATATGGGTTTGCAAATGAGAACTTATTTTTCATTTATTAATTGTATAAATGTATGGCTTTTCTGCCATTACTTGGTGATGAGGGTTTGATGTTAAAACAAAGTATTTTGAAAGGGTTTTGACAGTGATATTTTTGAGTTTGAAAATGTGATAAAAGAGAGTTTATATTGTTTACATCTCTAGTTGTGATACAGAGATTACATACAAATTTCAGTGAAGTTATTCTTTTGTACTGTCATATTCAGTACACTTTGTGGTGGGAATTATTGAAAATCATATATTTGTACTCTGTTGAGATTATGTAATTGCAGACATTAGTGTAGTTATAAGGTCCTAACAGCTTGCATTTTCATAGAGAAACTTTGCAACTGGGAGTTGGTGTTCCTAACTTGAAGTGGGTGCTTCAGTTTGTACTTGGAGTTGGTGCTCCACATTGTTATAGAGTTTGTGCTCTTTTGAATGAATAAAAAGATCAATTTATGAGTGGTTTTTTATACCCCAAGAGGGTTTTTCCACTCAGGAAAATAATGTGTTATGTGGTGAAATCTATGCATTTGTGTTTCAGCCCATGTGCTTAAGTGTTAATGTTTTTCATTTTGTCATTTGTCAATACAATTCATGCAATGCTCTGATACTTGACTAAACATTTCATTCTATTATAAAAGTGTTCAAAATATACATGAAGTCTTGTGGAAATAAAGCATTAAAAGGAATTGTTCAATCAAGTTTACATGAACAATCAATATCATGCTTTGGCATTGTTATGTAAGTCTTTTATCAATCTGTCATTCTGCTAAAAGTTCTTTGATGTGTTAGAGTTCACTTTTCAAGTTAAGAGGTTTCATAAAGTTGTCTCAAGGTCATTGTTTAATTTTCTTATGAAGTTAAAAGTTTGAAAAATTGTACATTACTATGATTCACCCCTCCCTCTCAGAGTAATTCATCTTCCAACACAGTTATGAGACCATATGTGTACAGATATGCAGGTCACCTTACTCAATCCACACTGGGTAAGTTAGAGAATTGGAGGAGAGTGATGGATGATATAGAGTCTATGACATGGCATCCCTACCTAGATTGTGAGCATTGGGACGAGGATGATATTTAGGTGCCTTTTCTTTGTCAATCTATGTTACTGATTGATAGGACTTGTTGGGTGTTAGAGAGATTCTTGATCAGATGAGTACATAGACAATATGGTTTGGTTCAAGGTATGCCCCAAGGTGTTGCTCATTATGCCTGTCATCAGACATATTCTACAGAGTGGGGGTTTGTTTTGTCATATGATGTTGTTGTTCATTAGTATCAGTCTTTGCAGCCGTTAGAGTGTGATATTCGTCCAGACATTGTTGAGCCACTTGTGACAGTAGATTATGCCGAGTATCTAGCTTTGCATCCTTTTCCACACATTACTATTCCTTATGAGCCTTCCCCACTACCTATAGAGGAGGATGTTGTTGTGGCACATGGTCATAGGAAAAGGAGAGAGGAGGTTGGTGAGGTTGAGGTGGAGGATGTTGAGGTTGGTGGTGATGAGGAGGATGTTGAGGTTGGTAGTGGATATGAGGAGGGTAGTGGGGATGAGAGGGATAGTGGTGATGAGATTAGTGGAGATGAGTATGATTTTGATAGTGGAGATGTTGCAGGTGGGTCAGGTCCAGCGTTAGATGTGTATGAGCATATAGTGCCTCGTAAGAGGAAAATAGTGGGAGATCTTATAGAGCAGTTGTAGATTGTGAGCCTTCAGGTGTAGTTAGAGACTATACAGGCTCAACTTGTTCAGGCTTAGGGTTTACTATCACAAACTCGGGCTCAGATGTAGGCACAGGCCCAGTCACATGCACGGGCTTTAGCATCAGTATAGGCTCAGTTGATTGTAGCTCAGGCTCATATCATAACATCCGATAGGGATGCCACTAGATGGACTATGGGGGCAACTCAGGGTCAGATTGCATCATTGACAACTGAGAGGGATGTCATCAGATTTACTGCAGAGCGAGCTCAGGTAGCAGCTGAGAGATTACAGAGATTAGTGGATGGTATGACTATTGCAGATTATATGTGAGGTTGTTTGTATTGGCGGGGAGGTAGAGTATTACAAAGGTAAATTATATGATGTCGTCCCTTCATAATAGAGAGTGAGCTATAGGTAGTTCTGTTGATGGAAATTTTAACACCACAACAATGCAAGTAGAATATTGCTATTCTGCTTCTCCTGAAAGAGAAAGGAAACTCATGGATTCCTTAGCTCCCAAGGTCTTTGTAGTTGGGTCTCAACTGTGTTGATGTTACTCAGTGGTCAATGCAATAGTAATATTTATGGGGCCTGCTGGTGTTGAGCTTCTGGATTGTTCTAAGATCAAGCATGAAATAAAACCTACTCTAACAGGGGTTTTTAAAGAAATATAAAAAAGATAAGTTAGAGTTTTGAAACAAAAAAGAACAATATTTCATCCAACCTTAACTAGGCTTGTTAATTTTAAGGAATTTGTAAACCATAACTACAGAACAAAGGAAACTTGTGATTGACACACAACCTCTTTCATTCATAGTGCTCATTCGCATAACAGATTTTTATTACCATTTAAATAAAACACAAAATAATATTTCATTCCTTGAAGACTTCACAAATCAAATGATCAATTAAGACAAATATCATTCTGGAACACAACATGAAGGAGATTAAATTCTGATTGCTTCTACTGTTAGTAAAACAAATAAGCAATATTTACAAAGCTGGCATAGTCACTAGTGTACAAAGAATCTGAGGGTCCAAATTGTTTCCAACTACACTAAGAGAACTTAGAAAATACATTATAGTCAGTACTGAAATCTAACTGCTAAACAAAAAGACAAGAGAAGCTCTCATTACTCAGAATCAAGATGCAACTCTATCTCCTTCTATTAACTAACTAACTCCTAATAGTTCTTAACTCTAAAATTTATCTAACCTTAGAAGTTCTAATCTAGACGTGCAAATACAAAAATTTCTCTCCTCAAAAACTCTAACCTTTACAAAGAGGCAAGAATACCTTATATAGAGAATGTACCAACAGGAATGTGTTGTCCTTTGCACTAGGGTTTACAAAATATCTGCAGACTGTAGGAGAGTCAGCTCTTAGATCTTTCTAAGGAAAGTCAAAACTGCATTCATTGTGGAGCCTCATTGTTTGGGTTGGTCATGGCTTGAGCTCAGGAGAAGCCTCTTAATCTTTTTTTTTCAGCTACAGCATTTATTCTTTGTCTTCGTGTCCACCTTGAACTCCGCCAGGGTCACCTTGAATGCTCCAGGGCCCTTTCGCATTAACTCTGATCAACCTCTGCCAGTGGTCACTACAGCTGTCTCTATGAGTCATAACTTCTTCTTCTCCTCGACTTCCTTTCTGTTCTAGACTTATTAGAGTTAGGGAGACATTACCTCGAATTTCTCTTCTCTTACCGAGCCCATTCTTGTTATCAGTGAGACTCCTGAATGTCGGCCAGACCTCTTGGCGCATACCTTTCCTCTCCTCAAAGGGACATCCTATCGGCGCGACCTCGTTCCTTCGCTGAGACCACATGGCGAAGCTTTTTTTTCTTTTGGAGTCTCCTCGACATCCTCCTTTTCCTTTGGGCTCGGGCTCCTCCTGCTTCGGTGTGACTTTCATAGTTGTCGAGACTTCCCGACAAGAGTCTAAATCTTTCCCGAAAACCCTCAGGGAACCTTTGTCAGCAAGACTTATGGCGACTCCCCTACATGTCGCTGAGACTCTATCATATCGGCAGGACCTTTTGCCGAACTCTTTCACTCTCGCCGAGCTTCCTTCTTGTCGTTGAGACACCATCAAGCTGGCAAGACTTCTTACCGACCCTGATCCATCTGCTCAGAGTCTCCCCGAGTTCTTTCATTTCGGTGTGACCTTCTTCCTTCATTAAGACCTCACACCGAGGTCCTATCCTCTGGCGACTTTGTTTTATTTTGGCCCGACCCTGTTGAATCAGCAAGACATTATACGAGACCCTTCCTCTTCATCGAGACCTTATATCAAGGTCTTCTTCCTTCGTCAAGTTGCTCACTAGTCGGCATGACCTTTTGAGGTCGGGGAGACATCATAGCGACCCTTTTGTTTCTCGCCAAATCCATTTTGTTTCGGTGAAGCTCTCTGTAGTCGCCCGGACCTTATGACAAGCTTTTGTTTTCTCCTTTGTGTCGCTGAGACTTATTAATTCTCTCACCAAAGATTACTGATAAAATACCTTTATGGCATGTTGGTGTGACTTTATCAATTCGCTGAGACCATATGCCGAAGAAGATGACTCCCGCCGATGCTACTTTTGTCATCGTGACCTCAGCTCTTCGGCCAAACATTATGCCAAAGGTTTTATCCTTTGCCGAAAGGCATGCCTTTATTGGTAGTCGACAAGACTACAGGCATTCGGCAAGACCTCCTGCCAAAGGAATAACTCTTTGTGTGGTAGTCGGTGAGACTTCCTGAATTCACTGAGACCCTTCCCCGAAGACAAACTTATGCTGATAGGAAACTCCTAGTCGCCAAGATAATGAATAATGTCTTGGCGATAGATGCCTGTATATAAATTCCACTCGCTGTGACATCTCTGGGGTCTTGGCGACTGTTGCCTTAGCTGATTTTTATGACCAACTAGACTGGGGAATGCATTCCAGCTAAGTTCCCTTGGCAAATATCATCATGTGTAGGGTTTAATCCTGCATTCAACAAAGAAAACCATAGTAAAGATTATAAAAATAGAAGTTATTTAATCAAAATCATCATTGAAACGAATCTTATGTCAATAAGGTGTTGTTAAATCTTCAAACAAAATGATCATACAAACAATTCGGGTTTCAGGCCGACCCACAGAATCCAAGCCAGGGAGGAATTTCAGAGGATTTCGAGCCAGGCGAATTCTAGCGGAATAAGCATGAAAACATCCATTAGAAGCTTAATCTGATCATTATTAATCAAGGAACAACATGTGAGATCTCAAAATAGCATCAATTATTCATAAAATGCATCATCATTTGTTAACTAGCCCTACTATTCCATACCTCCTCACATTTCACTAGATTCTGGGGAAATCCGTGCAGGACGAATTTCTGTGAAGGAGAAGACATTCCAGGAAACCCAGAAAGAACAGGGAACAACGGATTTCAAGAAAATACAGGGGAGAAGGAAATCCGTGAAAATCCAGTCCATGTGGATTTCTGCAAAGACCAAAAATCCTGAATGACAACGGTCAACCGGAGTTCGAGCAAGATCCGAGAAAATCCAGATTGGGTGGAAAATCCCAAACTCAGGAGAAAACCCAAATTCTGACTGAGGCAAAACCAAACTTTGACAAAACCAAAAGACAAACCAAGGGGAAAGCAAGTAACCAAAAGCAAAAAGAAACCAAAAAGAGAAAAGGGGGACCCATTTTGATCCAAATCAAAGTGGGGTGGTTATGCAAGGCATAACAAGTCCCAATCTGGCAGGACTCTTTCTAGGACTGTCAGTGCGGGTGTGACTCAGCCTATCCCCAAAGACCCGAGAGATCTCGGTACATTTAGTGGTGGTGGAAGTACTGGTCCTACAATTCTTGCACCATCTGGAGCTAGCAACACTTAGTTTTCATGATGTGATTCCTTTGTTGTATTTTGAGATGATGATGTACATTCCGATTACAACCATTTTTTGATGTTATATCTCTCTTCATTTTAGATGTCACTGTATACTTGACATTTTATGATTTTGAGATCTATATGATATGCAACGGATTTTATCAATCTATCATGTGTGTTATATGATTCTATGTTCTATATGCCATGTGATGATCTTCATATTATGATGTTATGGATACAAATTATAATTATGATGACATGCTTTATGATTTATGATGTTATATCTATGATGTGTATTATGATGATGTATGGATGCTTGATGTATGGATGTATGATTTGTATGATGTATCTATAATCATGATGCATGTACACCTATATGTATGATGATGGATATGATGTTTTAATGTTAAATGGTGTATGATGTAAATGAGATATGTGCACTTCATTCTTGTGATATCAATGTAAATTATGATGCGATGAATGAATGATGAAAATAATGAATGATATATATGATGATATTTTGAATGTATGATAATGATGTGATGAATAGATAAATGAAGATGCACTTACATAGTGATTTGTTTTTTATAGTTTCTTATGAAATTTATGATGTGATGTACAATTGAAGAAATGACATGATTAATGCAAATAATATGATTTAAATGATAAATAATGAAATGATAAAATAAATGTTTCTTAATGAATGCAATGAAAATGATTATGCAACTATGTGATAATGATGATGTTTTTGTTAATGCCAAGTATACTCAATCCATTAATGAGAAAAGATAACATCGTTATTGAATGATTCACCAATTTTGTAGCAAAATACTCTACAAATGTAACACTATCATGAATGCAATCTATTTTACCATGCAAAGCTACATGCAAACATTGACATCTTAACAGTCCTTTTATTGTGTTTTGTATCATCATGGAACTTTTAAAATGTTGAAAGTGAGTACAAGCATCAATGGTATAATGTAAACCAATGATGGTCTGAGTATTACTTTCATGATTTTTGATATTGCAAGTGAACACAAGCATCGAGGTATAATTAAACCGAGATGACCTGAGTATTTCTTGTGTAAACAGACAAGAATCAATCACTTTCCTATGTGAATTGGAATGTCATCAGTGATACTTTGTAGAGCACGTCTCGCGACAATTCACAGAATAATGATGATTAACTCACAGATAGCAGAAAAATAAAATATCATTCTTCTTCATAGCATCTCTAGTGCAATACATCATTGAGTTGCTCCAAAGAAATGATAACAGTGATCAAAGTACATCTATCCAACCTTTACTTAAAAGTATTTCAATCATTATTTAGATTAGATCATCCATCCTGATTTTGGTTTTCTAATGTTTTTGTGATTTTCTGAGAACTTGGATGAAACCTAACCTAAAGACCTATCCTAGGGGCCTTGAGGGATGATCAAAGATTAGCCTTGCCTATGTTATACACAAGAGACCATGTAGTTCGACTGACACAGACTCACATTTTTTACTTTTTGATACTGACTTTTTGACTTGTTTTTGGATTTTCTGTTGATATGGATGTCAAATGTGTTTTTGATGTTGATTGATGGTCCATGTTGGGTTGTGTTTTGTTCATTGTTTTTGTTGCATTTGTCTTCTTGTTGTTTGTCCATTTTGTTAAGCTCAAGATTTATTTCCCCCAAGCTAGGGTGAGACATGACCACTTGCAATGATATGATAATGGATGTAAAAATGATGGTGAAAGTAACGACCATGACATGTGTCCAATAGATGGAAAAGCTGGTTTAAATCACAAATAGCTCCTGTTTCCAGGTTTTCACTATATGTTTTTATTGCACTTTTTAGTCTTTTTGAATTTTTTTTGTATTTTTTTTTGTATTTTTCCATCACCAAGACGCTTGTTTGCCAGGTTTTCATCAAGGTAACCCTTTTCATAAACTAATCTATGCACTAGGTGATTTAAGCATATAACTTTATGAGATGGATATTGTTGATTGGTTCATCGAACAGATCCCCTTCAGGTGTAGATAGTCGATAAGCTCCAGATCCATAGACTGATATGATGACAAAGGGACCTAGCTAGTTAGGCTCAAACTTCCCTTTCTTTTCTCTGTCCTGCTGATTTCTAGGTTTTTCTTTTAGGACCAAGCTTCCAACCTGAAAGACTCTAGGTTTTACCCTGT
Organism: Sequoia sempervirens; assembly: GCA_007258455.2. Taxonomy (NCBI): domain Eukaryota; kingdom Viridiplantae; phylum Streptophyta; class Pinopsida; order Cupressales; family Cupressaceae; genus Sequoia; species Sequoia sempervirens. The sequence continues at coordinate 10,320,650 of VDFB02281492.1, read as the reverse complement.
GATTGTAACTCCTTGACATCCTCTATTGATATGTCATCAAATGGTTGATAGCTTGTTGACGATGTTCATCGAGCAATTCCAGTTCCTGTAGTCTAGAGATTCTATAATCCTCATCTATAATGATACCCTTCAGTGAGACATGGAGTGATGGTATCTCAACCTCAATAGGTAGTATAGCCTCTGATCCATATACCAAGGCATATGGTGTAGTTTCTATTGGTGTTCAGATGTTGGTTCTGTAGGCCCATAATGCAGGATTTAGCTGAACATGCCAATCACGTCCAACATTGTTAACCATTTTCTTTAGTATTTTCAGAATTGTTTTGTTTGAGGCCTCTGCTTGGCCATTTCCCTGAGGATAGTACGGTGTTGAAAAATAATGTTTGATATGAAAATTTTCACATAATTCCTAGACATCCTAGTTCTTAAAAGCTCTACCATTGTCTGTTACAATGGACTGAGGTATGCCATACCTACAGATGAGGTAGTTTAGTATGAAATATGATATATGTTTCCCTGTGATTGTTGTTAAGGGAACTGCTTCTATCCATTTTGTAAAGTATTAAGTTGTTGTGATTATGAACTTGTTTCCATTGGATGAAGATGGATTGATCTTCCCTACTAGGTCTAGTCCCCACTGACAAAAGGGCCATATTGATGTGAAAGGGTGCAATTATTCTGCCGATGTGTGGATTAAATTACCATGAATCTAAAATTTCTAGAACTTTTTAAGAAAATGATAGGACTCCATTTCCATATTCGACCAGTAATACCCCAAACGGAGGAGTTTCTTTGCTAGGGTTAGCCCACTTGAATGAGTTCCACAAATACCTTCATGGACCTCATGTAAGGTTGTTTCAGATTTGTGATATTCTAGACACCAAAGAAGAGTACCATCTAGACCTCGACAGTAAAGGATGTCAGCAATCAATGTATGTCATGCAGATTGGCGGATAAAGTTATGTTTTTGGTTTCTAGAAAGATCAAGAGGAAGGATATTATCTTTGAGGTATGCATAGATCTCTTCATAGAGTGAGGTTTGAACATCGATTATTTGGCATATGGTATGTGATTCAGGATTGTTGTAGGCCGGGTTAGATACTTATTCTACCATAAACTCATAACAACCTTAATTTTCTGGTAATTGCAAGAGAGAAACAATTGTTGCCATAACATTCACAACTTTGTTCTATGCCCTTGGTATATGTTCAAACTTGATCTCCACAAAGTACTTTTTAAGATCATCTATCATTTTCTTATATGGCATGAGTTTTTCATCCTTTGTCTGATACTCGTCATTTACCTAATAGATGACAAGCTGTGAGTCTCCATACACTTGTTATTTTGTGATGTTCCATTCAATAGCCACTTTGATGTCGATAATCAATGCCTTATACTCAGCCACATTATTAGTACATGGAAACATTAGTCTATGGGACCTTGGGATGGTGTGTCCTTGGGGTGTAACAAATAGAATTCTTGCACCAGATCCCCTTTGTGTGTATGATCCATCAAAATAAAGTCTCCATTGTTGTGTGGTAATATTCAAAATGTTTGTATCTGGAAATTCAATGTTCATTAGATGATTATCCTGTAACGGAGCTTCAGCTAATTGATCAGCTATTACATGTCCTTTGATGGATTTTTGCTCTACATACTAGATGTCGAACTCACTTAAGATCATAACCCATTTTGCTAGTCTCCCTATCAAAGCGGCTTTGCTGAGTAGATATTTTAATGGATCTATTTTTGCGATGAGTTTGACTGTATGAGTCAACATGCAGTGTCGCAACTACTAGGTTACAAATACCACTTCCAAACAAGATTTTTCTATGAATGTGTAATTTATTTCATAACCGTTGAGAGTCCTGTTGATGTAGTAAATAGCTTGTTCTTTTCCTTTTGAATCTTCTTGTGCTAATAGAGCTCCTAAAGAAATGTCAGTTGTTGTGATATATAGTAACAATGGTCTTTCTGTTGCAGGTGGCATGAGTATGGGAGGTGACATCAAATATTGCTTTATTTGGTTAAAAGTTGTTTCGCAGTCATGATCCCACTTGAATGAAACATTCTTATGAAGTAGATGATTGAATGGATGGCTTTTGTCCACCAATTGTGAGATAAATATCCTGATGGATTGTAGCCTTCCTTGTAGAGACCGCAATTGACTGATATTTTAAGGCGGCGACATCTCCATTATTGCTTTGACCTTATCCAGATCCACTTCAATTCCTTTTTCTGACACTATGTAGGCAAGGAGCTTTGTTGATGTTACCCCAAACATACATTTCTTAGGGTTCAATCTGATATTGAACTTTCCTATCTAGCAAAGATTTTTGTCGAGGATCTCCAAGTGTCCTTCTCTGGTGTATGATTTTGCTAAGATGTCATCCACATAATCTTCCATGAAAGTATGCATCATGTCATGAAAAATAGTGGTCATTTCCCATTGACATGTTGCACCTACATTTTTCAACCCAAAGGGCATGACATTCCAACATAATGTACCCCAAGGACAAGTGAATGTTGTCTTTTCCTAATCTTCAGGTGCTATATTTATTTGGTTTTACCCTGAGAAACCATCCATTAATGACAACATGGCATGGCCTACTGTTAGATCCACAATGATGTCAATTCTTGGTAGAGGAAAACCATCTTTTGGGCAGGCTTTATTTAGATCTCTGAAATATGTGCATATCCTGATGCTATTATCCAGTTTAGATATAGGAACAATATTTGAAATCCATTTTGCATAATCGATAGACCTGATAAATCCCGCATCCAATAACTTTTTCAGGTCATCTTTTACCATCAGGGCGATGTGGGGATGCATTTTTCTCAATTTTTGCTTTACTAGTTTGATCCTTGATGGTAGAGACAAATGATGCATCAAGAGATTTGGATCTAATCTTGGCACATTAGAATAAGACCAAGCAAAATTGATATGTCGCTCTTCAAATAATTTTGTGAATGTGGGCTTCTCCTGTTCTGTCATAGACGCTGTTAGATGTAGAATCTTTGTCTTTTCTATTGTTCCAAGATTTATGGACTGCATAGGCTCCACTAGTACTAATGATTTGTCATGGTAATGCTCTGGAAGGGTATCAAATCTTCCATCTTTTAGTGCCTCATAAAGGTTTTCACTGTTAGATACGTTCTTTATTTTTTATTTTTCAAAATCTAATGCTACCTCAGAAAGGTTTTTACCATTAAATCCTTTTTTCCTGTTGTCATTTTTTCAACTAGAAGGTTTGGCACCCCCCTGATTTGAAGTGTCATTATGAGTGTTATGGGTAGAACTTGTATCAGTTTCGTTACTGCAAAGAAAATTGACGATGGCCTCATCATTTGAAAAGACTGGTATATTAATAGGTTCGGTTGGTTCCCAATTAATAAGTTCGGGATGGATCAAGGGTAATAAGTCATCGGGTTGAGTAAGGTCAATGGTTGTAAGTGTTCCAATAGCCAAGTGGTCAAATTTTTTAGTGGGAAGGTCGAGGTCTATGATATTACCCTCCTCTGAGTCATCCATCTCACTCGATGTATGTTCATCCTTGCTTGAGTCATCGATATTTGTTGATCCCAAAACAAGTGGTCTAGCTCCTGAACTCTATCCCTCCTCTCGTATGGGTGTATATGCTTGGATGATGTCAATTTGTTTTTAAGTGTATGATGTTGTAGATAAATTATCCCATTCATATTCATTTGAATATGTTTTAGACCCGTCCCTCATTTTCAAAATCCTTTCTACCACTTTTTGAGTTACTTCTTCTCTTGATTCCTCTGTATAGCCTAATCATGTTTTGTCCTTAGGCTGAAGTGTAAAAGGTTGAATAGGTTCTATAATACCATATTTTCTCTTGCCAATTGGTCCTTGCCCCTCATAGCCCATTTTTTCTAAGATAGCCTTTCCTTTTCCATACTAATTTGTTCTTACACTGATGTTTGTCAATATTGACACTTCTTCATCTTTGTAGAGCCAATTTAGAATGGCCTTGCCTTCTGATTCATCTTCTAGAGTTCCTGCTTTTATAAACCTTTCATCCAGAACCGTGATGGGTTGTGATGATTTTTGTTTGTTAGTTAGTTGTGGGCTATCCATATGATTTTGGAGATGGGAGCAATTGTGAAAGACACAAATATTTCTCAATGGAATATTCTCCCAAACCCTTGTTCTTTAACTAGATCTTGTCTATAAATTACTGTGACAGAGTATTCAGGGGATCGTGGTTGTCTGATAAAGTTGAGTTAGCAATAGTTGTTTCCTTTGCCTGGTCCTTTTTTTCCACCCATTTGGATATAAAATTGAGTTGCTTTTTACCACTAGATGAAGTAGATGTGCTAACTTCTCTATTGTGGGGTACTAGAGTGTCTTGATTTTCCTTAAGCATGTTACAAGTCTGGGGATTATTGTTGTCTGCTGAAATTGTGACCTCTTTTCCATTGACAAGAAATTTCAAACATTGATGATATGTTGAAGGTACTGCTTGCATCTCATGGATCCATGGATGTCCCAAGAATATGTTATATGTTAGCTCCTTGTCTAACACTTGGAAAAAATATTTTTGAGAATCGGTCCCACTTGAATTGGTAGTACAATCAACCCTTTGGAAGACCTTTCCTCTTCATCATACACTTTTATTGTTATCTTTCTTCTAGCATCAATGGCATTGTCGAAATAGCCTAGTGCACAAATTAGTTTTAAAGTACAAATATTTAATCCAACTCTACCATCTATTAAGACACACTTGACATGGTGTTTATGGATTAGAACCTCTATATGCAAGGCCACATTATGTGGGTAATTTAGTGACACATCATCTTGTTTGGAGAATGACAGACAATGAGGCATGGTCAGATGTCCCACCATAGCTTGAAATTGACAGACATCAAAAATTTTGGGTACCATAGTGGCTACCAGAGCCTGTTCGAGAACCTCTTTATGTGATGGTGAAATTTTAAGAAGTTCCAGTATGAATATTTGTGCAAGTATATTTTGTAGTTGATCCACAATGTTGTACTGATGTGATGGGGGAGTATTGTTTTTAGGTGAAATTCCTTTCAGTATCACTTTGGACTGCCCCCTTGTCGTTGCATTGATTGGTTGGTAGTCTTGTGTTTCCCTAATTTTCATGACGTTGATTTGGTTGTCGGATGTGTTTAGGTTTGGAATCATGTTCAAGGATACAGTGTCATTGATGTTAATGTTATTTGTTTGATTATCAATGACATTATTTTTCTCAACCTCAAAAATGCAAAGAATGGTGGTTTCATAGATATAGTTTACACTTTTTCCTTTACCATTTGAAGAAGATTCTCCTTTTTCATAGTTGGGTAAAGGATTTGTAAACGCAGTGTGATCATTGTTTGTTTGAGGTCCTTCAACAAATACCTTCTTTGCTTCAATTAAGTCTTGTATCATATGTTTTAATTGCATACAATCATTTGTTTTATGTCCTTTATTTTTATGAAATTTGCAATAGTCAGCATCGTTCTACAAAGATGGTTTCACTTTCAGCTCCCAATTTCTTGCTTTTGGTAGAGTAATAAGTCTATTTGCAATAAGCTCTCTCATTGTTGATTCCAAAGTTTGTCCTAATGGTGTAAATCTTCGTCGATTGTCTTTGATATGTTGGTGGTCGAGATTCTCCATTATTTGGGTTATTGCTTTGAGTGGTACCTTGATTGTTGTTCTAGTTGTCAATTTGATTTGTTTTCACAGTTGTTGTCTTTAAATTGAATACTGGTTTTGTATTTTGTGTGTTAGTTGTAGCATCATTGTTTCCAATATTCTTGTTTTTTTGCCAAAATTTAGGCTTGTCATTGTTTCCATAGTGATTTGAGGAATTTGTGTTGTTTGATGTGTCATTGTAATGTTTAATCACTCCTCTTTTGACTAAGGCTTCTTCAATTTTAAGCCCATTTTCAATCACCTTTTCAAATGTCAGGGGACATTGCAATTCTAGTCTATAACTCATGTCATCATTTAACTTGTCAATAAATAATTCAATATTTTCTTCTTTAGGAATAGATCGAGGATATCTAGCAAAAATTTTCTGCCAACATTGTAAGAATGATAGGAATGTCTCTCCCTTCTTTTGTTTCATGTTGTACAGATCTTTTATGGTTACGTCATGTTGAATGTTGAAGGAGAACTATGTGATAAATCTGTTGACCAGTTCTTCAAAGGATCGAATCCCCGGTTGTAATTTGGATAACCATTCAATATAGTGTGCTCCTAAACTTCTAGGAAACAACCTCATTAGGTAAGTGTCTTCCTATGCAAACTCTAAACTCATTGTTCTGAATTCCCTTACATGGTCAATTAGATATGTTTTGTCGTTGTATTTGTCATATTTGGGAAATTCACAATGTCTTGGAAATGGTATCATGTCTACACACAGATGAAAAGGGTAAGGACAAATGTCCTATAATGAGTATCTCTTCATGATTCCTTTTTGCATGTCTTGAAGTTGTTGCAAGTTTTGCATTTGACATGTTAAGGCAACCACTTGATCAGTGTTTTGTGTGTTGTTTGGTTCAGTTTCAGATGCTTTAGGTGTTTCCTTTAGTTGATTGATGTCGAAGTGTTTTGGAAGTTTGGCACCTAGCTTAGCTAGCATCAAAAGATATTTTTCCATATCCTATTCTAAAACCTTTTCCATGAATTTGTGGAAATTTGGATCCTGTTGTGTTGTGTTGACATCTTCTTGGGTTATTTCATTTGGATCAGTTTGTTGGAATCTGTGAAAAGGATTTTCTTCATCCATGACGTTCATTGTTTTGATTTCCTTTTCTCTAAGTTTTTGACTTTGTAACCTTGTCAAGATTGGCATACAAATGTTTGTTTTTTCTCACTTAACTTTGATCTTCTATGTTTGGATAAGTGTCAAATGGATTTTAACAAAGTCAAATAGGATGATATATCATATTGATGAGACTAAGTTAAAAATATGATTATTATGTTTTGTTTCGTGATGGTAGGATGATAATATCCTGATGGAGAAACTTAACCTAATAATCAAGATTTTGCATTTGATTTGTGGACACTTTAAAGTTTTCAAGATCTAAGTTTAATTTGAAAAGGTTTGATTTGTATGATCCTATTTGTTTCAAGTTTAAGACACTGTTGAGACTGTGGAAAATGTTTTTGACTGGTAAAAACCTGAGTTTCTGATGTTTGTAGTCTGACAGATGTTTCTAACAACTCTCTATTTTCTTTTCCTATGGATGTGTTATTATAGAGGGCAAAAGTGTTAAAACAGACACTGTATGCGCTAAAAGATCTAGTAAAAGTGCTATCAAACATTATAGATGTGCTAAAATAGATTGTGTAAGCGCTAAAGTTTCTGGTATTTTTGTCACTGTAAAATTTTGTTTTGACAGACTGTAGATGCACTAAAACAGAATGTGTAAGCGCTAAAACAGACTGTGAATGCGCTAACAAATAGGGCGTATGCGCTAAGATAGACCGTAGATGCACTAAAGTATCTAGTATTTTCTGACACTGATAGGTGTTTATGACAGATTGTAGATGTGCTATTACAGTGGGCAGAAGCACTAAAACAGACTGTGGATGGACTATTTCGGGACTTATCAGTCTTCGTCTGGTTTTTTTTCTTCTTAATGAAAGGACTAATTTTTGGATGAAATCTCAGGTATTTTGACAGGGTATTCTTGCTGGTAAATTTTTTATTCTGATAACAAGCCTAATGTTTTCAAATGTTTCCTCTATTGTATGAACTAATTTGGCATGTTGGAATACTCTATCACTGGTTGTGGAATGGAAGATGGACGAATAGGTTGACTATGATTATGTTTTTGTGAAAGAGATCTTCTTTGAAAGTAGGCTTGTGAATATAAGGTCTCTAAGGCATAATTATCTGTGTATCCCCTAGAAAAATCGTGAAACCTATGGATGAAGGTTCTATGTTGAAGCAAAACCTTCCTACTTTGATATAAAAAAATTCCTCTTTCCAACAATTTCTTGTGACTAAGTTGTTTTTTGGTTTTCTGACTCTTTTTGCAAGGGATTTCTTAACAAAGTTTGTGGACTTCCAATCCCTAATCATAAGTTTTCATGGAAATACTTTTTCAACTTTTTATGTTCTTTTTGGATGATCTTTATCTAATTTTAATGATTTGAAGACACAACAAACATTTGTAGAATAGGTGTTTTTAAGTCCTAGAATCTAAACAGTAAGTGTATGTTCAAGGATCAACAGATCCTTCTTGATTTTCATAGGTTTTTGACAAGAAATACACTTTAGACAGACTCACTCTTAAGGACAAAAGGTCATCGTTACACTCAAACAACCCACATCTTAAAATTGTGTCGACTCACATAGCCGTGTCATCCCCTAGAGGACACCGGTGTTTTTGTCTTTTCCAGGTGCGTACTCAAGGTTATATTTCTTGATCCCTTGAGCAAACGGTCCATGGAAATTATATGGTGAGTGTCTTGGGGGTAGATTCTTCCCTTCCTCGACACTGCTGAATATTACAATGTTCGGAAACTGACAAGTTGGATACTACACTATGGTTCGTAGATAGGGCTTCCGTTCGGAGCAGAAAATGATAAACTCCCTCAAGAGACCTCCCAATCTTTAGAACAAATATTTTGGGGATGGTTATCTTGCACACTTCTGGTAAATGAGGGTTTTCCCAGATTTACTTTTATTTTATAATGGGTTGGAAAACTTGGTTTTGGTTGTTCCCACTCAGGTTGTTCTCGTAGGGTGAGTACATTTTCCCATTATGGCAGGCCTTTTAAAGGATTTAATAAAGCATGAAATGCATAAAATAAAGGATGAGTCTGGCGTTTTGATCACCCAATTAAGGGGAGAGCATATGCCTATCACCACACAATCATAGTAATCAATTGTTCAATTTTTAGAGCCCAAACGACAATTTGCTATCTATGTGAAGATGTTGCTTCACATAAGAAATGATGTCAATTTTAATCCTAAATATAAATGTGTGGTGACTATCCTAGGATTGATATATTTTAAATCAAGTGACTACCCTAGGATTGGTTCATTTTAGTCCAACTGAAAAAATGAAGTTATTGGTTGCGGTCACGTCAGATCCAGACAACAGTTTACAAAAGCACTATAACAGAGATTAGAAGCACTACAGAAATGCTCAGATGTGCTATAGAAATAGTTGTAAGCACTATAGAAATAGTTGTAAGCATTGCAGAATTTGGCAGAAGCATTGTAGAATTCGTCAGATGCACTAAAACGGATTTGAACATGAATTGTATGTCTGTGCTAAAAGCTTTTGATCGAAGCACTATAGTTTCTGTCAAAAGCACTAAAACAATCAAATGCGTTATATTTTACATCGGATGCACTACAGAATCTTTCGATCGTGCTAAAAGAAAACACGCATGTATCCTGTACGAACACTTTTCAAAAAAATTGTTAAAAACATGGGGTTTCGGCCCCACAATGGGCGCCAAATTGTAAGTGTGAAATAAGTAATGAGTAAAACAACTAAAAAAACTTCTTAATGAAACATTATATCAAGATTTAACAACAATTAACTAATTTAAAGCATAGAAAACTTGAAAGCGTCTCTTTGTTTCCTATCTCCAAAGATTTATCAAATCACAGAGGGCTCTCAAATTTGGTAAGCATTGTGACTATTAAAATGCCTATTTAGAGAATGGAATGATGCTAAATGCAATGATGTAATTCTATATGGTGATTTCTAAATAATATTGATGCTACTATAATCTATGCTGACATGAAATCTGATAAATGGAAGCTACAATAAAACTATGATGCAGTCGTGATTATGATTCTACAAATGCTATGATTGCTATGATGCTAAAATGCTATTGCTATTGCTATGATTGCTTGATTGATTATTCCTGCAGAGTAAGTTTGCACAAATTTTGGATCTATTCTTTGCTTCAGAAGGTTGTATATATAGATTTACGGCAGCACATTGTGATGGGGCAGCACAACAAAGGCTTGGATTCAATCTGGAGAATTGAATGGTAAGAGATTGAGAAGCTTGAGCTGATCATGGGAATGGTTCCTCCCCATGAAAACATCAAGCCAAATGATAGGAAGAATTAGAGGAAGGAAATTGAGGAGGATTGTCTGCAAGTTTGTCTCCAAAGCTTTCTTGTGAATACCAGTTGAATTAAATTGGATATTTGATATCTAATTTGGTAGGTGAGTGAATAGAGGAAATTCCCCTTTATGCCTTTATTTGAATAATTTATGATTTTATTCAAATTAGTAAAAGAGGATAAATAATTTAATGAAAAAAATAATAGAATTTGTTTATTAAATAAATATAGAAGGAATATGATAATTAAACAACAAAGTATTTAACCTTGTTTAATTAATTAAGATTGAATGATGTGATAATTAAATAACACAAACTATTGAAGTTGTATATTTAATTAAAATTGAAGAATAGACGAATTAGAATGTGAACTATTTAAATAAATATTTCTATTCATTTAATAGTAGATGAATTTATTTATGATAATTAAATAAAACCAAGTGAAATTCATTTATTTAATTAAGATGAAAAATAATAGAATAAAGATTGAAGAATTTAAGATGAACTATATAAATAAATATTTCTATTTATTTAATAGTAGATGAAATAAAGGTTAATTAATTAAATACAACATATTTAATTAATATTCTTCAGACCAATTTTAGGTGTATACATTCATAATGCAAATATATGACCTAATAGCTAGATGAATGATGAAATGATATGATAATGCAATGAATGATATCCTAATGCTCATGTCTCTAAAATGTGAATGATCTTTTTGGTAATGTCAAATGTACTCAATCTATTAATGATAGAAATAACATCAGCCTTGGAGAGATCTATAAATAGCATTACAACATCTAATACGAATACAGCCTAAACATGCAACTCTAGCAATGTAATGTTGCCATCCCAGTAATCAATTTATTGTGCTTGGTATCATCATTGATCTTTTAAAATGTTGAAAGTAAGTACAAACATCGATGGTATAATCAAACCATGATGACCAGATTACTACTTTCATGATGTTTGATAGTGCAAGTTAACACAAGCATCTAGGTATAATTAAACTAAGATGACCTGAGCATTCCTTGCATAAATAGACAAGAGTTAATTGTTTTCCTATGTGAATCTGGAATTTCATCAGTGATACTTTGTAGAGCATGTCCCATGAAGATTCACATAGTAGTAATGATCAACTCACAGACAACAAACAAAGAAAATATCATTCTCAATCATAGCCTTTCTAGTTCTTTGAAATCCTTGAATTGCTCTTGAGAAATGATAACAACAATCATAATGCAAATAATTTGAACATTTGTGTGAAAGTGATAAAACCATGATTCAAAATATTGTCACCAAGTGAAATTTGTTTTCAATTGATTATTTTTGTTGTTGCTGGTTTAGATGGTTGATTTTGGTGATTTCGATTGATGTTCAATGTTGTAGTTCACTTGATTGTCGTGTCTCACCTTAGCTTCTTGACCATTGTATATATCCATAATAAAGTTGGTTTGTATCCACTGGGGACAAAATCTTGGACTCACTGGAGGAAAATTCATCTTTGAGCTTACAAAAGCGACAGACAAACAACATGACAACAAACAGGTCCCCTTCTGGCGTGGATAACTGGTATGCTCCTAAACCATAGACTGACACAATGACAAAGGGGCCCAACCAATTCAGTTCAAACTTTCCTTTCTTCTCTCTATCCTGCTGGTTGTGTAGATTCTCCTTCAATACCAGGTCGCCAACTTGAAATGTTCTGGGTTTGACTCTATGATTGTAACTTTCGGACATCCACTGTTGGTAGGCTTTCAGGTGGTTCACTACATGTTAGCATCGTTCATCTAATAGTTCTAGTTCCTATAATCTAGATACTTGATAATCCTCATCAGAGACGATACCCTTCAATGAAACCCTAAGAGATGGCAATTCAACTTCAATGGGTACAATGGCCTCAGATCCATATACCAAAGCATATGGTGTGGCTCCAGTTGGTGTGTGAATACTGGTGTGGTATGCCCACAAAGTAGGGTTTAATTGGATGTATCAATCACGTCCTGCGTCATTGACTATTTTCTTCAAGATTTTTAAAATAGTTTTGTTGGAAGTTTTTGCTTGACCGTTTCCTTGAGGGTAGTATGGCATAGAGAAGCGATGCTGGATATTGAACTTCTCACACAATTCTTGCATGTCTTAATTTTTGAATGGTCTTCCATTGTCAATGATAATGGATTGAGGGATGTTGTATCGGCAGATGATGTAATTGAGGATGAATGATGAAATTTGCTTTCCCATGATGGTGATCAGAGGAACGGCTTCAATCCACTTCGTGAAGTATTTTGTAGCTGTCATGATAAACTTGTGTCCATTTGATGAAGATGGATGGATTTTACCAACAAGATCTACTCCCCATTGACATAAGGGCCAGGTTGATGCAAAAGGTTGAAGTTCTTATGCTGGTGCATGGATGAGATTGCCATGAATCTGACACTTTTGAAATTTCTTGACGAACTAGAAAGACTACTTTTCCATAGTTGGCCAGTAATATCCTAAATGAAGGAGTTTCTTGGCTAAGGTTAAACCACTTGAATGAGTTTTGCAAACACCTTCATGAACTTCTCGTAAAGCCATTTCAGACTCATCGCGTTCTAGACGTCATAGGAGAGTATCGTCGAGACCTTGTCGGTATAGTACATCTGCAATAAGAGTATGTTGGGTGGCTTGGCGAATGAAATTGCATTTTTGATTTTGAGACAGGTCAGGTGGAAGGACGTTATCTTTTAGGTAGGTATAAATTTCACCATAGATTGAGGTATTGGTATCGGATGGGTGACAGATAACTTGGGATTCAGTATTGTCATACGCAAGGGAAAATAGTTGTTCCACCAAAAACTCATAATGGCTTCTTTTCTCTGGAATTTGTAACAAGGAAGCAATAGTAGCCATGGCATCAATGACTTTATTTTCCACTCTTGAAATTTGTTCAAATTTGATATCCACAAAGTATTTCTTAAAATCATCCAACATTCTTTTGTAGGGCATCAGTTTGTCATCTTTTGTTTGATAATCATCATTGACTTGGTTAATGACCAACTAAGAATCTCTGTATACTTGCAATTCTAGGATCTTCCATTCTATAGTTGTTTTAATGCCAATGATTAATGCATCATACTCTGCCATGTTGTTGGTACAAGGGAACATCAATTTGTATGATTTTGGTATGGTATGTCCGTGTGGAGTGACAAATAGGATTTTGGCTCTTGATCCGTGTTGGGTGTGGGATCCATCAAAGTATAGTGTCCACTGTTTGGCAGCCAAGGTGAGGACATCAACATCTAGAAATTCAATCTGTAAAGGATGATTATCTGGTAGAGGTGCTTCTGCTAACTGGTCAGTGATTGCTTGCCCTTTTATTGCTTTCCTATCCACATATTGGATATTAAATTCAGTGAGTATCATGACCCACTTAGCCAATCTCCCGGTTAAGTTAGCTTTGCTAAGAAGGTATTTGAGAGGGTCTATTTTAGCTATCAACTTGATGGTGTGGGTTAGCATGTAGTGTCATAACTGTTGGGTAGCGAATACTACTTCTAGACAAGCCTTTTCAATGGAGGTATAATTGATCTCATAGCCATTTAGTGTCTTGATGATGTAGTAAATTGTTCTCTCTTTTCTTGTTGAATCTTCTTGTGCTAATAGAGCTCCCAATGATGTCTCAGTTGTAGCAATGTATAACAAGAGTGGTTTTCCTTCTGTTGTTGGTACTAAGATAGGTGGATTCATTAGATACTGTTTCAATTGGTTGAAGGCTCCCTCACATTTCTCATCCCATCGGAAAGAAACATTCTTATGCAGCAGATGAGTGAAAGGATGGGTCTTGTCTGCCAACTGTGAAATGAATCTTTTGATTGACTGGAACCTTCCTTGCAGAGATCATAGCTGACTGATGTTTTTAGGTGGTGGAATTTCCATGATAGCCTTAAATTTTTCCAGATCTACCTTGATGCCCTTTTCTAAAACTATGTATCCAAGGAATTTGGCTGAAGTAACTCCAAACACACATTTCTTTGGATTCAGTCATACATTGAATTTCTCTAGTCTAGTGAAGATTTTTTCTAAGATATCTAAGTGTCCCTCTCTGGTATATGATTTATCTAATAGATTGTCCACATAGTCTTCCGTGAAAGTATGCATCATATCATGAAAAATGGTTGTCATGGTGCACTGGTAAGTAGCTCCTGCATTCTTCAATTTGAATGGCATGACATTCCAATAGAATGTTCCCCATGGATAGGTGAAGGTTGTCTTATCTTGATCCTATGGATCTATTTTTATTTGATTATAACTGGAAAAACCATCCATAAGTGACAACATGCCATGTCCTTCCGTCAAATTCACTATGATGTCTATGTTAAGTAGAGGAAAATCATCTTTGGAACAAGCCTTGTTGAGATCTTGAAAATCTGTGCAAATTTGAATGTTATTATCAGGCTTTGAGACTGGTACAATATTGGAGATCCACTCGACATAGTCAATGGGTCTGATGAATCCCGCGTCTAACAACTTCTTCAGCTCTGCTTTTACTAATAGGGCAATATGTGGATGCATTTTCCTTAGTTTTTGCTTAACTGGTTTTAATCCTAGTGGCAAGGAGAGATGATGCATGATGAGTTCTAGTTCAATCTCTGGCATGTCAGCATATGACCAAGCAAAGTTGACTTGTTTTTCTGTGAAAATTTTGAGCAAGCTTAGTTTTTCCTGGTCTGTTAAAGATGTTGCTAGATGGATGGTCTTTATTATTTCTTCATTGTCAATGTTGACAGACTGTGTGGGTTCAATCAAGACCTTTAATCTTTCTTGAAAGTGTTCTAGGAGAGTATCAAACCTTCCATCCTTCGATGCCTCAAAGAGGTTTTTGCCATTGGATGCGCTCTTTGTTTTTACTTTTTCTAGATTTGATACTACCATTGAATGGTTTTCACCATCAAATCTATTTCCTGTACTATTCATTTTGCAACTGGAAGATTTGCTACTCCCCTGTTCGAAAGCTTCGTTATGATGTTCAATGGTGGAATCTATTTCGGGATTGTTGGCATGGAGGAAATTTATGATGGCATCACCATTTGAAAATGTAGGGATGTCAAATGGCTCGGTTTGGTCCCAATCTATGAGCTCGAGATATACTAGGGGTAAGAAGTCACCGGACTGATTAAGGTCGGAGATGGTAAGAGTTCTGATGGTGGTGTCTTCAATTTTTCCAATAGAAAAATCAAGATCTATAAGGTAACTCTCCTTCGAATTATCTATTTCACTTCAAGTCAAATCGTCTTCGTTGGAATCATTAAGGTGTTGTGATCCTAATTCAAGAGGTTTAGAACCTAAACCTTGTCCCTCTTCGAGTAGGGGTGCATTCTTGTGTACCACATCAATATCCTTGTCGTGACAAGACTCTTCTGATAGGGAATCTGACTCATATTCATTAGAATCTGCTTCATGCTCATCACTAGCTTGTAACTATAGG
This sequence comes from Sequoia sempervirens, assembly GCA_007258455.2. NCBI lineage: Eukaryota > Viridiplantae > Streptophyta > Pinopsida > Cupressales > Cupressaceae > Sequoia > Sequoia sempervirens. The sequence goes on along the minus strand of VDFB02281492.1, from coordinate 10,305,097 downwards.
ATTCTTTCAACCACCTTTTCTTTTATATCCTCTTTATAGCCCAGCCCAGTCTTGTCTTTTGGATTAATTAAGATGGGTTGAATGGGTTCTACAATTCCTTCTTTCCTTTTGCCTATGGGAACTTTTCCTTCATATCCCATCTTTTCCAAGATAGTAAAGCCTTTTCCATATTGGGTTGTTTGTACATTTGCAGTTGGTGCTTGGGATTCTTCTTCATCCTTATAGATCCAGTTTAGAATATCTTTGTCTTTTGCTTCATCAAATATAGTGCTTTCTTTTATAAACTAGCCATCAAATTTTGTAAATGGTTGTTATGTATGTTGTGTCGATGTTAAGGGTTGTCCATAGGACTTTGGAGAAGAGAACTGTGAAAGACATAGAGATCGTTCAAAGAAATATTCACCAACACCTTTTTCTTTGACTTGGAATTTTTCATCAAATTGTTTTGTCAAGGCATTCAATTGGACTTCATGACTTGAGGAAATGGAAGAAGCAACTTCTTTCTTCTCAGACTATTTAGACATGGAACTGGATTGACCTTCATGATTTGAGGAGATGACCAATGGTCTGGATGAGGAACTTGATTGGCTTTGATCATTGGAAGGGGTGGAAATGGAAGCTTCTTTGTTATGAGGCACAAAAACATCTTGGACAGATTTCAGGGTATTGCAATATTGAGGACTATTTAAATTAGCTGAAATAGTGATTTCTTGGCCACCACAAGGAAATTTCAAACATTGATGATAGGTTGACAGAACTGCTTGCATTTCATGGATCCATGGGCGACCCAATAGTGTGTTATAGGTCAAATCCTTGTCTAAGACTTGGCAGATTACATCTTTCTAAATTGGTCCTACTTGAATAGGTAAGACAATCAATCCCTATGAAGATCTTTCCTCATCGTCATATGCTTTTATTGTAATCTTTTTCTTTGAATCAATTGCATTCTCAGAGAATCCCAAGGCATGAACAAGCTTTAAAGTACATATATTCAAGTTGGTTCCTCCATCTATTAGGACGCGTTTGACACAGTGTTTATGAATTAGGACTTCGATGTAGAGAGCAGCATTGTGGGGATGAGAAACAGATACGTCATCATTTTTAGAAAAGGATTGGAAATGGGGTGGGGTCAAATGTCCCACCATGGCTTCAAATTTACAAACTTCCAGATTCATTGGTACTATTGTGTCCACTAGCGATTTTTCCAAAATCTCTTTGTGGGCGAGTGAAATCTTGAGCAATTCCAATATTGATATTTGTGCAGGGATCTTTTGTAATTGGTCCACTAGGTTATATTGATTAGACGATGCAGCGAGAGTTTTGGATGAACTTCCTTTTAAAACATATTTGTCCTATGCTCTTGTGGTTGCATTCACTAGTATGTTGTCTTGTTTCCCATTGATTTTAATGACATTGATTTGAGTATCATTTACAGTCATGTCTAGTTTGATGTCATTGATTTGATTTTCAAGGATAATGATGTATTGTTCTTGTCCGATTGGAATGTCATAGATTGGATCATCGTTTGCAGTAATGTCTTGATGGTCACTAGTTTTGATGGTATTCATGAGATATGATTTATGACAGTATCATGTACATAGTTTACATTCTTTCCCTTGCTGTTTGTTGTAGACGACTCCCCTTTTTCATAATCTGGTAAAGGATTTTTAAATGCTCTGTGATCTACATTTGTTTGGGGTTCCTCTATTTGTATGATCTTGTTATCTATCAAATCTTGTATTTTGTGTTTCAATTGCATGCATCTATTTGTTTGATGGCCTTTGCATTGATGAAATTCACAATAATAGGCATCATTCCACCATGATGATTTTACTTTTGGTTCAAAGCCTCGAGTGCTAGGTAGCATTATGAGGTTATTTGCAAGAAGTTCCCTTAATGCAGATTTGTGTGATTGACCCAAAGGTGTGAATTTTTTGTGATTTGATTGTGTTTGATACGGTGGAGGTTTTGATGTGGTTTTACTTTGATTGTGACCTTTTTGATTGTTGGGTGGGTCAATATTTTGATTATTGTCTTGATTGATGTTTTGATCGGTCTTGGTTGTGATTCTCAATAGATTAAAGACAGGTTTCACATTATGTGTTTCGACAGCACCATCGTTGGAATTTTTGTTCCTTGTCCAAAATTTGGGTTTCTCGTGGTTATGATGGTTAGAGGAGTTAGCATTGTTTGATCCTTCATTGTGAATTTTCAATACCCATCTTTTGACTAAAGCTTCTTCGATTTTGATACCATTTTCTATCATCTTCTCAAAACTAGGGGGACATTGTAATTGCAACCTATAACTCATTTCACTATTAAGGTTTTCAATGAAAATATCCATCTTTTCTTGTTTAGGTATGGGACGAGTGTATCGAGTGAATAACCTTCTCCACCTTTGTAAGAATACGAGAAAAAATTCTCCTTGTTTCTGTTTGGTATTACAATGATTCTTCATGGTTATTTCATGTGCAATGTTATATGAATACTGAGTGATGAATTTGTTGACAAGTTCTTGAAAGGATTTTATGCTCGGTTGTAGTTTTGAAAACCATTCCATGCAATAGCCTCCTAAGTTGCGAGGAAAGAGTTTCATCAAATATGTGTCCTCATGAGAAAAATCAAGACTCATTGTTCAAAATTCTCGCACATGGTCTATAGGGTCTGATTTTTCGTTGTATTTGTCGTATTTTGGTGTCATAATTTGGGGGAAATGGTATCATGTTTAACCTTCTATCAAAGGGATAGGGACAAATATCTTGTAATAAGTATCTTTTTGGAGTCCCTCCTTGCATATCTTGCAGTTGTTGTTGAAGGTTTTGCATCAGATGTGTTAGGATAGCCATTTGATTTGTAGTAGGTGTTTCGATCTCAGTTTTCTTTAGGGTTCCCTTCAATTTATTGACATCAAAGTCACTTGGTAATTTGTCCCCTTGGTTTGCTAACATTAGGAGGTATTTTTCTCCATCCCTTTCAAAGATTCTTTCTAGGAATTTATGAAATTTGGGATCTTGGTTTGCTTGTTATATTTCCTCCTTTGTTATCTCTTTTGTTTCATTTTGAGAAATCTTGTGAAAGGGATTTTCCTCTAGTTCAACCATGGTATTTTGAGGTTCAGGTTCTTTGTCCTTAAGTTTTTTCTTTTGGGATCTTGTTAAAATGGGCATGCAAGTGATGAAGGTTTCCTAAATTTTGATCGTTGTTTGAAAGTGCCAAAGGGATACCTAGGTTGAATAAAATAATGAATTCTATTGATGTAACCAAGGTGATAAAATTTGATGTAAAGTGTATTTTTTCGAGATGAAGGATGATAAATCCTGATGGGGAAACTCAAATTGATGATCAGATTTTGGGTTTTGATGATGATTGGGCACTTTTAGATGTGTGATCAAATTTTAGGTAAAGGATTTCACTTGTGGAAGTCCATTTTAACAAGTTAGATTTAAGGAACCTAAGGAATAATTCTGAACTTGAGAAGATTCTGCACTTTTGGTTCCAATTGTGAAATGGGGGACAAATTTCCTTTTTAGACAAGATGTTCAAACCTTTGGAAAAGTCTTAGATTTTGGCAATAGTAAAATGAATACAAGCCAGGGTTATTCTTTCAAGCTTTTCTATAGAAATTGAAGAGCAATCTATGTCTAAATTCGTAGAGTGTTGAGAGACATTTTTGATGAGCTTTTGGAATAAGAGTTATGGACTTTGGTTTCCAGATTTTAATCTTTCGTGAAATCATTTGATAAAGACTGTGTTTAGAATCTATTGTTTATGAGGAATGATTCTAAATTGGAAAGGTGTTTGAATTCTTGTTTCAACATGACATATGAGAATCAAATTCAGCTCTCTATTTTTGGATTTTGGTGAATGTGTTGTTATAGTCAATGAATGTGCTGAAAGGAAAATGCGCTATAGAATGACTTGGATGCACCAGAGAAAGGTTCAAATGCACTGCAGAATTAGGTGAATGTGCAGGGAATAGCTTGTATGTGCCAAAGTTTCTAGTGAATGCGTTGGGGAATAGCTTGTATGCGCCAAAGTTTCTAGTGTATGCACTGTAGAAGTAGGTAAATGTGCTATAACAGTAGGTGAGTACGCTGGAAAAAGAAATGAATGTGATGTAACAGAGGGTAGATGCGCTAGAAAATGCAGTGAATGCACTAGAAAAATCAATGAATGCGCTGAACCGGGGAATGTAAAAGTTTTCTTCTAGTTTACTTAGTTTTTCTGGTTTTTGGATAGAGAATGATTTGTTTCAAGTGATGTGTTCTGAATCACAGTTTTGCACTTTTCCAATGTGTAAGTTTGTGTTTGAAGTTTGTTTTGAAAACACTTTGACAAACACAATTAAGCACAATGTACATTCCCTATGGCTATGAAAGACTATATTCTTTTGGATTCCACGTGGTTTTTACCCCAATCACACTTATTCTGAACGGATGAATTCAGAAGCTTGGCCACATGGGTTTCCCCTTACAGTGCACTCACTTCTGAGGTCAACCAAGCTTCCAGCCCCTATAAAACTCCCATGGCAGGTTGATCATCTCTACTAAAAACTACGAGAATGTGGATGCCTTTGCAATGACCGTTGTTGCACCAAAGAATAGATAAAGGTTTTTGGCCAATCTACAACAAGGGTTTTAGTAAGGACTTTCCATTCATGGGGGATAATCCATGCGGCGAGAGACCATTGTTTCCCTTCTCGTTGGAACTATCCTTGTAATACTGGTCTTTGTTCCAGTACCCACATTTATATACCGGCTAAAAATGCACTTGGCTTTAGCATGTTACCGGTTGGGTCATTCCCTTGGGTGAGTACTTTTTCCCACAAGGCAAGCCCTCTAGGATAAACAAAATCAAGTGAGTATACCCGTAGTTTGATCTATCTTTATTTTGCATGAATAAAGAGAGAACACACACTGTATACCCTACTCACACTCTCAGATAAACAAGAATGGGTCTAGATTTTTGGTCACCCAGTTAAGGGGAGAGCATATGCCTACCATTCAATACACACAAAAGATAATGAAAATGAATGGGTCTGGATTTTTGGTCACCCAGTTAAGGGGAAAGCATGTGCCTACCATTCAATACATGCAACAGACATGGTTCTTTCCTTTTTAATTAGTCTAGATTCCTAATTTAAGCAAGAAGGAAATAAACCAAATCCTTTCCCTGGATCAAATTTATCAGTAGTTTGCTATAAAATTTTCTTTGACAAGCATTCTTGAGTTTCAGCAAAGTCTCTAGTAGCGTTTATGAAGCCTGCACAACAAAAAAACACATATTAGTTTTCAGACTCGGAATAAACTTGCAGAGAAAATCAAATGCAATGTTATAGTAAGTTGATGTGCTAAAAAGGTAAATGTGTTATAGAAACAATTGAATGTGCCACTGAAAACATGAAATGCGCTACAGAAATAGGTGAATGTGCAATAGAAACCCCCTTATGCACCATAGAATGGCGTGAATGTGCCAGAGAAACCAGTGGTTGTGCCAGAACAGTCAATGAATGCACCAGAGAATCTTTTGTATGCATTGGAGGAATTAGTGGTTACGCCAAAGAAACTCACGTTTGAACTTGTAAAAACATACTTTCTAGAAAATATCAAAATAACAAGGGCTAGACCCCACGGTGGGCACCAATTTATGTGTGTAAGAAAAATATGTGAATTATACTAACAAATAACACACAATAGATTGAATGTATTACAATAAGGAAATCCAAATTAACAAAACTTAATTCAATAAAGTGATTCCTTAAAAAAATTCCATCTCCCTCTATTCTTAAATGTCCTAGTAATTGTGCTCTCAGATCTTAATTGTGCACTAAATCAGTAGGATGTCACCTAAGAAATGAGTAGCCACTAAACTAGAATGAAAAAACTTATGTCTACACCTACATGATTTAATGATTCAGCCTAATGATATGATGAATGAGTTGTTGTGTACAGAATGATATGAAAATGATGCAAAGCAGAATTAAACTAATGAAGATGATATGGAAATGACTCTAAATGTTGAATTTAAACAAACTAAGAAACATCTAAAGGAGCCATGATTCTAATCTAATTGCTAAACTATTCTAAATGATGAATTAAAATGCAATTAAGCTCTCAAATGCTAAATGAATTCCTGCAGAGTAATGTTATGCAATCTTCTCCTATGAAAAAGTTGTAAATGGGCCTCAATTTATAGATTTCACCAAGGCATCAGGTGAGTTGGTAGCAATGAACAATCAAGATTTGATCTGGAGAGATAAAGGGTGAGGAATGAGGAAGGTGGATAAAATAAGGAAATCATTCCTTTTAGTAGAACAATCTTGCCAAGTGTAGAAAAGAATCAATTGAAAGAAGAAGTCATGTGCCATTGAGTTGGTTAAAATTGTTGAGAGTAAATATCCATTTTAGAAATTAAGAATAATTATTTTCATGTGACACATGGTGAGTTGGAAGATGAGGTGGAAGGAGGTTAGAAGAGTATGGAGAAATGTGACAAAATTTGAATTAAAAATTCAAATTTAATGAAAGGGAATTAATCAAATAAAACAAATTAGTTAAACTTGTTTATTTAATTAAAACATGAAGAAAGTGATTTATAAAAGAAGGAATAAGAAATACGAACTATGTAAATAAATTTTGCAATTTATTTATATAGTAGAGGAATAAAGATTTTATTAAATAATCGATATTTAATTAATATTCTCTAGACCAATTTTGGATGTATACAATATCAATTAATCACTACTCAATAATCCCATTTAACTTTAAACCAGAAAATACAGGTTAGAAATTTATTCTAATGTATATAATATCCTAAACTACAAGGAATATTGTAGTTACCTCAAGTGGCCCTTGATTGAGTAGTTGTAATCTTGCAGTGTGTCTCTTAAATCTTAACTCAAAACTTCATATAAATGATTGAATTTGTCTTTAATGAAATTCAAACAGATAACTAAGAATAGGGTATCAAATGATGGAAAACATGTTTATACCTAAATCTATGAATGCTAAGATGCTAGATCCTCGACCTCTCACAAGATCAGACATATATACAGGATTTTGAGAGTTCGATTATTCCCAGACTAAAATCAACTTGTAAACAACCATCAACTCCCCCAAAAACATAGGAAGAGAACTCAGTCTCATTCTAAATAGTAATAAAAAATAAACACATGAAGGTGAGAGTGTCATAATCACATTAAGACTACATCATAAAGAAGATAGTTCCAACTGAAAAACATGTTCAACAAGGCATAACTATTTATGAGCCATGACCACTTTTATCAAAAATATCTTCTTTCCTCCACAATTATTTCTATCTAGTGGTAGCATCAACAAAAAAATGATCTATAAATAAATCATTCCTGCAATCTTCGACCATTGCCTCCATTAGCTGTGGAAGACTTTATATGTTGCAGTTGATCATCCCCTTTGGCTACGGGCTGAAAGGTATCTTTTGTTGCAGGTTGACATATCCTTCGTTGCAAGGGTTAGTTATTTCAAAGGCATCTCTTCATCATTAATAACCATAATCAACATAAAACTCTATTATATTGCATAGACATTCATAGGTTCATACAATCATTTAGCGATATAATATATACCATCCTTGATGCTTTAATACTTAAAATAAGTGGGAAGGTCTGGGTAATGTCTTTGAAACCATCAGAAATATTATGAAAAGTATGAAACTTAAACAAGGAAAAGAGGATAATTTTAGAACTCATCATTCCCCCGAACAAAGTTTTTTGCTTGTCCTCAAGCAATTCAAGGCCTCAAGTTATACTGATACAATTTCTCTGTAGTCCATAGTGCCAATGACTCCTTCCCCCTACTTTAGGTAGAATCATTTTTGTGCAAATATTCTCTCCCATCTGACTTGCCCTATTGTCCCTTGCTCTCCCTTCCTTCCTATCCAATGTGAAATTGGGTAGAGGAGAAGGGGAGGATGAAATTTCAAAGGGAAACAAGTAATCTAGTGTTGTAGGGAAGCCTTGATGTATTTATGTACCCTTATGACTAATGCTAAGTAGTTAAAAAAAATGGGGCTCTTTCTATTTCAATCCTTGAGTCAACTTACTCCATTTGTCCTTGGAGAACTGGAGTGCCTCTTTCTTGTTCCAAGTACTAATTCCTTAAATATTTTATAGTCTTTTTCCCTTCATTCTAATATTTTATTTTCCACCCTGCGTTTGTCCACTAGTTCAATCCATTCCTCAACTACCTCATGAGGATCCTCTTTTTTTGCTCTAATGTGGAGAGGAAGTGACTTTTCCGGTTCACGATATTGTTGTTGCACTAGGCATCGTTGATGTTCATTTTGAATGGATGAGGTTAGTGCCTTTATTTGAACATCTCCCACAAAATTAGTGTTTTTCAGGCAATATCATATGAAATGGCCAGATTATGCAAATAAAATTCACATAGTTGACCTTGCATGTCTGGAGTGGCTTCTTGATAAGCTTTCAAGAAAAATTTTGTTGATGATAATGAAAGAGGAAGATCACTAATTAATTGACTGGATTAAAAACTTAGAAATTTTTCTTGTAGAAATAGGGTATAGACCCTAAGAAGTGGTCTGCATCTCAAGAATTGAACAGTCTTATTAGCCATTTCTTCAATTTTTACTATTAATCTTTTGACCTTTGAGTTTTTCTTCTCAATTTATCTGTGAGATGGGGTTAGAAATCAAATAGCATAGATAAAGTGACAGCCAACACTTCTAAGCTATTAACCTCATCCAACAAGAGAAAACAAATAATAGAGAGAATCAAAAATACAAAACATAAAAGAAATCACTCCCCATTATGGTTGATTCTTTCTCTTGCTCTCCTTCTTGTTATGCAACTTTGCCCTCAGATATGTTGAAACACTTGTGCAAAACCTACAAATGGTAGCAAGAAAGTTGGAGATAATTAGTTGTTAAGCTAAAAATGGAGAAGGAAGGTTGCTTTTATAAACAGCCATTCGAATGGACAGTTGAGATAAATCTTCTAGAAAGATTCAAAGATCAATGGATGAGAATGCATGAGAGAGATGTTACGAAATGGATGGTTGAGATTAAGTCTCAGAAAAGATGCCAAGATCAATGGTCCAGAATTGATGCACCAAGAATATGCTATTCTTGGAGGAATCATGATAGGAAGACATGCAAAGACATGCAGGCCATGACAGACATGCAGGCTAGGATAGGCATGCAAGGACATGCAGGGATTGCTTTTATCACACATCTTGTCTATTTTCTATCTATCTGGCTATCCGTGGAGGTGGAAATACTAAAATGGGGGTTTAACTAAGGCAAGTCCCAAAATAGCCCCAACACTTTTGCTCGTCCTCCTTGTTTGCAAGTTGTTCATGTGGAGCTTCGTAGCATAGGACCTTCTGTGAGTTGATATCTTACCTTCTTTGTTATTTCGATCAATTTAGTCTAAGTATCCTTCTTGTTGTCATTTTCCTTCATTTTAGCTTTCTGACAACTTAGTAAAATAGTTAGACTTCAAATTCTAGGTAGATAGTAGATTCCACGAGTTTCTATTTACAAGTCTAATTCTCTTTCCGTATGAGACACATCATGTCCCTAAGATGATAGTGTGTCGCGCTGTCGTTCGAGTCCTGTGTTGACATCTTCTAGCTGAGAGCTAGTCGGTTCGTTCCAAAAAATTGTGTAGTTTTCTCATTCGGCCCTCAAAGTCCTTTATCCAAAAGCATATCAGAGACTCTCCTTTAAGTACGTTTTTGCAATCTCTTTCATCTCGCACCTTCGTCACTTGAACTTTGTACATTAAGGTGATCGAGGGCTATTCACTCACTTGAGACCTTGTTTATCTTGGGATTGGGAGTAACAAATCCCTTCCATCACATAAGCATACCAAAAGAGGGAGAAAAATGAAGTATCAGTACAAAGGTTAGCATCCCCCTTCCAATATGTTATCTCCGTATCTAGAAATTGGAGATACTGATCCGAGTTATAATTCCAAAGAAGGATAAATAATGAAGAAACAAGGTTCTTTAAATCCACTTCCTTGGCTAAATTAGGGTTGGTAGAATCAATTGACTTCCCAGTCATAGTGTTGTCACCTGAGCTTGTGTTGACCTATGCTCAATACTATGACCAAAAGTATAGGAGAATACTAGGAGCATCTCTTGAGGTTTTTCTTGATATCAATTCATATATGATTTAGAAGGTATTTAGAATCCCTATTTCCCCTAAGTATGATGTGATGGATATGAATAAAGTAGTGGATTACTTTGAGAAATATGAAACAAGTAGCCTCAATCTCATTAATAGCCAAATGTTGCTTAACCCATGGAAGATAGCTCTCAATATGGCTAAGGTGAAACATAGGAGTGAATTTAAAGAAGATATTAAAGACCGGATCACACTCCTAAGCAGGATTTATGGCTACCCCAATTCCAAGGAATTTAATCCATGGATGGTCTGATTTATGTTGTTTATCTTTAATGATAAGAAAATTGATTGGGCCACCATCATAAGCATTAATTTCCATGATCAACGTAGAGAAGTATTATATAGAAACGAATTTTATATGACATCTTAGTTTTTATACCTATTAGCCTCTCAATCAAATTTCCTCGGGCTCAATAAGGTGGGATCATTTCAGCTGGGAGAAGTAAATATTCATGAAAATTATCCACATTTATAGTTGGATGCAAGTTAGAGGCATTATTATGTGGTAAATGATAATTTTTTCTATACCATTATTAAAGGATTGGAAAGATATTTTGCAAGAAGGATTTCTTTATAATCCATGGAAGAATTTAAGAATTGTATAAATTGGTTATCCAATTCAAAAAAATTACATATATAAAAGTAGGTGGCTTCCATAAGTCTCCCCTAAAGCTGCCAAGGTACCCCAATGACAAAATGATCATGTTAGAATTATTCAAACAAGTAACAAAGATCCATAAGTTGATTGGTGGTAAGCGTAAGTCAAGATACTCTTTCCTGATGGATATAGGGGTATATTCTTGCACCAATATGAATAATGCCAAAAATGTAGAAGTTGAATTAGAAATGTACACCATGGAGATGTACAATGATCCTAGGTGCAGATTTGATCCTAGTGGTAAAATTAGCAAATTCATCGGCTCATTCTTCAAACATGATCCTACCTTAGAGGATCATTGGGCCAACTGTGAGGATGAATTTGAAGTAATAATAACATATTATTATCAGCTGACAATAAATATGATTAAAGTTTGTGATGTAGCTAGGGTGTCCAAGGAATTGAAGGAAAATGGAAAATTATTCAATCCCATTTATAGTGGACAAGAAATTTTCAACCAACCAATCTACAATATATATTGTTCAATCCAAGAAGATGATAATATGGATAATCTAGAGAAACATGTTTCAAGGCTTGCTCACAAAGATGGTTAGCATCTCCATTCCCAATGATGGTTTCCAAAACCATAGCCTTCCACAAAGAAAACAAAGATAGGTGAAGAATCATCTACTATTGATAAAAAAAAAATCCTTCATCTTCAAAGGGTGGTTCTAGGAAGAGAAAGGAAAAATAAAGAATTGACATAGGATCTATTGAAGAGGATGTTTAAGAAGAAGTTCCTCTAATAATCCAAGGAAAAGAACAAGGGTCTCATCACAAATCACATCTACCTAAAGGGATACTTCTCCCACTCCTTCATCCCCCCATCATGAATATTGTTTACCATCTCCTCCTCCATCTCCTCCCCTACAACAAAACCCTAGTCTTCTCCATCTCCTCCACATTCTTCTCCACCCCATATTTCCTACAACACCACCTTCTCCACCACATTATCCTCCTTAGATGACCACTTTACCAATTCCTCCACCTCCTTCATCTCCTTCACATGATCCTCCTCTTCCTCCTTCCCTAGAAGAGGAACCTCAAATATAAGGAGATGAAGTTCAAAACAAGGTGGTGGCAGATGAAGAAGTGACTGTAGAAAAGGAAGTCTAGAAAGAATTTCGCATGGAAGAGAACATAAGAAAAGGATTTGAAGGGAAAATTGAACCAAACAAAGAGGTTTAGAATGAGGAGATGGTTGGAGAGGATATAATAAGAGAAGTTGTAGAACAAATAGAGGAAGAACAAGATTATTCAGAAGCCTCACATAATACTGAGATTATAACTTCTCCCCAAATGGAAGTTTCTTCTAACATTCCAATATGGTTAAAGCATACCATACAAAAGGGATAGAGAATATATTTGTAGGAAGAGGAAGAAAAGAGCCTCAATATCCTCATAGAGGCCTTTTAGTCCCCAACTAAGAAAAATAAAAGGTTAATAAGGATGTCTTCTATCACTATGGACCAGCAGGGAAATATGATTGCTCAAATAGTCATCCCTCTAGTAGATAAGTATGAATCTGACATGTAGCCAGAGGATTACCAAATAAGACAAGTTAACCTTGGTGTCTAGACAAGGGAAGGGTAACATAAATCATTGCAAATAGTTGTGTCTACCATTTTGAAAATAATGCATAAAGATGAGAACACCAAGGAAGAACTTAAGTCTCAGGTAGCATAACTAACATCATGTATAAATAACTTGGTAGCACCTATTAATGTTGTTGGCCTTGAGCTATTTTGCAAGTTTCCTTGAAAGGTGAAGTTTTACACCTTGGCCTTGAGGGGTGGATATCTACTGCAAAGGAGTAGAAAGAAGATTTTGTAACCATACCTAGTAGGGTTTTAAGGAAATTAATAAAATATTATCACTGCATTAGTGATGAAGATAGCTTGGCTCACCAAATTGAGGTGGGAATTGATAATGAATCAATTGTATGGGAAGATTACATCCCAATTTTGTGAAGAATAAAGGAAACATCCTCAAATGATTTTCTAAAGCAACTGTAATTGAAGATGATGACCAAGATATACTAGGGGAATGGGAGAAAGTAGCACAACTGAGGGTGATAACCCTAAATAAGTGAAAGAATAAGTTAAGCAAAAATAAGAGCCTAGCTAAACAAGTTATGGTAAACATTGAGCATTTCATGGAGAATTTGGGGTGCACATTCTTGGAAACCCATGTTTAGTTGTGTCTCCTAAAAATATGGTTGAGGAACTAAAAGGGTTAATTTGAGGGAAAGCTATGCAAGAGGTTATTAATAAAATGATGACCAAGAAGATGGAGTTGTGAGCCTTTGAGAATGAGTTAACATGTTTCAAGTTTGTGTTGGAAAAACAAGGACAAACAACTAAGAGGGGGGTGAGTCATTTGTCACAGAATATTCAATTTTTTTTCAAACTATACTTACCTTAATCACATATCTGATGAATGAATAGTAAACATGAACAAACAACACATTAGAAACATAGAGAACACCAAGATTTTTTACGTGGAAACCCTGTTAGGGAAAAAACCATGGTGGATGTTAGTCCACAATATTATACCCTATTAAAAGTATAATGAAAAATAATGGGAATGCACATGCATTCAGGCACATTTCCTAGAGCTCATTGCTCAAATACAAGAGGGCTCACTTCCCAAGAAAGATTTGTATTAAAACCATCTAGATTGTGAATTGAGAAAATAGCTTCTTCAAAAGCCTGATTATAATTCTAGTTAAGCACATAAAACCTTCTTCACACTTCGCTTAAACTTCTTCTCACTCTCCTTTGCAATCAAATTATTTGGACACTATTCACACATCTGCACTTTCTCTGGCATACATTCGCTCTTATGCACACACTAACTTCGCTCAAACAACTGCTCTTATATATCCACAACTGAATTACATCAACTTAGTTGGCCAGAAACACAAAACATATTTTCAATGTTGACCCAAATTTACAAATAAATTTTCAATGTGGATCAAACACTATTAGCCAATACCATGATGCGACCCAAAACAATATCCTCAGGCGAGCCAAACATTCAAAATTAAATCTTCAAGGATCTTGTAATGTGTCGGCCAATTTTTTGAATGAACAGTGCACCAGCACAATAAGCACCCATTAAGGTTAGCTTAGACCAAAAACCAGCAATCGAAAAGTAACTCTTTGCTAAGAATGCACACTCAATCTCAAGATGAGAATGATGCTGTCATATGGCAAGAGGGTCGTCAGTAGCAACTTGAAAGTATTACAATGCTGGAAGAAGCTCAACACCAAGAATGTGCTCTCCAACCCAAAGTGGGAATGGTGCTACCATATGGCGGAGGTACTATGAAAAGAAATGAAATGCTGGAAAGTAAACTCAACACCAAGCATGTGCACTCCAAACCCAAGATGGGGATGGTGCTATCATATGGTGGAAATTCTATTGATGACAATGCAGTGTTGAAAGTAACTCATTCATCAAGCATGTGCACTCCAAGCTCGAGGTGAGCTAGGCGCTATCATATGATGATGAGGATCTAATGCATTACAAAGAAGACTGAGTGAGGGCCAATCTCTTCCACAACCGTGGGAATACAATGTAACTTAGCAAGAAATATAAATAGTTGAACAATACTACTGTAACAGCCTTACAATGAGAAGAGTTGCTTGCCAAGAACATTGAATTATAAGTCTATCAATGCTGCAATATTATATAATGTCTCCCCAATGCACAGCATGACTCCAATACTCAAACTCAACCCCAAAGACAAAATCTTACAATTTGATATGACTGAACAATGACTGAAAATGCATAACCAACAACACTGTAACTCACTAAAATGCTCATAACTCTCTCTAGACTTGTCCAAATGACATGAAATTTGATGCAAATGAACACTATGAAGATGGCGACCAGATTCTAATCAAGAAATGACTCTAAAACCTTGTAATTTTATTTTCTAAACATTTTCCAAGAAAAACATAATGGTACGGCCTGAAGAGGGGCGATTTTTACTAGATAAAATCAAGGACTCCAAAATAAAATCTGCAAACCTGCAAGAAGGGTCGCCCCTAGTTGAGAAATGGATTCGTAAACTACCCAGAACCATATAAAATTTACTCAATGACTTATGAATAAAAACCTCAATCAGCTACAATGGACTAGCAACTCCAAAAACTAATTGAAATGCAAGAAACTCAACTACAATGTGCTCCAATATGCTCTCAGAGAATAAGAACAACATCTCAACTAGTTGCTATCTTTCAAGCAAGAAGTCAAGCCCAAGCTAGGAGGTATGCATCCCTCAAAGCATTCACTCACCATTTCGGCAGCATATCGATATAATTTGTTCATGGATGAGAAATGAAGAACAAGTGACTCCCTTTTATAGATTTGTTATGATCTTCTAGAAGCCTCTAGAAAGTGTGCCCAAATTCAAATTCCAAGTTGACTTCAATTTCCCCCTTCAAATGGAATCCAAATTCAAATGCAATTTCATTACTTCTCCAAGTCGCCCTTTTCCAAGAATGAAGTAATTCTTTTAATAAAATAATGCTCCTCTCCAAATTGGCGTCCATTTCCCAAGGTGATATTTTCACTTTAGAAATATAAAAAATAACTCCTCATGAGGCGTCCAACCCTCAAGTTTCCCCTTTTTTAAAAACAACTTGAAGTTGTGATGCTAGGCTAAGGGGATAAAGTGAAAATATAACATTATTAATTTAAAATAACTCTTCTCACACAAAAATTGCATCATGAAGCCAAAAATCAATATTTCCACTTAACTTCCTGAAGAGGAAAGCCAACTGTAATGAGGCCAATCAGGACCACTGCCAAAAATAGAATTTACTAAAAATAGTAAATTCAGCAAGTTGCTCAAATCAATGTGCAAACCGAACAATTGTGAAGCTCTCTGGAAACCTAGAAAGAATCTGTGATCCAAAATCCCAAACTCCAAGATGTAGTCGTTGTAACTTACTAAAAATAGTAAGTCCGGAAAGGTTGCCTGACATAGTTGCATGTCATACCACTACGAAGCTCTCTAAAAACCCAGAAGGAATCCAAAATCCAAATAGCCAAACTTCAACATGCAAACCCTCGAATCTTCAAAATAAACTACCAAGTAGCCTGAAACCCTAATTCTACCTCTGACTAGCTGACAACACACCGGGGATAGGCTATCAATCACTGGAAAGTGTGTGCTAAAAATGGGGACATTACAATCTGCCCTTCCCAAAATTGCTTGTCCTCAAGCAATGTCACCACAACTCCAGAGAATTTAAAACTGATCACTAACAAAACGAGTATGATCCCAGGGTCCCATGCCTATCTCAGGAAGGACCCACCATGCCAATGTTGCACTACTTTGATCACATCAGTGAAAACAACATGCTAATGTTGTTTTGACCTCCCTTGTAACTCCAAAATGTTACCATCCATGATACTCAAACTAAAAAATCTTAAAGGACTGAGATCAATATCATGCAACGTCTCATGTCCAGGAGGCTTAGAGTCAACAATATCAACCATACCACTGTCTATCACAATCCTAGGAAAGAGGAAAGATAGGCTACTCAACTCAAAATCAAAATCCTCAGCATACCTCCCATAAGGTATCTAACATAGCCACGATTGCAAATGTGACCACTCCAAAACTTCTTGCAAAGAGGAAAGCAATCCTTTGCAAGAGCTCATCAAACTCAAACTCATGACTCCACATGAATCCAATATGCCTCAACTGAATTATCATGGCACAACTATGAAGACTGAAGAAATTTCTCACAATTCCAACCCCAAGAGTCTCAAAATGTAGAATCAAAGCATGGGGTAGCTTGCTGTCCTAAACCAATACTGAAAGTAAACCATCAGAGTTTACATCACAAACCTCCCAAGTGGTTGGAAAACATGCTAGATCCATCTCCATCTGAAAACTACCACTTCTTTGATTGGGAGTGATGAACCAACCCTCCTGAATGAGAGAAACTCCACATGTAAGGTGGTTGGTCTGCCTCAAACCAACAAGCTCGAGTCTCAAAATATGCCGTTGTCTTAGCCGTAAATCACTCCCAAGAGCAACCAATCATTCATCTCCCCAATTCAAACTCAAAATTTCTCTCCAATCCATTTGTTGATGAACAAATGGATCCGTCAAGTGGTTGGTAAAGAAAAGGACAACACCCCAAGGTCTGAAAATTTGGTCACTATCCCTCCAAAAAGTCCTCTTTCCACAAGCCATAAACTCCATCAACCCATGTTGAGAATCCCAAGCATGGATACCCAACTGAAAATGATTTCCAACATAATGCAAAGAAAGCTCAATGCATTCCCAAGTGTCAGTACTAACCAAGTGCATACTCAAGAAATTGATACCTTCACTCAAGAACCATTGAAACCAATCCATGAAAGCATTCACATTTGTGGAACATGAAACAAATGTTGTTGTCAATACCATCTCCAAAAATGGACTAGTATGAGCCCAAATGCCACTCCACCCAAGGGATGGATTGTCAAGAGTGCAAACACCAAGTTCAAGTCCACCCTTCTCCCATTCCTCCTGAGAAGTAGGTTTGAAATCTTCACTCCTTGCTGCTGTAATGAAGTTACCAACATCTACCGAGACTTGTCTCTTCAACGCCTTGATGGCATAGATGTTGAAATTACCATGCTTCGACACTTCCCATGTGGACTCTTCATTCTCAGACCCACTTATGCATTCATTACTAATCAACAAACGTGGCATATCCTCATGGAGTGATAACAAAGCACCATTAGATGAAAGTTTATACTCGACCTCTTGCTTGGTTTCTTCACTACATGAATCTTTTTGCAAATCAAGGAGAGGATTGTCATAATTTTCCTTTGCACCCACTTCAAAGAGAGGATTGTCAAAAACTTGGAAGCCCTCCTTTTCATCTTGCTGATCCAAATCTGCACTTGCAACTTCAGTCTTTCTTGTGAAACCTTCAAGATCAAACTCCTCTCGAAGACTATCTAGCTCACCAATTACTTGCTTGATTTCTTCAGTTCTATGTGTATTCTCTTGCTCCTTGGAAAGTTTGAAATCAACAAACTGATCTTCTACCTCCATTAATGCTACTAGAGTTTCTTCTAGCATAGTCTTTGTTGATTCAAGCTCCTGAGAAAGTTCATCAAACTTCCTCTCTTTATCTTGAGAAGCACAAATGGTCTTCTTTGCAACTTCAATGGCATGATCACGATCTTCAATCAAGTGCATGTACTTGGACTTCAAGGTCACCAAAGAATCTTTGATAAGTTGCAGATTGGGAAGAGCAACTTCATTCTTCACTTCTCTTCATCTTTTTTCCAACCGAGCCTCCCAAATAAGTCCTTCAATCAAACTATGTGTGCGATCAAATCTCGATAGAGCTCGCACTTCATCTTCAAAGGACACATTGAATTGACCTTTCCCTTCATGAAAATGTGAAGATGGTGAATTATTGATAGGCCGCATCTGGAAATCAAAACTTGGTTTCTTGTCTTTGTTTCCCTCATTGCTGCTCTAACATTCTTGTACTTCACCACTAGCTAGCGGAGAATGCTCAATGTCTTGGAAAGCATCATACTCCACTAAGTCTTCAACCCATTGCTTGCAATCAACATTATGCCTTGATAAATCATATTGGTGTTTGGTAATTCCTTCGAACCTTCCATCTTCAAGAGCCATAAGGACTTCTAGCTCTTCAACCCCACTAGTGGCTGCTACCAACTCTGAGAAATCATCATGGAGCATTTCCAAGCAATCTTCTTCATCAAAGACACCTCCCCCAAAAGCCTCCTCACAACTTCCAATACAATCTGATTTTTGATCTTCATCTGGATCAAAGGGAAATTCATCCCACAAAGGTTCTTTATCATACCTTGGTGCCAACCAACCCAGATCCCAAATGGTAAAAGACTGATTGTTTTGATCAAAAGAAAAGTACTCTTTATGCTTCTCTTGGAGTGTTGAGTCTTTGAATAGGTCACCATGTAACTCACTTGAACTGATTTCTTCATAAGTCCTTCTCTCGAAGGGCTTAGTTTGATGATCAAACCCACGTTCACCCATGTCACCAACATCATAGTGAAGCGAAGAATCTTCAATGTTAGCTGTTTTGAAAACTTCATCCCTTTTGCCTTCAATGTGACCACCATCTATAGGTATATTTCTAATATCATCTTTAGTAATCATATGCATACCAAAAAGGTCTCCTTGATCACTTGTCATAACTTCATCTTGTGAAAACTCTTGAGGAGTTTGGACAGCAACAAGAGGGAAACTATCCATCACCAAATCTTCAACAAGGGGTGGTACAAACATGTTGGAATCATTACCAACATTATCACTTTGGCAATGGTCATAGGCTGATTCAAAGGCACCATCAATATTTCCTTCTACTTTCTCTCCTTCAACAAACTCATCCCATACAACAGTACTATTGAAATCTTCTATGAATCCCTTAGCTTTAAGACCTTCATAGGTTGAATCCAAATTAGGATTCAAGACTACTACTACACTCTTTTCATCGAATTGATCTTCATCACTTTCTATCACATGCAAGTCTAAGGAAGAATTATGGGGTGCTTCCATACACCCTTCAACTGTCAAAGTTTTTTCAACTTGCTTATTTGTGGGCTGCAAATCACAAATAGGCACTTCAGCTTCTTCCTTCTTTGATCCTTCAACCAAATCTTGTTCTGCTTCTCTTTTAATCATTTTCTTGATGTGATTGACCATGTCCAACTTTCCAGGCTTCAGTAACACCACACAATTCAAATAGGAATAAAATGAAACATTGTTCCTAAACTCATTTGGCATGTTCTGATATTCTTCACGGAGTATGGCAGCCTCATGATCACACTGTCTCTTGTAATGTTTGGCATACCCAATGAAATCCCTTGCGACAACACTAAATTTTCTTTCCTTAGATACCATAGTCGAATCTGACTTCTCCTGATTTCTGAACAAAAAATGAAACATCTTTGAAACTTCTAAAAGTTGATACTAAACTCAGCTTTGACCTCTGGTGTAGAATCTGATTTCTCTGTCACTCATCTATCAACTGAACTCTGTTGGGCACAGGATGGCAGGATGCATGGCTCTAATATCATTGTAATGTGTTGTCCAATTTTTTCCAATTTTTTGAATGAACACACCAACACAATAAGCACATGTTAAGATTAGCTTAGACCAAAAACCAACAATCAAAAAGTAACTCTTTGCCAAGAATGCGCACTCAATCTCAAGATGATAATGATGCTGTCATATGGCAAGAGGGTCATCAGTAGCAACTTGAAAGTATTACAATGTTGAAAGAAGCTCAACGCCAAGAATGTGCTCTCTAACCCAAAGTGGGAATGGTGCTACCATATGGCAGAGGTACTATGAAAAGAAATTAAATGTTGGAAAGTAAACTCGATGCCAAGCATGTGCTCTCCAAATGCAAGATGGGGATGGTGCTATCATATGGTGGAGATTCTATTGATGACAATGCAGTGTTGAAAGTAACTCATTCATCAAGCATGTGCACTCCAAGCTCGAGGTGAGCTAGGCGCTATCATATGATGATGAGGATCTAATGTATTACAAAGAAGACTGAGTGAGGGCCAGTCTCTTCCACAACCATGGGAATACAATGTAACTTAGCAAGAAATAGAAATAGCTGAACAATACTATTGTAATAGCCTTACAATAAGAAGAGTTGCCTGCCAAGAACACTGAATTAGAAGTCTATCAATGCTGCAATATTATATAATGTCTCCCCAATGCACAATATGACTCCAATACTCAAACTCAACCCCAAAGACAAAATCTTACAATCTGATATGACTGAACAATGACTGAAAATGCATAACCAACAACACTATAACTCACTAAAATGCTCATAACTCTCTCTAGACTTGTCCAAATGACATGAAATTTGATGCAAATGAACACTATGAAGATGGCGACCAGATTCTAATCAAGAAAGGAATCTAAAAACTTGTAATTTTATTTTCTAAACATTTTCCAAGAAAAAACAGAATGGTACGGCCTCAAGAGGCTTGATTTTTACTAGATAAAATCAAGGACTCCAAAATAAAATCTGAAAACCTACAAGAAGGGTCGCCCCTAGCTAAGGAATGGATTAGTAAACTACCCAGAACCATATAAAATTTACTCAATGATTTATGAATAAAAACTTCAATCAGCTACAATGGACCAACAACTCCAAAAACTGACTGAAATGCAAGAAACTCAACTACAATGTGCTCCAATATGCTCTCAAAGAATAAGAATAACAATATCTCAACTAGTTGCTATCTTTCAAGCAAGAATTCAAGCCCAAGCTAGGAGGTATGCATCCCTCGAAGCATTCACTCACCATTTTGGTAGCATATCGATATAATTTGTTCATGGATGAGAAATGAAGAACAAGTGACTCCCTTTTATATATTTGTGATGATCTTGTAGAAGCCTCTAGAAAGTGTTCCCAAATTCAAATTCCAAGTTGACTTCAATTTCCCCCTTCAAATGGAATCCAAATTCAAATACAATTTCATTATTTCTCCAAGTCGCCCTTTTCCAAGAATGAAGTAATTCTTTTAATAAAATAATGCTCCTCTCCAAATTGGCATCCATTTCCCAAAGTGACATTTTCACTTTAGAAATATAAAAAATAACTCCTCATGAGGCGTCCAACCCTCAAGTTCCCCCCTTTTTAAAAACAACTTGAAGTTGTGATGCTAGGCTAAGGGGATAAAGTGAAAATATAATATTATTAATTTAAAATAACTCTTGTCACCCAAAAATTGCATCATGAAGCAAAAAATCAACATTTCCACTAAACTGCCTGAAGAGGAAAGCCAACTGTACTGAGGCCAATCAGGACCACTACCAAAAATAGAATTTACTAAAAATAGTAAATTCAACAAGTTGCTTGGATCAATGTGCAAACTGAGCCATTGTGAAGCTCTCTGAAAACCCTGAAAGAATCTATGATCCAAAATCCCAAACTCCAAGATGTAGCCGTTGTAACTTCCTAAAAATAGTAAGTCCAGAAAGGTTGCCCAACACAGTTGCATGTCATACCACTGCAAAGCTCTCTGAAAAACCAGAAGGAATCCAGAATCCAAACAGCCAAACTTCAACATGCAAACCCTCAAATCTTCAAAAGAAACCACCAAGCAAGCTGAAACCCTAATTCTACCTCTGACTAGCTGACAACACACCGAGGATAGGCTATCAATCACTGGAAAGTGTAGTGCTAAAAATGGGGACATTACAGATCCGCAACATGCCACAACCATCATGTCGGCCAAGAACATGAAAATCAAACATTCCGAGAAAAATATTCAACCATGAGCACACTGATCAATGCAGACATACAACAAGGATAAAGCATGATCTAGAAACATCCACGAGCACCAAGAAACAATAGAGAAACACCCGCAACAACTAGAATTACTAGAATTATAACAACTTTAATCAAAAACACTGACAGAGACCACAAAGACACTACCAGAACACAGATCTTCATAACTCAAAAAAATCTTCATGTGGACCTCTGAAACTTGTGATGGATGGACTAGATACACTCAGAAATAAACCCTTTAGTCCACAACAGTTGATCTTCAATGTATAGAACAAGACATCTTCATGACCTTCACAGTTCCACTGGGAACCTATAATACTTTCTTTTACAATTTTTTTCAATATCCTCGACATATACAACCTTCAATATATCAAATGCTAATAGTGTTGACATCAATGATAACCACATATCAACAACACAACCACAACATCCAACAATTTGTTTGCAGGAAAATATGGAGAGATCAACATTTACCCATACTCCAGTCTGATCAACATTTACAATTTTTCAGCTTGGTAGGTACATACTCTAGTCTGACTTCTTTCTCACTTACTTTTTCCCTCAAGAAGTGAAACTTGATTTATATATGCTTGGTATTAGAGTGTAGCATTGGATTCTTTGATATGTTTATTGCACTTGAGTTGTCACAGTATATGGCAATAGGTTCATCATATACTACTCTGATATCTTTCAGCATCTGTTTCATCCACATCACTTGAGTACAGTTGTTTGCAGCAACAATATACTCCGCCTCAGCAGTATATAGAGAAATGGAATTTTTCTTTTTGCTCAACCAAGACACCAGTTTCTTCCCTAGGAAGAAGGCACCACCACTAATACTCTTCTTGTCATCTACATCTCCTACCCAATCCGCATCAATATATGCATTCAGAGTAAGATCATCATCCTTAGGATACTAAAGTCCAAAATCAACCGTTCCTTTCAAATACCTGAAGATTCTCTTAACATTAGTCACATGAGACTCTTTTGGATCAACCTGAAATCTAGCAACCATACATACAACATTCATAATGTCTGGTCTGGAATACATCCACAACAACTAGAATTACTAGAATTATACCAACTTTAATTAAGAACACTGACAAGACCACAAAGATATTGTTAGAACACGGATCTTCATAACTTGAAAAAATCTTCATGTGGACCTCTGAAACTTCTAGTGGATGGACTAGATACACTCAACAATAAACCCTTTAGTCCACAACAATTGATCTTCAACGTAAAAAACAAGATATGTTCATGACCTTCATAGTTCCACTAGGAACCTGTAATACTTTCTTTTACAATCTTCTCAATATCCTCGACATATACAACCTTCAATACATCAAATGCTAATAGTGTTGACATCAATGACATCCACATATCAGCAGCACAACCACAACATCCAACAGCTTGTTTGTAGGAAAATATGGAGAGATCAACATTTACCCAAAAGATAAAATTGTAATATCATCAAGGTCCTCCAATGGACATGATGAATGAAGTCATCAACTCTTTCTCCAATAGTTTTCCTAGCCAAGACTAGTTGGACTTTTAAATTTTTCTCTATTTCAATATATTTTGTAATAAATTACAACACCCAAATGATGACTCAAACTTAGTGTTGTATTTTTAGTTATATATAAACTTTTTAGTTTAGTTTCAGTTAGATCTTAGATAAAAAATGGGCACTTTATTTTATCTTTCAGTTGTCTTTTTATTTAGATCCACAAATTATGGGATGCCCGAGTCTATTTAATTTGGATTTTGGATCATTGTAATCATCATAACTTCTTTATTTTACAAAAGAACTTATACATTTTCCTCGTGGGATTTCCTACTAAACTTTATGGATCTATTTTATGAATTTATTTACATGCATGTTTATCTCAATCTCTAGTGATGGTACAATTGTTGTTTTTTGTAATTGTGTGAATGCTAGTTGCAATAATACTAGTTATTGAGAATTCATTCAACCACTCAAAATTTATAAATGAAGCAAATCTTATCATTATCCATTTAATTTTAGTATTTGTTCCTAAATATTTCTTATAACCCTTTAATCTTTTGATCTGTATTTCATGATATTCCAAGAAAAGAGAAAGATCATTTGAATAATATATATTTGCTAAAATAAAACACTAACATGTAGTTGGTTTTTGAAGAATAAAATTTGTTATTTTGATTGCATATTTTGAATGTATTCTAGAATACATAAAAATTTGGGCCCCTTGTTGAAACATGTTTGCGCGAACCACTTAGTTGTCAATCACAGTCAAGACCTGACCCAAAAGGAACATTTGAGTAGATAGATCCTCTTTTCAAGAGGAGAAATAATTCATTATTGCTTAGCAAGTTGGTTGTGTTAAAACCATCCTCAACAATTCACAATAGAGATAGACCATGAATATGGTGACTTTTAAATGCTATCTAAGAATGGCGTATGTTTTGGAAACCCAAACACCTCAAATCTCAACTTAGAAGGTAAGATTAATGATATGGATAGAATTTTATTGAATCAAACTTGTATAGTGAGGACACATTCATCAGGATGTGAGTTGACCCATTTGATAAAAAAATTATCCTCAAGATGAATCATGATAAAGAGGGAGGGATGATAAATTTTAGGAATGACCCCGGACCCCAGATCTATTACCCTCCCATATTGGCGTGGGTGTAGGAGCACCCTTCAACCAAGTAATACTTATGTGCCCACTTAAAAACAAGATATTTGTCTTTCACAAGTTAAGGTAAACTATACAAATATTAGACACAAATTTTAGTCACATATATTAGCAAGGTATAGCCCTCAAGGATTCCCAACTTTGATTTATACTTTATTAATATGAGATATTTGTCTTTCACAAGTTAAGGTAAACTATACAAATATTAGACACAAATTTTAGTCACATACATTAGCAAGGTGTAGCCCTCAAGGATTCCCAACTTTGATTTATGGTTTCCCTAAAGAATTATTAAAGGTTAGCTTAACCAATGAAGATAATGTCAAAAAAGAAAACACAAACATATAGTATTTTAATCAATTAATCAATTCAATATGATAAGATGACACTTACTAAGAAACAGATTGAAGAACTAACTCTACATACAATGATCTCATTTATCAACCATATAGGTAGTCCTATCAACAAGAACAAGGAGAACTATACAAATATATTTAACTAGTTTCTACCATGGAACATGTATTTATACCTATTACTAGGTTAGACACAACTTAAAATCCACCAAAATCTATGGTTCTAAATCAATAGAACTCATAAATATTCTTAGTTTATATATTCCTTGATTGTAGGTCCATAATATAAATACCTTAAGCTAATATTTATTAACAAGACTTGTATTCCACCATCTATCAAGTTTAACTCTTAAACATCAATGCATTTAGTAGTGGGGTCATTCTTTCAAGTAATTAAACACAACAAATTATGTACCTAGTCAATAAATCATGGTTTAGGAACCACCCTACTTCTTGTAAGGAAGCTAAGGTAGCTAAAAAAATTCCTACACTAATCTCGAGAGGAGGATAATGCAAAAATTTATAAATCTTTTCAACATTTACAAAAACTTAAACATAAATAAACACAAATATAATGCATACCACAAGACAATGATTTATGTGGGGAAAATGATGCAGAGCAGGGAAGAGTTGTAAAATGAATCTCAATTCAAACAATCTTGAACCGCCTTTTCACTTTGAAGACCCTAACTTGGTGTTTTCCCACAACTTCCTCAATTTTGTTTGTAGCACATCAAATAGTGAAATTTGAGCATATCTTTTAAAGAAGGCCTCAAACCCATGAAAGGAATACCTTTTAGGATACCCTTTATGGTCTTTTTGAACATATCAAATTTTTGTATAGTCTTGTTTCAGAACATTCCCTCCTAAAATGGACTCCTACGTTGCCCTTAACCTCAATTAGGCCTCTTTTACAAAGCAAGTATGTGTTAAACCTTCTCCCAATCACTAATCTCTATTCCATGGCTCTAGACAAATCACATGGGGTCTGGAACAATAGATTTTACCAACTGAAACATCCACAAATTCACTCACTATCAAAACCCTACCTCTACCTATCAAAACTAGCCTAATACATTGAGATATTAGGCTAGGGCTTGCACAAACAGGGCCCTAACTCCATCCCTTTCATCCACAATCCTACTAAACATGAAGAACACCCTATCTAGTGCCATTCCACTGATTTGTAGGAATTTCCACTGGTGGAATGGTTCAATATGCCATTTTTTCCCTCAAACCCTCTTGATTTAGGGTTTTCAGACCACTTCCAAGAAATTGCTTATTAAAACCTTCAAAATTTATGAAAACAACTCAAACCAGTGCCAAATCATGCCTCCATCAGATACAGTGCACTTTAGATCATTATCTCCTAGTATAGAACTGTATAGAATGTTGTAGCAACATATTTTTATGAAAACACAAAGAAAAAATGAAGTTTTATTATTGCTTGTGCACCAAAATTGTCTCCAGAAGTTTTCCTCAAAGTTTGTGAGGAATATTTAAACATCACCAACCCAAACACAATAGTTTACAACCACTTTTTGAACTTGTGACCATTCAACTTCCTTACATGACAAAAATTACAAAGTTGCAAAGCAACTTTTGTAACATTTTACACAACTTGACAAAACTTGACAACTCTAACTAGAACCGAACCCACATGACTCATTACATTAGAATGGTCTAAATAGACCTTATTACATCCACCATGACTCAAAATACCCAAAAATCTAACATGTGACCCTATTTGCAAAAGTTGACTAGGTGCCCCTACACCATAGAGCAGGGAGGAGTTGTCAAATGAATCTCAATTCAAACAATCTTGAACCACCTTTTCACTTTGAGGACCCTAACTTGGTGTTTTCCCACAACTTCCTCAATTTTGCTTGTAACACATCAAACAGTGAAATTTTAGCATATCTTTTAGAGAAGGCCTCAAACCCATGACAGGAATACCTTTAGGATACACTTTATGCTCTTTTTGAACATATCAAATTTTTGTATAGGCTTGTTTCAGAACATTGCCTCCTAAAATTGACTACTACACTGCCCTTAAGCCCAATTAGGCCTCTTTTACAAAGAAAGTATATGTTAAACATTCTCCCAATCACTAATTTCTATTCCATGGCTCTAGATAGATCACATGGGGTCTGGAACAATAGATTTTACCAACTGAAACATCCACAAATTCACTCACTATCAAAACCCTACCTATACCTATCAAAACTAGCCTAATACATTGAGATATTAGGCTAGGGCTTGTACAAATAGGGCCCTAACTCCATCCCCTGCATCCACAATCATACTAAACATGAAAAACACAGTATCTAGTGCCATTCCACCAATTTGTAGCAATTTCCACAGGTGGAATGGTTCAATATGCCATTTTTTCTCTCAAACCCTCTTGACTTAGGGTTTTCAGACCAATTCTAGTAAATTGCTTATGAAAACCTTCAAAATTTATGAAAACAACTCAAACCAATGCCAAAAAAAAGCTAGTTCATGCCTCTATCAAATACAATGCACTTTAGATCATTATATCCCAGTACAGAACCATATAGAATGTTGTAGCAACACATTTTTATGAAAACACAAAAAAAATGAAGTTTAATTATTGCTTGTGCACCAAAATTGTCTCCAAAAGTTTGCTTCAAAATTTTTGAAGCATATTTAAACATCACCAACCCAAACTCAATGGTTTATAACCACTTTTTGAACATGTGACCATTCAACTTCCTTACATGACAAAAATTGCAAAGTTGCAAAGCAACTTTTGCAACATTTTACATAACTTGACAAAAATTGACAACTCTAACTAGAACCGACCCCACATGACTCATTACATTATAAATGGTCTAAATAGACCTTATTACATCCACCATGAATCAAAACACCCAAAAATATAACATATGACCCTCTTTACAAAAGTTGATTAGGTGTCCCTGCACCATACACTCAGGGAGAAAAGAATCTCAGGCTCCACCTGAGATGAGTTCTTGGACTGTTGTGCCATGTCTTTTAATGTCCTCCTCTATCATCCATGTTGCATCTTCGTGAGGGAGACCTTTCCATTTGAATAGATATTCATTGTACAGTTTATGCCTTGTTCTCTTCACTTCCTTTGTGTCCAAAATACCTTCAAGCTTCAAAGGCTGACTTGGTGGTAGGTCCTTGACCCAATCTTCATCTTGAACTTCAAATGTACCTGATTCTTCATCTGCAAACACAGATCCTTTGAAAGGATAAAGGCCAGAAACATTAAAGATTGGAGAGATAGTAACTCCAAGAGGGAGTTCTATCTCATAGGAATTTTCACCAAATTTGGGGACCACATTGCATGGCCCAATATTTTTTATTTGTAGCTTTGTGTATTTTCCCTTGGGTAGCCTTTCTTTCCTCAAATGTGCTAGGACTAGGTCTCCTACTTTGAATTGAACATTTCTTCTCTTCAAATCTGCATGTTGATTATACCTTTCCACATTTTTTTGAAGGTTGTCTTTCACTTGCTGATGCATGTCCTTCATTGCAACTACAAATTCCTCTCCTTCAACACTCCTTTTCTCCATACCCTTCAAATCCTTGAGCTCAAATACTCCCCTTGGCCTCAATCCTTAAACTACCTCAAATGGAATTTTCCCAACACTTCTATTGATAGAGTCATTAAAGAAAACTTAGCTTATGGAAGAATGAGATCCCATTGCTGTGAATGCTCTTTTGTCAAACACTTGAGAGGGTTTCCAATACTCCTATTGACAACTTCAGTTTTCCCATCTATTTGTGGGTGATAGGCATAACTAAATGTTAAGTTGGTTCCCAATTTCTTCTAAAGAGTCCTCTAGAAGTGACCCACAAACTTGCTATCTTTGTCAGACACAATTGTCAATGGTAGAACATGAATTCTAACTATCTCTTTGAAAAATAACCTTGCAATATAAGAAGCATCACTTGTGCACTTGCATGGAATAAAATGATCCATTTTACTAAATCTATCAACAACAAATCTGTCAAACCCTCTTTGAGTTTCGGGTAAACCCAACACAAAATCCATGCTTATGGATTCTCATGGCCGACTTGGAATTGGAAAAGGCTAGTGTTGTGACCTTTTCACACATTGCCTCATTGGAAATGGGGACCCCCTAATTTTTGCTTTGTTCGGGTCTTTTGGCTTGATTTTGGTTGGTTTTCATGTTGTC
Source organism: Sequoia sempervirens (assembly GCA_007258455.2). Lineage (NCBI taxonomy): Eukaryota > Viridiplantae > Streptophyta > Pinopsida > Cupressales > Cupressaceae > Sequoia > Sequoia sempervirens. The sequence continues at coordinate 10,275,682 of VDFB02281492.1, read as the reverse complement.
TCCCTATTGTTCTGTTTGTCTTTCTGGGGATGTGCCCGTCTGATGTGAAATTTTGGCTAAGTCTGAGAATTAGGGTCTGTATTTTCCGGTCAATTTGATGTCAAATGGAGTAAGTAAATTGAAATCCGAGCTCGACATTGTAGTCAATGTGCTTCCAGTAGGTCCCCAACAAAATTTTAGTGAATTTCGACAACTTACTATTTTTAGTAGGTACTTGATTTGGGGCATATTCTCAGTATAGTTGAAATTCTGACCGATACACTGCATTTTGAGCACCTTGGGCTATCTGCCTGCAAATTTTGAGCTGAAACAGACAACTTACTATTTTTAGCATTCTTGCCTTCAAAGGCCATTTCTAGGGTTTGCATGCGAAGTTTTTCAATGCATGTCTGGATAATATTTCTGGGTTTTCTGAGACCTATGTGATGGTATAACATGCAAAATGAGATGATGACTTTTGGCAATCTCGACTTCGGAGGTTATTTTTAAGGTTTGCATGCGAAGTTTTTCAATGCATGTCTGGATAATATTTCTGGGTTTTCTGAGACCTACGCGATGGTATAACATGCAAAATGAGATGACGACTTTTGGTAGTCTCAACTTCAGAGGCTATTTTTAGGGTTTGCATGCAGGATTTCTCAACACATGTCGACATAATCTTTTTGGGTTTTTCGAGAGCTTCACAACAATGTGACATGCAAGCAGAGTTGATCACTTTTCTGGGACTTGCTATGTTTAGCAGGTTCACTCTGGCAACTGCCCAACACTTCAAAATGACAAATACAACGACATGCAAAAGGAATGGGGTTAAACAGAGACTATTTGAGCAACATGCAAGTCAGATTAGGGTTTCCAGCTTTGGGACCCAAAATGAGGGGTCAAACGCTAGAATTTCCAAAAACCAAGGTATCCCATCACGATCAGTATCTTCCAAGGAACCCACTGGTAAAGTTTGAAGGTGATATGAGCACTTACTATTTATAGTAAGTTACTTCTAAAATAGGGCTAAAAATAGCAGGTCAGTGCAAGGCATCAGTATGAACAAGTCAAACAGGTGATGAAGACCCCATGGAGAGAATCTCAGATCAAACGAAGTTGCAGAGGTTCGAAAATCAAGCATTTACTATTTTTAGCATGTCCATGCAGGGGAATTAGGGTTTCCTAAAAGGTAGGGCAAAACATGATAGTCACGTAGAGGCATCATCCAGTCATGATCAACATCTTTCAAAAAATTTACACACAACATATGAGCTCATTCTGAACAATTACTATTTTTAGTAACTTGCTAAAAATAACAGAAGCATACAGGCATCAGGCATCAACAACTCAATCATGGTACGAGGTTCGACGCAAATCAAAATCCAACCTTCCGAAGCTTGGAATCAGCTTGAATTACAAAATTTGAGAAACTTTCTAAAAATAGCAGGTTAGGGCAAGTTGAGGGCATCTTGAACAATTCGCCTTAGGTTAGACAAAAGGCTGAAAATATTTCAAATGAAAGCTTTACACCCTCAAATCCGCTCCAGATGCTTGAAGAGCCATGAAAAATTCACTAAGTCTGAGAAATTTGAAGTCCAACATGCCAAATGTACCTTAGCTACTTGAGGATGGCTGAAATTTTTTATAAGTCCTTGAAATTTGAAGTAGGCATGGCGAAATGCGCCTTAGCTACTTGAGGATGGCTGAAATTTTTTCTAAGTCCTTGAAATTTGAAGTGGACATGGTGAAATGCGCCCTTGTAAGCTTGAAGTTAGTTGAAAAGTTTCAAAGTCGTGCAAATTGAAGCTCACCCATGGAAATGCGCCTTAACTTGGGTGAAAGTTTTAAAAAGTTTCTAAGGCATTTAAATTTGAAGCTACTACCCCCAAATGTGCCTAGCCAAAGAGAGGCTTGTGGAATTTTTTTCAAGTGTTAAAAAGTGAAAGTGGAGGGGGTCATATGCACCTTAACTTGAAAAGGGAGGCTGGAAATGTGACTAAGTATTAAAAACTTGAAGTGCACCCTCTAGAATGCACCCTTACAAGCTTGAAGACACATAAAATATTCTAAGTGTGACAAATTTGAAGCTCAAGGCCTCATATGTGCCCAGCTAGGAGACAAGGCCTTAAAATTTTCTAAGGCAAGTGAAATTGAAAGCTTCAGGGGTCAAATGTGCCCAAGCTGGAGGTTGAAGTCAAAATTTTTTCTAAGGCATAGAAACTAGAAGTAGCATATGTCAAATGCGCCCTTGCAAGCTTGAAGTGATTTGAAAATTTCTAAGTATGGTAAAATGAAAGCTCCTGCCCTCATTTGCACCTTGACTTGGAGATACCTTGGAATTTTTCTAAGGCAAGGAAATTAGAAGTAGAAGGGATGGTATGTGCCTAGCTTGAAGAGGAGTTGACAGTGAAATTTTCTAAGGCCGAGAAAGTGAAAGTTGGACCCCTTGAATGCACCCTTGGGGAGAAAGGTACTTGAAATTTTTTCTAAGTGTTGTAAATTGCTTGACCCCTAAATGCGCCCAAGGAGAGGAGAAGGTGATTGAATTTTGACTAATAAATTGGAAGTAACACCCCCTAAGTGCGCCCTTGCAAGTTGAGGAAGCAAGAAAATATTCTAAGTATTGGAAATTGGAAGTAGACCCTCTCACATGTGCCTGAGATAGGAGGGATTCTTGGAGAGTTTCCTAAGTAATGAATTGAAAGTTGAACCCTGCAAATATGCCCAAATAGGAGTAAGAATAAACCTTGGTGAAATATTTTGCAAAGGTTGAAAATAAAAGAATTAAATCTCCCCCTTTGTAGTGATACACATGAATTTTGCATTTTCTGAGAGGAATTTTCTTCTGGGTACCGGATATCTTCGACAAGGAGATGATTTTGAAATTCTTCACGCCCTACTGGAGACTTTAAGATGGAGATTTTTCTCAGACGCTTGGTTGATGGAATTTTCTAGAGGAAATAAATTATTTCTAAGGCAGATGGGTTGGAAATTTGGCTAAGGCAAAAAGGGGGTATCATGCTAGTTGGAAATTTTTCTAAGAGAGAGAGGAATCAAACAACACCCTCTAAACGCACCTTCAAGTTGGATAAAGCTTCTAAGGCACAACTTCAAGGTACACAGGAAGCAGAGTACAAGATGGAAATTTGGCTAAGGCATGAAGAATTTGGAGATGAAGTGAAACCCGAATATCAAGATGATATGCGCCCATGATGAAAGGTTGTAAAGAAGGAAAAGCCTGTTGGAGAAAAAGAGATGAGCCTTATTAGATTCAGAGATCATTCAAATCTTGGAAGTCAAAGCGTGGAGATCTGGTAAGTAGAGTGGATTTATATTGTAAAGTGTTTTGATGTCCTCTTTGTTTTGCAGGTTGAACGTCGGGGCCATGGCACAATGACTTGGAGTAATGAAGCAAATAGTCCAAGATGATAAATCATGAAAGAAGAAAAGTTGCAAGAAATGGCTAAGTGTTGGAATAACCTAATATGCACTCAATTCAGAGAGGTAGATGGCGAGGAAGAAATTATCGAGTCCAAAATAAGAAGACCCTTTAGGATTTGAGGTGGAGAAATAATCACCCCCCCAAGCAAGTACTTCAAAGTTGAAGAACAACATCAAGAAGAAAATCATTGTCGATCAAGAGAAAGAGGTTGCAGGCTTGATGTTAAATCAAGAACGTGCCTACTGTATCAGTCCAAGAATTTGAAGCAGTGTGAACGCGCCTATGAACATGAATCTTCTAGAGGATGGTGGACATTAATTTTTCATTTATTACTCCACTTCTCTTTTTAGGGTTAGGGCTTATGTGGCTCGATCTGAGCCCTCCATCTGATTGTAATCTGAGCCGTCCATCGGACTTGGCTAGCTATAAAAGGGGCATCCCCCCCTCATTTGTACCTCATTAGATTAGCTTAGAGATTAGAATAGAGAGACAACTAGGTGATAGCTTAGAGATAGCTTAGTATAGATTGATAGGATAGTTTGAAGAAGAGGGAAAGTTTTCCCTTTGAAAACTTTGTAAGAAATTGTTGTGAACACTCTCTCAATAAAAAGAGTTTTCATTGATGGTGAATTTCGTCTTTTGTTGTGAGTAGCTAGCAAGGTTTCTTCGTCCTTCTGATTCAAATAGTAGCTTAAAGTAGAGTAAATTTCATTTCATGCAAGCAAATAGTAATAATGGAATGTGGTGTTTGATCTAAGCAAGCTTCGTTTATCCATACCACTAGCAGGCTCACTGATGGTGTGTTCGCCTTGTGTGGTCAATTGGAAATGTTGTGGACCTAACTTCAATCACAATTTGAATGATGGTATGCATAGTTGTGATGGTATCTTCATGTCAAGCGGTGGTTTGAATATCTTTAGTCACCTCCCTTTAAGATTGCACCAATTTCGTGGAAGTTGTCCGACGTGAGGCAAAGCGAAGTCCGGTTGAATTTTGTTGAAGTTGAGCTCCATATCCCGCACTTAGGATAGAATTTAGACTTTCTAAACCTTGCACCCATTTTAATTCAGTACTTTCTGGTTAGTTAGGAAACAAGAGCTTTATAGAAAAACCTTTCGAGCATTCAAAATTCCTTTCTCCGCTGTTGAACAATTTCGTAAGTCCCCTTGAAATACCAACAAATCACAATGAACTAACTGAGACTATCTACTGCATAAAGGAACCTTGGAGTTGAACGCATGAGCTTTCTTGGAATCTTAGCATGTAGAATACTTTGATCAAGAGAGGATAGAGTATCTGTCAGAAACTTTATTCTGTGTTGGTGCAGTCACAAAAATCACATCAACAACTAGTAAAGACCTGCATTAGTGCTTGAACCATTTTCTTTTTAGAAAATCACACATTTTTCAACAAACTTTCTGATGTCACTTTGCATTTTAGGCTAGTAGTAATACCTTCTTACTTGCTCCAAGGTTTTATCTACACCAAAATGACCACTCAAACTGCCACAAAGCTTCTCTTTAATCAGATTATCCCTCATGGAGCACTTTGGAATACACAACTGAGCACCCTTAAACAACAATCCATCTTGTATCAATAAATCAAAAAATTCCTCATGGAAAGTGCCTTCAAACTGATTACAAACAACATAAGAATCCTTGAAATCATCATCTCCCTCATACATACCTTTCAATGCATCTATACCCACATTTTGAAGTTGAATTTCTTCCACCAACATCTGCCTTCTGCTCAAAGCATTTGCCACCTTGTTTGATTGTACTTTTTTGTGCTTTATGGTGAATGTGAAGGTTTGGAGGTACTCCACCCACTTCACATGCCTATGACTTAGTTTATCCTGGTTGTTCAAGAAACTCAAAGCATGGTTGTCAGTAAAAATAATAAATTCCTTGGGAAGGAGATAGTGTCTCCATTTCTTCAATGCTTGGACCGTTGCATACAATTCTAAGTCATAAGAGGAATACTTCTTCTTGGCCTCATTAAGCTTTTCACTGAAAAATGCTACAGGTCTGCCCTCTTGACTCAAGACTGCACCAATTGCATACCCACTTGCATCACATTCTATGGTGAACACCTTATTGAAATTAGGCAATGCTAAAATGGGTTGTTGTGCTATCTTTTGCTTTAGAATTTAAAAGTTCTTTTTTCCTCACCAGTCCACATAAACCTTTTTCCTTTTATCTCCCTTGATTGTATCAATTATGGGTGAGAAAATATGACTAAAATTCCTTACAAATTTCCTATAGAAACTAGCAAGGTCGTGGAATCTTCTTACCTCATTGACTGATTTTGGAGTATGCCAACTCAAAATTGCTTCTACCTTGCTAGGGTCCATCTTCAAAGTGCCTTTAGAAATCACAAAACCAAGGTAGACCAACTCTTCCTTGATGAATTCACACTTTTTTCAAGTTGATCATCAACTTTTCTCCATTCAACCTCTTCAACACCATGTCCAAATGTTGCAAGTGTTCTTCTTTTGTCTTGCTAAACACAAGAATGTCATCCAAGTACACAAGTACAAACTTTCCTATGAAAGGATTCAAAACTTCATTCATTAGTCTCATAAATGTGCTTGGTACATTTGAAAGGCCAAATGGCATTACCATCCATTCATACAACCCCTCATTAGTTTTAAAAGTAGTTTTACACTCATCCCCTTCTCTTATCCTAATATGATGATAGCCACTTTTAAGGTCAATCTTTGAAAAAAGCAAGCTCCTCCTAAGCAATCCATCAAATCCTCCATTCTAGGTATTAGGAACCTATACCTTATAGTGATTTTGTTGATTTCCCTTGAATCGGTGCACATTCTCTAATCTCCACCTTTTTTAGGTTCCAACACTGTAGGAACAACACATGGACTTAAAATTTCCCTTATGAGACCCTTATCTAACAATTCTTGTAGTTGTTTCCTTATTTCTTCATTTTGTTGAGGAGTCATCTTGTATGCATCCTTATTGGGTAAGTTTGCACATGGTATAAATTCTATGTGGTGGCTCACATCCCTTATGGGTGGAAAAGAACTAGGGAGCTCATCTACAACTATGTCTTGATACTTGTTCAACAAAGTTTGTACTTCCTTGGGCACATTTTCCATGGTTGTTGTCAAAACATATTTGGGTCTGATTATGATTGCATACCTCTGACCACCTTCCTCTTTCATATTTTTCAAGAATTCTTTCTCCCGAACCAACATGACACTTGACCCAATCTGTGTATCTACATTGTCATCTTACAAAGGAGTGAGGGTAAAGGACACACCATATTTTTCAATTATATATGTGTTTTTTTTCCCATCATGTTTTGCTTTTCTGTCATACTACTAGGGTCTTCCTAGCAGCAAGTGACAAACATCCATGGGGATGATGTCACACAAGATCTTGTCTTTATATCCCCCAATTTTGAACTCAACCCATGTTTGTTCATTGACCAAGACTTGTTGACCCTTATTCAGCCAAAAAACTTTATAAGGTGTGGGGTGTGGAATCCTTTTCATCTTTAGTTTTTCAACCATCTCTAAAGAAACTAAATTATTAGTTGAACCAGAATCTACAACAACCTTACATACCTTGCCTTTTGATTTTCAAATTGTTCTAAACAAATACTTTCTTTGTGGAGGCTCCTTCACCATAGTAACCTTAAGTAGTGTCCTTCTCATCATTAGATTTTCTCCAACCTCTGGAGCAACATATTGAGAAAGAGAATTAACACTCTCACAATCTTCCTCTTGCACCAACTGTGTTCTCCTTTCACCACCATGTGATGAAGAAGGTTGTTTCTTCAGGAACTTCCATGCTTGATGGCCAAATTGATTGCATTGATAGCATCTCCCTGAAGAGGTGTTTGAACCTCTACCTTGTCCTCCAAATCTGCCTCTACCATTAGGTATTCTACCTTTGAATCTGCCTCTTGACTCTAAGCCTTGTTCTTGATTGCCACTTGACTCACCTTGTGATTTATTTTTTTGTCCTCTTCCACCAAAGGATCCTCTACCCCTAATGTTCTTTCCTCTTCCTCTACTTTGTTTTTCCTACCTTCTTTTCAATTTCTCTTCTGTCCTAATGACCAATTGGAAGCACTCTTCTACCATTCTAGGGGTGGAAAGACTTAATTCATTCTGAATATTGAACCTTAGTCCATTCATATATCTTGCTATATTTTAAAATTCATCCTCAACATGACCTGCTTTAAGGCTCAACTTGTGAAACTCCTTTATATAGGCCATGGCATCCATTTCATTTTGCTTTAGGTTTTGCAACTTCTTGAATGTTTGAATTGCATGGTCACCAAACAAGAATTGGATCTTAACCTTAGAAACCATCCTATCCCATGAATTTATTTTTTGTTTTGCCCCTTTTCACTCTCTCTTCCTATACATAGTTCCACCAAGTTAGGGAAGGGCCTTTTAATTTGGTTTCAACAAAATTTACATTTTATTCTTTTGCTACCTCCTTGTACTCAAATTAGTTGTCTAGTGTATCAATTCAGTCCAACACTTTTTCATTATCCATCTTCCCACTATACATGGGAAATTCCATTTTCACTTCAGTAGTCTCTCCTTTGACATCCTTCAACATCTTAACCATCCTTCTTTCATCAAGGTCCAACTCATCATCATCTTGGACTCCTCTTTGAGGGTTTTCATTCTCACCCGCTTCCTCTTCCTCTCAGTCACTCTCCTCTTCTTTGGTTTGTTTCCAATGCTACAAGTCTAGCTAAAATAGCTTCTTGAGACTCTTTCATCATCCTCATTTCTCTAGCAATGAATGCACTACCTTTAGAAGGCATCTTGTCCCCTTCAAATTACAACTTTTCCTTGTTCAAACTTCAACCTCTTTCCTTCAAAAGATCAAAACCTATGCTTTGATACCAATTTGATGCAGAGCAGGGAGGAGTTTTCAAATGAATCTCAATTCAAACAATCTTGAACCACCTTTTTACTTTGAACACCCTAACTTGGTGCTTTCCCACAACTTCCTTAGTTTCGCTTGTAGCACATCAAACAATGAAATTTGAGCATATCTTTTAGAGAAGGCCTCAAACCCATGGAAGGAATACCTTTTAGGATACCCTTTATGCTATTTTTGAACATATAAATTTTTTGTATAGGCTTGTTTCAGAAAATTCCCTCTGAAAATGAACTGCTACATTGTCCTTAAGCCCAATTAGGCCTCTTTTACAAAGCAAGCATGTGTTAAACCTTCTCCCAATCACTAATATCTATTCCATGGCTCTAGATAGATCATATGGGGTCCAAAACAATGGATTTTACCAATTGAAACATCCAAAAATTCACTCACTATCAAAACCCTACCTCTACCTATCAAAACTAGCCTAATACATTGAGATATTAGGCTAGGGCTTGCACAAATAGGGCCCTAACTCCATCCCCTGCATCCAAAATCCTACTAAACAGGAAGAACACCCTATCTAGTGCCATTCCACTAATTTGTAGCAATTTCCAGCAGTGGAATGGTTCAATATGCCATTTTTTCTCTCAAACCCTATCTTGACTTAGGGTTTTCAGACCACTTCCAATAAATTTCTTATAAAAACCTTTAAATTTATAAAAACAACTCAAACCAACTCCAAAAATAAGCTATTTCATTCCTCCATCAGATATAATGTACTTTAGATCATTATCTCCTAGTACAGAACTATACAAAATGTTGTAGTAGCAAATTTTTATGAAAACACAAAGAAAAAATGAATTTTTATTATTGTTTGTGCACCAAAATTATCTCCAGAAGTTTTCCTCAAAGTTTGTGAGGAATATTTAAACATCAACAACCCAAAAACAATAGTTTACACACTTTTTGAACTTGTGACTGTTTAACTTCCTTATATGACAAAAATTGCAAAGTTGCAAAGCAACTTTTGTAACATTTTACACAACTTGTAAAAACTTGACAACTCTAACTAGACCTGATCCCACATGACTCATTACATTAGAAATGGTATAAATAGACCTTATTACATCCACCATGACTCAAAACACCCAAAAATCTAACATGTGACCCTATTTACAAAAGTTGACTAGGTGCCCCTGCACCAGAAAACCCTTTGGGGAGAAAAGACCCACACTCCAAAATTCGCCTAATATATTATTTAGAAATCACAAAGATTAAAATATACTTTCAGAGCAAGTTCTCACAGGAGTATCACCAACTAGAGATCCAAAGGCAACACAACTGCTAGCAAATTCTCAAAATACATCACAATGCACAATAGTAATACAACACCCTCATACAATAGGGTTGGCTTCTAGGGCAAGTTAAGCCAAAAATAATCGATTGTCAAATCTAAGACCTAATGATGATGGTCCAGATTTACAATAATACAATATACATAAAATTTGGCTTTCGGGGGCGCTGCCCCTAAGCACCCACTAGGGGGATGATCCCCTTGGACCCCTCACGAAGAATACCCTTCCCCCTGTTGACGTGGTTTTTGAGACCGTACCAACACAAAATAAAGTCTCCAAATGGATACTCTATCCTCTCTTGAACAAAGTATTCAGCATGCTAAGATTGCGAGTGAGTTCATGCTTTCAACTCCAAGGTTCCGAAATACTTGGAACAACCTCAGTTGGTTTGATGTGAATTGTTGTTTTCTTACGAGGGGACTTACACAATTGTTCAAGGTTCTTGCAGTTAACAGTAGATATGTGCTTTGGAGGGGATTTTGTGCGTATGATTTGGCAATAAGGTATGTTTTCCTAAAGCTAACCAGAAATGTGCGGAAAGTAAATGAGTGTAAGGCCTAAGAAACTTATATTCTATTCTAAATGCAGGATGTGTGGAGCTCAATTTCGGCAGACTTCAACCAAAATTCACCTAGCCTCACGTCGGACAGCTTCAACAAAATTAGTGCAATCTTCAAAGGGATAGAAAAAGATATTCAGATTACAATTTAGCACACATATACCATCATAATGACACATACAAGTATAAAAATCACAATCGAAGTTAAACTCAAGATAATTTCTAGTCGACCATGCAAGGCGAACTTATCATCAACAAGTTGCTAGTGGTATGGAATGAAATGAGGCTACCTCAATAAAACACCACATATCAAAGTAAGCTACTTGCATGAGATGAAAATTATGCTACTTGGATCCGAAAGGAAGAAGAGACCTTGCTAGCTATCCATGACAAAGACGAATTCCACCATCAATGAAAAGATCTATTATCATGAAAGTGTTACACAACAATCTCAACAAAAGTTTTCAAAGGGAAAACTTTCTTTCTTCTCCACACTAAGCTATCAAACAAAAATGCTAACTCTGCTCTACTCTCTAGTCTCCAATCTCTAGCTCTAATGCTAATGTCTGATCTAATGTCTAATGAATTACAAATGAGGGGGACTCCCCCTTTTATAGATAGCCCGGTCCAAAAAACAACTAGGGTTACAATTAATAGAATGGCTAAGATTAAGCCACCTCAACCCTAACCCTAAAAACTGCCAGAATGGGGAGTGGTGTAATAAATGAGCCCAGATTCCCACTCACTCCCAAAATAGAAAAGGCAATTAATGCCCACAATCAGTCTTCTAGAAGATCCTCGTCCGGTAGTGCATTCCCATTCTCCTTCTCTCTGGCTGCAAACTCAACGAACCTGCCAAGTACAGCCTCAACCTCCTGAACTGAAATGGGTGGAATGCAATCAAGCTGGAACTCTAATACTGTGACTGAATGTTCATGCCTTGTACAAGATTTTCTCCAAGCAACCAAGGAATCCTATGTACTCTAGATCAAGGTGGAGAAAGTAGAAGTATTCTCAAAATCATCTTGTACGAAGGTCCGCACCTCTGAAAAGAAAGGCACCAACCTACCCCTCAAATTATCAATATTTACCTCATCTGGATTGAACCGCCTAGCAAATGTGGCCTCAAAAGTATTCTGAACTCCATTAATGATATTGGCCATAGCCTTCCGTACCCTCGTTGAATCTGCCTGTGCTGCGTCGAAGAAACCACGTCCCGTGATTGTTGAAGAATACCATCTAGAGAAATCATATCTGTCATTCTCCTGAATGACCCCTCCATCAATCAGCAATTGCAACGAAACATGCCTCAATGCCTCAAGACGTTGAATCACCTTGCTCTGATGGACATAAGCATCTCCCCAAGCATGATCAACTGCTTCCATCCGTGCAAAAATACTGGAAGCCTGCTGAAAAGCAAAAGCAAGGTCCTCCATAAACTTTTCTGACTCGGCACGAACTCCTGTGACCCACTTATCTACCTCCTGTGCCATCTTTCCTAACTCCAACAAGCCACTGATTGAATCTCTGGGTATCTCAGGTGGAAGCTCTATCACTGGAATTTCCTGCCCATGAGGACGAGACAACTACTGCACATATCCAATTAAAGCCTTATGCTCTCTTTTCAATTTCTTATACTTTCCTTCCTTCTTGAATAATCTGTGCTTGAGGGCAAGGTAGGAGTTATCACACTCCTCTACAATCTGTGCACCTGTAGGGCATCCTAAGTCCAAAGTTGTGACCACATAATTCTTAGGTACTGCTTCATCTCGGTCACAATCAACCTGTGGCATGGCAACATGAAGGGTACGAGAGCCATCCTCATCTGCTGATATCTTCGAAAACTTTTGTGGTCTCTTCTTCTGTGGAGGTGCACTGATGCTGTTCAAGAATTCTTCCATCTAAACTGCTGGGTCAATCTCCTCGCTGGGGCTCCTTCTCATCCTATCCCTGAGCCAATTAGGTACTGTATACTGAATATCAAAGGGCTGCTGCTCCTGTGCCTCTACTTCTCGAACTTGTTCGACCTCTATACCATTCTGGTGAGGCTCATCATCCTCAAGTGGTTGAGTGTCTCCTGAAACTATATCATCATCATCCTCCATAACCGCCTCTAATTCCTGCTGAAACTGAGGGTTAGTGGTAGTCCCCTCATCATTCTGCTGATCAACCCTACTAGGTGCGTTGACACTCTGGCCAACCGATTCTCTCTGTGGTGGCTGATTATTATCCTATACTACTTGCACCTGATTCAATGCATTCCTCTGATCAGCAAACAAAGAGACCTCCTGTATACTTGGAGAACGTGTCTCCAATGGCATGGGTGATGCAACTCGTAGAGGCTCCGACTGAATAGGCTCATGCTGAATTGGCTCTTTCCTTCTGGACTTTGGACCTCGTGTGATTTGTTTTCTTTCTGCCGGTGGTGGGTGTCTTGTGATCTCCCATTAAGTTGTAAGTCAAAGCAATTGACCTACTCTTCAACCTGCTCACCCGCCTGTCAACCCATGCTCTGGTAAATGTCAGGACCGGAATAGAAAGTGTGTCCAAGTCAGCAGCCTCTAGTTCTGACCAATCTGGGAGTGGAAGCAGAGTATCTCTCATTGTTGCATAATCAAGATGGACAACATCCATATCCTCATTCACCTGGTCTAGAACTAGAACAACTTCACAATCCCTGATCAGAGTAATTGACAACCGAGAGAACATTCTTTTCCTGACCTCAACCTCATCTGATGCATCAGCCCAATAGTCCTCAATATTTTCCTTGTGTTTAAACTCCTCTGACATTACCCATTTGATGTTATTATGCAGATCATAGTGTTGTCGGCTGGTGTGATAGGAAATGTGATAAAATTGAAGCTCACTCTCGGCTTCTCTGGCTGCCTGTAATGAAGGACACACTTCATCCGAGTTGCCCATGACAATTGGGAAGTCAACACCCCCCTTCTTCTTCTTCTTTTGAATTTTATCATAGGCACCCAATTGCCTAGATATCTCTAGCATTAAAATTCTATCGGTTGGGTACTTAGGCAGCCTATATGGGTACGATGAAAAACCTTGCAGCCTAATGTAGGAAAACTTCGAAAACTGTATAAACCAGCACCCATACCTTTCAATCAATTCCTAGGCCTCTCTCAAGATTCTGTGATGCATCTTCTCCTGAAGCAATCTCATGATGTGCATGGTGAAAGCGTCATTGACACGCTTGTAATGAGTGGTACTTGCCAGGTGTAATTGCGGACAAGCCTCATGGATTTTGAATTGGTGAGAGCCACAACCAACAGGTTCCTTGTAAGATATCCCTCTTTACTTCGTCATACGAGCCAACATGTAGATGATGTAAGAGCTCATATAGAACGTCTTCGTTCTTCTCAGGCTCAGGAGTTGCTCGTGCAAATTGTCACTGATCATCATAGCCCAATTGACGTAATCCTTCCCTTCCAGCATGAGGTTGATGTAGTAGAACATTCATGGCTCGAAAATAAATGACTGTGGACAACCTCCAACTCTGCTTAGCATCATAATGAGGTCACAGTACTCTTGCTTCAAGTCATCAACAATGATTTGTTTCGGCAGCTTCGTACGAGAAGGCTTAGGATTACTCATCCAGTGAGTGTTGATTGTCTCCATGCATCTCTTGAATGCGAAAGCGTACATCCGCTCAGCTCATTCTTTGGACTTGTAAACCATATTCTTGTGCACCAGAATCCCCAAAGCTTCACCAATGGCCGAAGGAGTGAGACTAGCGAGCACTTGTCCATCTGGTGACATGATTGACCTGTGATCCTTCTCATAATGGTTGGTGCACTCCATCATCAGCTCCGAACTTTGAATGGTTGGTGGGAAACCAACAGCTGCATATAACCCACTTCGAACAATATTGTGCGAAGTGTTCGAAGGTCAATGGCTACCAATCCCCAACATTCTATTCTTGAAAGTCTCAAGGTTGACGGAGCCCAAGTTGGTATCTGTCAGCTTGCCCAACTTCGAAATGAACTTTGACTCTGGCATGAATGTCTTGCTCAACTTCTTTATAACTGCTTGCCTGGATGCACCATTGTTGTCTTTTCCAATCACCTTTACATCAGCCATCTGCAGGACAATAAACATTCATCTGCAATTTAACTTATAAAATAAATAAAACATAATGCAGGGGCTGCCAGTCGACTTCAAGAAGTTGAGAAGCTGCAATAACATTTCTTATTCGCAAACCTTAGCTTCTTCTCCAATAAATTCGAGCCTCAATACTTAGAAAAAATTTGTAAGTAAACTTTAACTTCAACAACTTAGCAAATTCAAGCCTTAATAAAATCGCCCACTTCAAACTAGCAATCAGCAACTTCAAATTCGTACTTCCTCAAATCAGCAAGTTCGCACTTTCCCAGCAACATCAGATTTTGGAAGCTTCACTCTTATAAATTCATACTTCTTCAGCAATCTAGAACTTCAGCAATATTAACTTCACCAATATTCTATGCAGCTCAAGTCGTCCTTCTTATCTTCAGGAATACGATTTTCTTCAAGCCTCAGCAAATTCAAACTTCAGCAATCCAGAACTTCCGACGCCTTTCACTCAGTAACTCTTAGACTTAGCAAAATCTCAAACTTCTTTAAGCTTCAGCAATACTAAGCAACAATCTTCAGAGCAAATTCGCACTTCTCCAGCTGTGAAAAACAAGTGAGAAACTTCTCATTTTATAGCCAAAAATCGAATTCTAGAAGGAGCCAATTATAGCCAGTACATTAAATTTCCACTACTCCACTTCAAGAATTTGAATTTTCTCACTCTGGTATTTTCGACACTTGTCTCTCGACGTCAGGAATCTTGTTCTTCTAGAAGCTCAACTTTGACTGGCATCTTTTAATTTACTTTCAAAAAATTTAATTTAAATTCATCCTTTTAATTCACCAGCCGGAGCTCTGTCACTTGAATTTGAATTTTACCTCTCTTCAGCTCTGGAAAATTCATTTGTGAAGAACTGGATTAAAATTATCTAGGCAACTCATTTCGAATTTATCGCTTGAATCATTTTCCTTTCAAAAGTCGTTTTATTCAAATTTGCTTTAGAAGATTTTAAAATTTTCCTTAGGAAATTTCACAATTTGAGCACTGATTAAATTCTTCAACCAAAAAGCGTTGGCAAAGTGCCGAAGTCATAGAAATCCATCTATCATAACAAACGTTCAATACCCAGAAGAAAATTTTCTCCAGAACGCGTCGAATCCATGGGTATCCAACGAACGGGTTCATTTAAATTTTAAATTTTTTTAAACCTTAGAAAAAATATTATTCCATCAATTTAAATCCATTCTTCATCTCCGTGAACATCCTGTTGCTCTGACTTGAGAAATTTGAATCATCTTGCATTGTCATCATCTTCTGATTTCACCACTGGAAGACCTGCTCGAGCTTTAAGAAGAAAATTCATCACCTTGAGTTCTAGGCGTATTTTCTAGGGAAGAAAATACTTTGGCTTAGAAAAATTTTAAATCATCTTGAAAATTTTGCCTTAGAGAAATTTTGCCTTGGAATTTTTATTCAAGCTAGCTCATCTTTGCGTGTGAGAAAATCATCAACTTTACTTCGAAAATCTTCCGGCAAGCACATCATTTTAAATTCCAACATCTTCAATGCCTTAGGAAAAAATTATGATTTTGTAATTCCAACGCCTAGCAATTTGTTTCACTTCACATTTTATTTCACACTTGGAAAATATATTCACTTGAAGCTCCAACGCCTTGGGAAAAAAAAATTTCATCACATCATTTGATATTTCATTTCACCACCCTAGGCGCATAGCACACTTGAAGAAAATTAAAATCACGCCTAGCACTTTGTTTCCACTTCACACGCCTTGGAGTATTTTACTCACCTTTTACCTCATTCACCATCTTGCATTCACTTTTACCACCTTCAACTTGGGCGCATTTGAGCTAGGCAAGAGGATGACTCTTCAACTCCTCGTTTTTTTTCTTCACTTGACCTCTTTTGGGCGTATTTCCACCTAGGCGAAGGATGGAAATCGTTGACTTGTTGACTTCTTTTAACTTTTTGTTGCATGGGCACATTTGAGAGGGGGAGGAGGATAAACTTTTTCCAACGCCTTCTTGTGACTCTTCACCTTCCTCGTCTTTTTCTTCACATGCATGCTTTTGGGCACATTTTGCATAGGGAGAGGGATGAAATTTTTTGACTTGTTTGACTTCTTTTAACTTTTTGGGCGCATTTTGCCATGCTTGAAGGATGGGCGCATTTTCACCTATGTGCAGGATGGGCGCATTTGGAGGGGTGAGGAGGATATTCAACACTTAGAAATTTTTTTAACTTTTATCAGCTTCCCTTGGGCGCATTTTGGCATAGCTACAGGATGAAAATTGTTGACTTTCTTTGACTTTCCAAGCATGGGCGCATTTTGGCCTAGGAGGTGGACAAAGTCTCATACTTAGAATTTTTTATGCTTTCACCTTGAGTTGGGCACATTTTGCCATAGCTGCAGGATGAAGTTCCAGACTTAGAATTTTTTTTCTTGTCTTCGCCAGCTTATCCATGCCCTGCTATTTATAGTAAGCCTTCTGATTTTGCATCTCTGAAGCTCAGAACGATTTGAAATTTGAAACATTGCATCCTCATGACCCAATTACCCTGTTGACACTGCTACTTTTAGTCGGCCTACTATTTTTATCCCATTTTTGAAGGTGATTTACTATAAATAGCAACTGCTTGCTTCTGATAGCTCCACTGCTCCAATTGATTTGAAATTTGAATGACGTGCTCCTCACCACGTGACCTGCCTGCTGACATCGACGCATGCAACATATTTGCTATTTTTAGCCTGCTTCCAAAATGACTTACTATAAATAGTAAGTGGTCCGTTTGACTTCAAATTTTACTAGCAGAAAGCCTGAAGGATGCTGATCGCGGTGGTTTACACCGGTTTTCAAAAATTCTGCCTTTTTACCCCTCTTTTTAGGTCCCAAAGCTGAAAACCCAAATTTGCTCTGCATGCATATCAAATGATCTATGTTTGTCTTCATTTCTGATGCATTGCGATCAGCTCATGATTCTGAAGTGCTAGGAAGTGGCTGCCGGGACACACCTGCTAAAAATAGTAAGTTCCTTACTGAGTGGTTATCTCCATTTGCATGTCACATTACTACATAGCTCTCGAAAAACCCATAAAGAAACATCCGACATGCAAAAGAAATTCTGACATGCAAACCCTAAAAATAGCCTTGGAAGGATAAACTCTGAAAGTTTTCGTCTCACTCTGCATGTTATACTGTTGCGAAGGTCTTGAAAAACCCAGAAGAAATATCCAAACATGCAAAGAAAAACTCTGCATCTAGGACTTGAAATTTGTCCCGGAAGCTGGACTACTAATAATAGAAAGTTGTCTGTTTCAGCTCAAATTTTGCACACGAGCAGCCTGATGTGCTATGAATGCAGTGTGACTGTCGGAATCTCAAAAATGCTGATAGATTCCCTGCAATTGCACACTTACTAAAAATAGTAAGTACTCAGAATTTGATGAAAACTTGCTGAGAGCCTGCTGGAAGCATACTGACAACAATGTTAAACTCCGTTTTCGATTTGTTCACTTTGTTCTACTTTGGACTGATCAAGAAAGATGAAACCCTAATTTTCAAACTTGGTCAATTTTACGCTTAAGCTCAGTGATGGGCACAATCCTCGAAAGGCAGACACCAGAAAAGAGACAGAGAAAGAGAGAGAGAGAGAAACCCAAGCCAAAAGACCATAATGGAGCAAAAATTAGGGGGTCCCCATTTGAATGGGGCGATGTGTGAAAAGGTCACAACATCTGGCGACTCCATGGGAAAGTGTTGAAAAACACTTTAAGAATTGAACTTTGATTAATCTTCCTCAAACCATCATACAATAGGACACTTACTTAAAAGGGGAGAAGAATCCGATATTGGATCAGAACACTTTCATCTAGGACCCTGTGAGTGTGTGCATTCGTTCCATCTCTAAACCATTTCAACTTCCAGAATTGGCCGTAGCAGGTTATATAAATATCTTAACTTCAAAAGCATCCTGGACATTGCCTCGCTACCAGTCAGGCGTCCATAGCCCCGACGAGGTTATCGCTACTATTCTCACGAATATTGCTCCACTACCGGCCAAGCGTCCATAGCCCCGGTGGAGTTACTCGTATGTTCCCAAAACCAATATTTCATGATATTTTTCTTTCACTTTTCATTCTTTTTTTTAGATATTTCTTTTAGGCACATTTTCTTTTCCTCATTTGATTTCTCTGTCAATTCCTCAATTGGCTGGCAAGCAATGAAGCCTCCAATGGGTTTGAGAATTTTAGTGGCACTGAAGCAAGATGTAAAATTTTCACCTGCCAAGACCTTTCCCAAGAAACCAAAATGACTCAGAATGGAGATAGGTAGGATATATAGGATCTTTAGACTCATGTGCTAAGACACAATAATGGGTTAACCTCCCGAAACGAGTTCAATCGGTAACTGGATAATGACAAGAGGAAAACAACCTTAATCCTTTTCAAAGATTTGCACAAATTCCAGCGGAAAGAAACCATGTTGTGAAAGTAAAACCATCATCACCCCCTTCGCCATGGGAAACCCTAAAATCTTTGCCCATTCCCAACCAAAACCACTTGAGCAGACAACTCAAGGGACGGAAACGCCAAACCAAAAACCCAAAGGGCAACAAACCAAAACCAAAACAAAGGAAAACAAGAAACCAAACGGAAAGCAAACGAACGGGAAAGAAAACCCTAATCTAACTATTTTACAAAGCAGGCTCTCAGAGAGAACCTAGAACTGGAAATAATGCTTGAGGAATTGTCCGTTGATGGGCAACGGGACATCCTCTCCTGTCAATGTACGCAATCTAAATGCATTATCTCCAAGGATTTCAGAAATCTGATATGGGCCCAACCACAATTTATCGAACTTGTCGTGATCTCCTTTCTTCTCGTGGGCATTGTCCCAATATAAGACCAAGTCAGAAATCTTGAACGACTTGATCTTAGCTTGTTTATCAAACCATCTCTTCACCACTGCTTGGTGTTTTTCCAAATTTTCAAGCGCTTCATCTCTCTTCTCCTCCAGGTGCATCAACTGAGACAATCTTGTTTGAACTTGATCCTCTCCTTCGAGGTATTCTTGAATGAACTGGAGAGTTGGTATCCTTAGTTGTACTAGAAAAATAGGATCTTGTCCGTAGACCAAGTGGTATGGTGATGTTCCCAAAGAACTCTTTGTCCTTATTCTGTCTGCCCATAGAGAAAACCTTTGTTGCATGTGCCAATCTTTTGGATTCTTATCCAACAATCTCTTGATGGCATTCAGTAAGTTCTTATTCGTGGACTCTGCTAGTCCATTCCCTTGCGGATAATAGTTAGAGGAAAACTTCAATGTAATTCCATATTCAAATGCCCAGTTTGAAAACTTTAGTGACGAGAAAGATGAACCGTTGTCGCTGACTAGGGCATGAGGGCATCTGAATCTTGTGATGATATTCTCCTCAAGGAACCTGATAACCACATCCGTTGTGCACTGCTTCAAAGCCCGAGCCTCTGTCCAATTGGTGCAGTAGTCGGTTGCTGTCAAAATATATCTGTGTTGACCTGAAGAAGGCGGATTGATTATCCCAATAAAGTCCAATCCCCATTTGGCAAAAGGTCTAACCTCAATCACTGGTTGCAAAGGCATGGCCAAATGCCTTCCTCTATTTGTTGATGTCTGACATATGTGACAAGCCTTCACATGCTCATATGTATCTTTGAAAAGCGTGGGCCAATAGTATCCAGCTCTTAGAATCTAGTGGGTAGTGGCCAAACTTCCTCCATGTCCAGTTCCAAATTTCTCGTGAAAGTGTTCCATCAATTGTTTTGCTTCTTGTTTTCCTACACATTGCAAATAAATCCCTTCATAGTTTCTTCTGTAGAGAACTGATCCTTGGAGCATAAACCTTTGACTTTTCATTCTCAAGGCTCTTCATTGCACTAGGTTCAGGTGTCGAGGGCATCTGTGATTCAGCAAGTAGTAAACTGTGTCGTCGTACCATTCCCCTGGAGACACTTCCTCCAATACATATGTTTGCTGAACTAGCTCTGGACCAACCATTGCAATTGTCTGAGCCAAAGCCTGTCCTCGGACCAATTTCATCAGCTGTATTTCTATGTCATACTCTTGCAAAGTGGCAACCCACTTGCCTCTTCTTTCTCCTAACTCATTCTGCATCAACAAAGTCTTCACTGTGGCGTCAAGAATAATTGTGTGAACCTTGCTTCTCAATATATAGTGTCTGAATTTCTTGACGGCCTTCACTAAAGCATATGCTTGCTTTTCAATGCTTGGATATCTCAATTCTGCTTCTTTCAAGGGTGCACTCATAAAAGAAATTGGGTGCTCATCTTTTTCCTCTGTTCTTTGGGTCAACACTGCTGCGCAGGTGTGCTCTGAGGCGAACGAATATAGGTAGAAAGGTTTTGTGTAGTCTGGACTGACCAACACTGGGGCATCCACTATTGCCTGATTAATTTCATCAAAATATTTTCTAGTCTGTGGGGTCCATTCAACCTTTGCATTCTTCTTTAACATCTCATTTAGTGGCCTCACTATTTCAGCAAATCTAGTTATAAAATTTCTAACAAAATTGATTTTGCCGAAGAATGATCTCAATTCTTTCTGACTTCCGGGCAAACCAATCCTTGAGATAGCTTCAATATGCTCAAGGTCAATTGATATGCCCTTCTCTGAAACGACATGACCTAATAACTTACCCTCTGTGATGCCAAATATACATTTCTTAGCATTCAGAGAGACACCAAATCTTCTGCATCTTTGAAATATCTTTCTTAAATCTTCAACGTGGTCTCCTCTTTTCTTTGAGAACACAGTTAGGTCATCCATGTAGATAATTATGCACTTTCCAACCAGGTCTCGAAAGGCAATGTCCATAGCTCGCTGGAAAGTGGCTCCTGCGTTAATTAGGTCGAAAGTCATTCTTCTGTATGCAAAGGTTCCCCATTTTGTGGTGAACGCTATCTTCAATCTATCTTCTTGTTCAACCATCACTTGATTATACCCTGAATATCCGTCCAAGAAGGACATCATTTGTGAACCATTTACTATTTGCAATACCTCATCTAATGAAGGCAAGGGATAATTATCCTTTTCAGAGGCTCTGTTCAAATTGCGGAAGTCTACACATAACCTTATTTCTCCATTCTTCTTTCTGACAGGTACAAGATTGGCGACCCACGTGGAGTGCCTTACTGGAAAAATAATACAGGCAGAAAGAAGCTTCTTGACTTCTTGATAGATTAACGGCTCTAACAATGGATTCACGGGCCTCTACCTCTGTCTGAATGGCTTACTGCCTGGCTTCAGTGGTATTGTATGTGTAATCAATGATGTATCATACGTCTTCAAATATTCATATCCCCAGGTTATCACCTCAGGAAATTCTTTCATGACCTTTAAGATACCTTCTCTTTCTTCTGATGTACAAAAATTTCCAATAAAAACATTCTTCACTTGTTCGTCTCTACCTAGATTGACAGCTTCACAATCATTGCCTTGAGTGCTTTGATTTATGCTCAATTTATCAGTATCAAATAGTCTTTCTAATTCAACCATTCCTCTCGGAATAACATTCGTCTTCAAATTAAGGATCCCTTCAGTATCAAATTATGCTTCTTCAGTATCCTCCTCATCAATGATTTGTGCTTCGAATACACCTGAGCATGTGAGAAAATCTAAAATCTGCTTATCATCATCAAACACTTGGAAATTCTTGATGTTGTCAGGGATGGCTGGTGTTGAAACCAATTCTACAGTAAACTTCTTCAGTCCTTCCATTGCCAATGGCTCCAATGAACTAGCAGCTTGTGCTAAAGAATTTGCAACGGTGTTCTTGGACATGTACACTTGTTTGATATTAAATGCATCGAAGCTTTCTATCAAGTCCCATACTGTATTTCGATAGCGGCCTAACCTCTTGTCATGACAAGTGTACTGCTTCCTTACTTGGTGAACCACAATGTCGGAGTCCCCAATGGCGTGTACGATCTTGGCTCCCTTCTGAATTACAAGGAGCAACCCATGAATTAAAGATTCGTATTTAGTAACATTATTGGTGCATGAAAACTGGAGCCTATAGGCACCCAAATAAGCTTCTCCCGTCGGGCTAACTAATTCAAATCCCGCTCCATTTCCTTTTTTT
This sequence comes from Sequoia sempervirens, assembly GCA_007258455.2. Taxonomy (NCBI): domain Eukaryota; kingdom Viridiplantae; phylum Streptophyta; class Pinopsida; order Cupressales; family Cupressaceae; genus Sequoia; species Sequoia sempervirens. The sequence goes on along the minus strand of VDFB02281492.1, from coordinate 10,253,253 downwards.
GACTTTGACCCATCGAACTTCAAAGTCCATACTTGATCATGCGTATTCTCTTGGTTGCATACCTCTGGAACTTTTCCTTCATTCTTAGACTGAATTGTATCATCTTCTACAAGTTCCTCTATTAAAATGCTATTTTCTTTATCCATCTTTTGATATTCTTCTTGCAATTAAGTCTGTGGAACGAGCCTTGCAACTTGTTCTAGTGCCACTTTACACATGGCACAAGTGATCTCGGAGTGAAATGCTTCATGTATTCTGCACCAATTTGGAAGCAACAAATTCTTGATGGAAGCATCTTTACCCAATTTTGTTTCCTGTTTTATTAAGGACAAAATCCCTGAAGTTTTCAAATGTTCCTCCACTCTCACTATCACTTGAATCACTTTCAATCAAAACTTCAGTGGAGGTCATGGCATCTTCTAAACATTTTCCCTCACTTGAACTTTGTAGCATCAATATTTCTTGCTTGACAGGCTTATATGAGCCTAAATTAGTCTCTACAAACATTATTTCATTCCCTTCACCGTACTCAGTGATCATTAACTTAAGCCTCGGTGTACTCTCGATCTTAATCTGGTTCGGGACTCCTCTCCATGGAAGCCACATATGGGAAAAATCTGTTGCAATATATCCATTTAACTTTTTGGCCCAGTCTCTGCTCAGCAACATGCCATACCCATCTGGTATATCAACTACAGATATGTCGATACAGCTCTGAATTCGGGGATCAGCTGACAACTGCATATGAATGTTGTTCAATTCACCGACAACTGGAACCTCGCTTTTATCTAGTTGGGTCACCTTCTTTGTGGTTTGCAGTGGAACTATACCCAATCTCTGACACACCTTCAATGCCATGACGTTTCTCGAAGCACCGGAGTCAATCAAACAATTGTGCAATAATTTTCCAAAGATTCTAACTGATACCAAGAACGAGGCGGGCTCATCCTTCCCTTGGTAGAATACCACTGGTTTCTTTCTTTCCTCAGGTATAATATTCTTCTTCTCATTCTTTTCATCCCGTTGTGGAACTTGATTATCACGGGCGATCTTCTGTGTTAGCTCTTGCTTTTGATCTGTAGGAAAATTGAATCTAACTCTCCTCTTATCTTCGGTCCTTGGCTTTTCAGGCTTTCTTGAAGCTCCTAGTACCATTCCCACAAAACCTTGAGACTGTTGTGGAGTCTCCCAAGAATTGAATGGCATGTGAGATACCTCTTCTACCACGTTCGCGCTCTGTACAGGACGAGACTGGGTGTTAACAGGAGGATTCTTGGATGAACTGGGTGCTTCTTGAGACGCATTTTTCACAACTGGTGTCTCGTATAAGCTTCCCAAGATTGTGTCTAACTTCTAAAATCTTCATTAACTCATACAAGGGAAGACTGACCTTTATCTTCTTAACTTCATCTAGCACATAGGAACTTAGCCTTTTCATATCATCCCTTGGAAGATTTTCTTTCTGTGGGCGTTGTATTAGGTGGACCGGCTGCTAGACAGTCTACTGTCCGTTTCTGTTTTGCATCACATTTTGTTGCCTATACTCTGGGGAATCCTGAGGCACATTTGGATTATTGCTCGAATTTGGATTCGGTGGGGTTGAGGAATTATTCGGAGGGATTGAGGACGTCAGAGGCTCCTTTTGATGATAGGTTCTCTGGTATACTTTGGGTGCTGCTCCTCTGGATGTCTGAAACGCTTGCACCTCTCTTCTCCCTTCTACTAAAACGCTGTTATTGAGAGGTGGGAAAATGTAGTTATCTTGGCCAAGAGGCTCTTCTGAATAGCTATCTTGAGCTTCTGAATATACTTGAGCCTCCGAATAAACTTGGGCTTCTTCAGCTTGATTATTTGGCGTCCCCATGGGACCATTTGCCGAAGCTGGTGGAAATCTATGATTGACTTTCAATGGTGCATAACTTTGATAATTAGACATGACATTGACATTTTCTAGAATCAGTGCCTAGTCATATCTCTATACTGGGACAATTTCATATCCTGTAGTTGGAGGATTTTCAGTACCTTCTGTGCTTTTTACTTCTCCTTTGAAAATATCAGCAGCGACTTGAAATTCATGGCATTGTAACTCTGAGTGCTGATTTGTATTGTGAAGTCTACACCATCCCGACATGGCTACTTCAGCTAAGAAAACTCTATTAGTAGGACGGTTCTCTGGAGGTGGTGGATTATCCAATGGTGACAAAATTCCTCCATTATTGGGCCCTGTGTTCCAGGACCTCTTCTAATATCCTTGATTGTTGTTACTGATATCCTTGATTGTTGTTACGATACCCATGAATATTATCGTGGCCATGTCCTTGATGGGCATCTTGATGGTGTGGAGGATTATTCTGATATCCTCGATTGGCACCTGGATGTGCCTGATAGTTCTTCAACATAGATTGCATTTGGTTATTTTGATTTCTGAGGTGAGTTACCTCAGATGACAGCCTCTTCATTTGTTCTACTAGTTCTTTCATTTCGTCTTTCTCCCCTTGTGTCCTTGCTGTTGGTACGGTGTTCTGGAGATAGACAGGCTGTGTAGCTAGAGTCTGGGATAAAGGTATCCTAGGATGGAGAACCAATTGATCAGATGGTGGTGTAACATGATAAGCTGGTTGCGGAACTGGATTCAATGCAGGAGTTTGCTGATTCCATGTTGAACCTAGGGTCTGCATTTGATTGTTTGTCGTGGCCAAGCTAGTGTATAGTGCGGGTCCAGTTATGTTTTGCCCTAAACCTTGACTTACTTCAACAGCCTTAGTATAAGCTTGATTCATATCTGTCGGAGTGGGATGAGATTTCACGAACATTGCAGTCAAGGGGTCCAAGGCTGAGTAGTAGTTTTCCCTGGAATCAGTAATGACGTAGGGGGTACGTAGCCTTGTGAGAGCCTTATGAAATCTATTATTAAATGCATGAATAGGCTCTTTGTCCTGCCTTCTTACTTCTGTGAATTGACAGAAAAGCTCTACGGGAGTAATAGGAATACCAAACTTTCCGACGAAGGCCTCCTTCATCTGTTCCCATGTTCTTATTGATCCAATTGGAAAATTGATGAACCAATGGTGAGCTTCCTCTCCTAAAGAGTATGGAAAGAGTCTACATGCCACGTCTGCATATGCAATCTGCCTATTGCGTAAGTGGTCTTTGAACATCTTGACATGGTCTTCGGCAGTACGATTGACATCATGAACTTGAAACTTAGTGCAAAAATGCTCTGGGTTCTTTGGCATGTCGTGGTAGTCAGCAAAATCAAGTGGAGACGGATTAGTAACCAACCACGTAGCACCATTTGGAGCTAGTTGGCCCCCTGGTTGTCCTCCTGATTGAGCCATCCTTTGAATTGGCTGCCGCCTTTGATAAACAATTACTGGTGTTGTTTGTTGTCGTTGAGGTGTGGTAGCCTGAACTGGCTGCTGCATAAACACCGGTGTGGAAACTTGAACTGCCTTTGGTTGAGAAAACCTTGAAACACTTGGTGGAGTCAGGAACAAACTTGAAATCTCTTCTCTGCTTTCTTCACTAGATTGAACTTCTTCGTTTGAAAACACTTCTTCACTTGAACGACTTTCTTTCTTTTCTTCTTCCTTACTCGAGTTGGTAACTCCAACTCCACAAAGTCTTTAGATGAACTTGGTGTGGACCTCAAAATTATTTTCAAATTATCAGGCGAGAATGAACCGATCCGATCCAAGATGTAGCTGATTACTGACGGCGAGGTGGGGGAGCAGGAGCGAGTGGTTGTCTTTGATTCAGCAAGTTTCGTTCAATTGCAACTTGAATTTCAATAGACTTCTCTTCTTCCTCCTCCAACATGAAGCAAGTTCTCATATACTGGGCGTAGCTCTCCTTTGTCTTCCAAGCAAGATTATTCAGTCCCGAGAGGATGTCTTCTTGATCGTCGTTGAACCCCAAATTTGGCTGCAACACTGGAAATATCTCTTTATGCGGTAGCACCATCTTGACTCATGATAATTTCTTTCTCCAATGAATTTCTTTTTTTAAAATCCCTTCTTACTTGAATAGGATTGTCAACTGCGAGGAAACTTTAGAGCCCTCCTTCTAGCGCCAGTTCTGTTGACGTGGTTTTTGAGACCGCACCAACACAGAATAAAGTCTCCCAATGGATACTCTATCCTCTCTTGAACAAAGTATTCAACATGCTAAGATTGTGAGTGAGTTCATGCTTTCAACTCCAAGGTTCCGAAATACTTGGAACACCCTCAGTTGGTTTGATGTGAATTGTTGTTTTCTTACGAGGGGACTTACACAATTGTTCAAGTTTCTTGCAGTTAACAGCAGCTATGTGCTTTGAAGGGGATTCTGTGCGTATGATTTGGCAATAAGGTATGTTTTCCTAAAGCTAACCAGAAATGTGCGGAAAGTAAATGAGTGTAAGGCCTAAGAAACTTATATTCTATTCTAAATGCAGGATGTGTGGAGCTAGATTTCGGCAGACTTCAATCAAATTTCACCTAGCCTCATGTCAGACAGCTTTAGCAAAATTATTGCAATCTTCAAAGGGATAGCAAAAGATATTCAGATTACAATTTAACACACATATACCATCATAACGATGCATACAAGTATACAAATCAGAATCAAAGTTAAACTCAAGATAATTTCCATTCGACCATGCAAGGCGAACTTATCATCAACAAGCTGCTAGTGGTATGGAATGAAATGAGGCTACCTCAATAAAACACCACATATCAAAGTAAGCTACTTGCATGAGATGAAAATTACGCTACTTTGATCCGAAAGGAAGAAGAGACCTTGCTAGCTATCCATGACAAAGACGAATTCCACCATCAATGAAAAGATCTATTATCATGAAAGTGTTACACAACAATCTCCACAAAAGTTTTCAAAGGGAAAAATTTCTTTCTTCTCCACAATAAGCTATAAAAAAAAAATGCTAACTCTGCTCTACTCTCTAGTCTCTAATCTCTAGCTCTAATGCTAATGCTTGATCTAATGTCTAATGAATTAAAAATGAGGGGGACTCCCCCTTTTATAGATAGCCCAGTCCAAAAGACGGCTAGGGTTACAATTAATAGAATGGCTAAGATTAAGCCACCTCAGCCCTAACCCTAAAAACAGCCAGAATGGGGAGTGGTGTAATAAATGAGCCCAGATTCCCACTCACTCCCAAAATAGAAAAGACAATTAATGCCCACAATCAGTCTTCTAGAAAATCCTCATCTAGTAGTGCATTCCCATTCTCCTTCTCTCTGACTGCAAACTCAACGAACCTGCCAAGTACAACCTCAACCTCCTGAACTGAAATGGGTAGAATGCAATCAAGCTGGAACTCTAATACTGTGACTGAATGTTCATGCCTTGTACACGATTTTCTCCAAGCAACCAAGGAATCCTGTATACTCTAGATCAAGGCGGAGAAAGTAGAAGTATTCTCGAAATCATCTTGTACGAAGGTCCGCACCTCTGAAAAGAAAGGCACCAGCCTACCCCTCAAATTATCAATATTTACCTCATCTGGATTCAACCGCCTAGCAAATATGGCCTCAAAAGTATTCTGAACTCCATTAATGATATTGGCCATAGCCTTCCGTACCCTGGTTGAATCCGCCTGTGTTGCGTCGAAGAAACCACGTCCCGTGATTGCTGAAGAATACCATCTAGAGAAATCATATCTGTCATTCTCCTGAATGACCCCTCCATCAATCAGCAATTGCAACGAAACATGCCTCAATGCCTCAAGACGTTGAATCACCTTGCTCTGATAGAAAGAAGCATCTCCCCAAGCATGATCAACTGCTTCCATCCGTGCCAAAATACTGGAAGCTTGCTGAAAAGAAAAAGCAAGGTCCTCCATAAACTTTTCTGTCTTGACACAAACTCCTGTGACCCACTTATCTGCCTCATGTGCCATCTTTCCTAACTCCAACAAGCCACTGATTGAATCTCTGGGTATCTCAGGTGGAAGCTCTATCACTGGAATTTCCTGCCCATGAGGACGAGACAACTGCTGCACATATCCAATTAAAGCCTTATGCTCTCTTTTCAATTTCTTATACTTTCCTTCCTTCTTGAATAATCTGTCCTTGAGGGCGAGGTAGGAGTTATCACACTCCTCTACAATCTGTGCACCTATAGGGCATCCTAAGTCCAAAGTTGTGACCACATAATTCTTAGGTACTGCTTCATCTCGGTCACAATCAACCTATGGCACGACAATGTAAAGGGTACGAGAGCCATCCTCATCTGTTGATATCTTCAAAAACTTTCGTGCTCTTTTCTTTTGTGGAGGTGCACTGATCCTGTCCAAGAATTCTTCCATCTAAACTGCTGGGTCAATCTCCTCGCTGGGGCTCCTTCTCATCCTATCCCTGAGCCAATCAGGTACTGTATACTGAATATCAAAGGGTTGCTGCTCCTGTGCCTCTACTTCTCGAACTTGTTCGACCTCTATATCATTCTGGTGGGGCTCATCATCCTCAAGTGGCTGTGTCGCCTGAAACTATATCATCATCATCCTCCATAGCCGCCTTTAATTCCTGCTGAAACTGAGGGTCAGTGGTAGTCCCCTCATCATCCTGCTGATCAACCCTACTAGGTGTGTTGACACTCTGGCCAAACGATTCTCTCCGTGGTGGCTGATTATTATCCTGTACTACTTGCACCTGATTCAATGCATTCCTCTGATCAACAAACAAAGAGACCTCCTGTATACTTGGAGAACGTGCCTCCAATGGCGTGGGCGATGCAACTCGTAGAGGCTCCGGCTGAATAGACTCCTGCCATACTGGCTCTTTCCTTCTGGACTTTGGACCTCATGTTATTTGTTTTCTTTCTGCCGGTGGTGGGTGTCCTGTGATCTCCCATTAAGTTGTAAGTCAAAGCAATTGACCTACTCTTCAACCAGCTCACCCACCTGTCAACCCATGCTCTAGTAAATGTCAGGACCGGAATAGAAAGTGTGTCCAAGTCAACAACCTCTGGTTCTGACCAATCTGGGAGCGGAAGTGGAGTATCTCTCACTGCTGCATAATCAAGATGGACAACGTCCATATCCTCATTCACCTGGTCTGGAACCGAAACAACTTCACAATCCCTGATCAGAGTAATTGGCAACCGAGAGATCACTCTTTTCCTAACCTCAACCTCATCTGATGCATCAGCCCAATAGTCCTCAATATTTTCCTTGTGTTTAAACTCCTCTAAAAGTACCCATTTGATGTTATTATGCGGATCATAGTGCTGTCGGCTGGTGTGATAGGAAAAGTGATAAAATTGAAGCTCACTCTCGGCTTCTCTGGCTGCTTGTAATGAAGGACACACTTCATCCGAGTTGCCCATGACAATTGGGAAGTCAACACCCCCCTTCTTCTTCTTCTTTTGAATTTTATCATAGGCAACCAATTGCCTAGATATCTCTAGCATTAAAATTCTATTGGTTGGGTACTTAGGCAGCCTATATGGGTACGATGAAAAACCTTGCAGCCTAATGTAAGAAAACTTCAGAAACTGTATAAACCAACACCCATACCTTTCAATCAATTCCTGGGCCTCTCTCGAGATTCTGTGATGCATCTTCTCTTGAAGCAATCTCTTGATGTGCATGGTGAAAGCGTCATTGCCACGCTTGTAATGAGTGGTACTTGCCAGGTGTAATTGTGGACAAGCCTCATGGATTTTAAATTGGTGAGAGCCACAACCAATAGGTTCCTTGTAAGAGATCCCTCTGTACTTCGTCATACGAGCCAGCATGTAGATGATGTAAGAGCTCATATAGAACATCTTCGTTCTTCTCAGGCTCAGGAGCTGCTCGTGCAAATTGTCACTGATCATCACAACCCAGTTGACGTAATCCTTCCCTTCCAGCAGGAGGTTGATGTAGTAGAACATCCATGGCTCAAAAATAAATGACTGTGGACAACCTCCAACTCTGCTCAGCATCATAATGAGGTCATAGTACTCCTGCTTCAAGTCATCAGCAATGATTTGTTTTGGCAGCTTTGTACGAGAAGGCTTAGGATTACTCATCCAGTGAGTGTTGATTGTATCCATGCATCGCTTGAATGCGGAAGCGTACATCTGCTCAGCTCGTTCTTCTCTGGACTTGTAAACCATATTCCTGTGCACCAGAATCCTAAAAGCTTCACCAATGGCCGAAGGAGTGAGATTAGCGAGCACTTGTCCATCTGGTGACATGATTGACCTATGATCCTTGTCATAATAGTTGGCGCACTCCATCATTAGCTCCAAACACTGAATGGCTGGTGGGAAACCAACAGCTGCATATAACCCACTTCGAACAATATTGTGCGAAGTGTTCGAAGGTCGATGGCTACCAATCCCCAACATTCTGTTCTTGAAAGTCTTAAGGTTGACGGAGCCCAAGTTGGTATCTGTCAGCTTGCCCAACTTCGAAATGAACTTTGACTCTGGCATGAATGTCTTACTCAGCTTCTTTATAACTGCTTGCCTGAATGCACCATTGTTGTCTTTGCCAGTCACCTTTGCCTCAACCATCTGTAGGACAATAAACATTCATCAGCAATTTAACTTATAAAATAAATAAAATATAGTGCAGGGGCTGCCAGTCAACTTCAAGAAGTTGAGAAGCTGCAATAACATTTCTTATTTGCAAACCTTAGCTTCTTCTCCAATAAATTCGAGCCTCAATACTTAGAAAAAATTTGTAAGTAAACTTTAACTTCAACAACTTAGCAAATTCAAGCCTTAATAAAATCGCCCACTTCACACTAGCAATCAACAACTTCAAATTCGTACTTCCTCAAATCAGCAAGTTCGCACTTTCCCAGCAACTTCAGATTTTGGAAGCTTCACTCTTATAAATTCGTACTTCTTTAGCAATCCAGAACTTCAGTAATATTAACTTCAACAATATTCTATGCAGCTCAAGTCGTCCTTCTTATCTTCAGCAATACGATTTTCTTCAAGGCTCAGCAAATTCAAACTTCAGCAATCCAGAACTTCCAACGCCTTTCACTCAGTAACTCTTAGACTTAGCAAAATATCAAACTTCTTTAAGCTTCAACAATACTCAGCAACAATCTTCAGAGAAAATTCGCACTTCTCCAGCTGTGAAAAACAAGTGAGAAAATTCTCAATTTTATAGCCAAAAATCGAATTCTAGAAGGAGCCAATTATAGCCAGTACATTAAATTTCCACTACTCCACTTCAAGAATTCGAATTTTCCCTCTCTGGTATTTCTGACACTTGTCTCTCGACGTCAGGAATCTTGTTCTTCTAGAAGCTCAACTTTGACTGGCATCTTTTAATTTACTTTCGAAAAAATTAATTTAAATTCATCCTTTTAATTCACCAGTCGGAGCTCTGTCACTTGAATTTGAATTTTACCTCTCTTCAGCTCTGGAAAATTCATTTGTGAAGAACTGGATTAAAATCATCTAGGCAACTCATTTCGAATTCATTGTTTGAATCATTTTCCTTTCAAAAGTCATTTTATTCAAATTTGCTTTAGAAGATTTTAAAAATTTCCTTAGGAAATTTCACAATTTGAGCACTGATTAAATTCTTCAACCAAAAAGTGTTGGCAAAGTGTCGAAGTCATAGAAATCCATCTATCATCACAAATGTTCAATACCCAGAAGAAAATTTTCTCCAGAACGCGTCGAATCCATGGGTATCCAACGAACGGGTTCATTTAAATTTTAATTTTTTTTAAACTTTAGAAAAAATATTATTCCATCAATTTAAATCCATTCTTCATCTCTGTGAACATCCTGTTGCTCTGACTTGAGAAATTTGAATCATCTTGCATTGTCATCATCTTCTGATTTCACCACTGGAAGACCTGCTCGTGCTTTAAGAAGAAAATTCATCACCTTGAGTTCTAGGCGTATTTTCTAGGGAAGAAAATACTTTGCCTTAGAAAATTTTTAAATCATCTTGAAAAATTTTCCTTAGAGAAATTTTTCCTTGGAATTTTTATTCAATCTAGCTCATCTTTGCCTGTGAGAAAATCATCAGCTTTACTTCGAAAATCTTCCGGCAAGCACATCATTTGAACTTCCAACATCTTCAATGCCTTAGGAAAAATTTATGATTTTGTAATTCCAACGCCTAGCAATTTGTTTCACTTCACATTTTATTTCACACTTGGAAAATATATTCACTTGAAGCTCCAATGCCTTTGGAAAATTTTTTTTCATCACATCATCTGATATTTCATTTCACCACCCTTGGCGCATAGCACACTTGAAGAAAATTAAAATCACGCCTAGCACTTTGTTTCCACTTCACACGCCTTGGAGTATTTTACTCACCTTTTACCTCATTCACCATCTTGCATTCACTTTTACCACCTTCAACTTGGGCGCATTTGAGCTAGGCAAGAGGATGACTCTTCAACTCCTCATTTTTTGTCTTCACTTGACCTCTTTTGGGCGCATTTCTACCTAGGTGAAAGATGGAAATCGTTGACTTGTTGACTTTTAACTTTTTGTTGCATAGGCGCATTTGAGAGGGGGAGGAGGATAAACTTTTTCCAACACCTTCTTGTGACTCTTCACCTTCCTCGTCTTTGTCTTCACATGCATGCTTTTGGGCGCATTTTGCATAGGGAGAGGGATGAAAAACTTTGACTTGTTTGACATCTTTTAACTTTTTGGGCGCATTTTGCCATGCTTGAAGGATGGGCGCATTTTCACCTATGTGCAGGATGGGTGCATTTGGAGGGGTGAGGAGGATATTCAACACTTAGAAAATTTTTCAACTTTTATCAGCTTCCCTTGGGCGCATTTTGGTATAGCTATAGGATGAAAATTGTTGACTTTCTTTGACTTTCCAAGCATGGGCGCATTTTGGCCTAGGAGGTGGACGAAGTCTCATACTTAGAATTTTTTATGCTTTCACCTTGAGTTGGGCGCATTTTGCCGTAGCTGCAGGATGAAGTTCTAGACTTAGAATTTTTTTTCTCGTCTTCGCTAGCTTATCCATGCCCTGCTATTTATAGTAAGCCTTCTGATTTTGCATCTCTGAAGCTCATAACGATTTGAAATTTGAAACACTGCATCCTCACGACCCAGTTACCCTGTTGACTGCTACTTTTAGTTGGCCTACTATTTTTAGCCCATTTTTGAAGGTGATTTACTATAAATAGCAACTGCTTGCTTTTGATAGCTCCACTGCTCCGATTGATTTGAAATTTGAATGACGTGCTCCTCACCACGTGACCTGCTTGCTGACATCGACACATGCAACAGATTTGCTATTTTTAGCCTGCTTCCAAATTGACTTACTATAAATAGTAAGTGCTCTGTTTGAATTCAAATTTTACCAGCAGAAAGCCTGAAGGATGCTGATCGCGGTGGTTTACACCGGATTTTGAAAATTCTTCCTTTTTACCCCTCTTTTTAGGTCCCGAAGCTGGAAACCCTAATTTGCTCTGCATGCGTATCAAATGATCTTTGTTTGTCTTCGTTTCTGATGCATTGCTATCAGCTCATGATTCTGAAGTGCTGGGAAGTGGCTGCCGGAACACACCTGCTAAAAATAGTAAGTTCCTTACTGAGTGGTTATCTCCATTTGCATGTCACATTATTGCGTAGCTCTCGAAAAACCCATAAGGAATCATCTGACATGCAAAAGAAATTCTAACATGCAAACCCTTAAAATAGCCTCGGAAGGCTAAACTCTGAAAGTTGTCGTCTCACTCTACATGTTATACTGTTGTGAAGGTCTTTAAAAACCCAGAAGGAATATCCAGACATGCAAAGAAAAACTCTGCATCTAGGACCTGAAATTTGTCTCGGAAGCTGGACTGCTAAAAATAGAAAGTTGTCTGTTTCAGCTCAAATTTTGCACACGAGCAGCCTGATGTGCTATGAATGCAGTGTGACTGTCAGAATCTCAAAAATGCTGATAGATTGCCTGCAATTGCACACTTACTAAAAATAGTAAGTACTTAGAATTTGATGAAAACTAGCTGAGAGCCTGCTGGAAGCATACTGCCAACAATGTTAAACTTCATTTTCAATTTGTTCACTTTGTTCGACTTTGGACTGACCAGGAAAGATGAAACCCTAATTTTTAGACTTGGTCAATTTTATGCTTAAGCTCAGTGACAGGCACAATCCTCGAAAGGCAGACATCAGAAAAGAGACAGAGAAAGAGAGAGAGAGAGAGAAACCCAAGCCAAAATACCAAAATGGAGCAAAAATTAGGGGGTCCCCATTTGAATGGGGCGATGTGTGAAAAGGTCACAACACCCCCCTCTCCACGCCCCTCCTCAAACCCCCGCACCCCCCCTCCATGCTTACCTATCAATAGTAAACCTTATGTAATTTCAAGGTTGAGACACACTTTCCCAACACTTGTAGAGTTATTGCATTAATTAACTATATCAAGTAAAGCATGCACTAAGTTAGATAAACGTTATGTAATTAACAATTGGACAATAAATCAAGAGGATGAAAAATATGTAGCATGTATATAATTAATAATAACATGGTTATAAGCCCATTGTTAAGAGGAAAACTACCTATTTCTCAATCTACTCTATCTTTGTCTTTGCCCCTCTCCTCACCATAAAAAATGGGGCGTAAGATAAAATAGAAGAAAACTCAAATTGAGATTGATTTTGGCATTCAAACCATGCTAGTTTAACCAGCCAAAAAAAAGAGGACCTTTAGTTCCCCAATGAGAAGGTCTGGGGCTGCTAAACGAAGTTTGTAGTTGGAGTTTGCTGCTGGGAATCCTTCTTAGAAAAAAACTCAGGGTAGGAGGGGAGAGGATTCCTCCCCTCGAAAACAATGAAGGTAATATCGTGGGATGTTAGGGGCTTAAATTCCCCTAACAAGAGGCGCCTAATCAGGTGCTAGCTAGATTTAATAAATTTTGATGTTGCTTTATTGCAAGAAACTAAAATGAACTCAAGCTCTGCTGATTCACTTTGTTCAAAATGGTCTAAATGGAAATTTTATTCACATTTAGCTTCAGGGGCTTCTGTGGGTTTAACATTTCTTTGGAATGAAAATATTGTTGCTCTAAGGGTAATTTGCTCCTCTTTTAATTGGGGCCTTGCTCTTGTTAAAAGAAAATTCTCTAATATTAAATTTTGGCTCTTTTAACATATATGGCCTTGTCTCTATAACTGAGAAGCAACGTTTGTGGTATTCGATATTGTTAATTCTACAAGTTCTTTTAGATTCCTTGGTTGTGATTGGTGGTGACTTTAATGTTGTAATGTACCCCTCTAAAAAGTTGGGGGGTATAATTCTGAATAAAAGGGTAATGGGGGACTTTAAGAACTTTGTAAGTGGGAATAATCTATTTGATTGTAAGCTACATAATGGCTCCTTTACCTAGACCAATAAAAGAAAGGATTTTTATCAAATTGCTAAGCGATTGGATTGCTTTTTACTTTCTTCTTCTTGGTTGGATTCAAAGTTAGATATGTTCTCTACTATTCATGGCCTTCTTGGATCTGATCACTTCCCTTTATCTTTCAATATCATTGAGAATAGGGCTGCTAAGAAGATACCTTTCAAGTTTGAACCAATGTGGTTTAGGGATACCTGCATTCCTTTTATCAAGTTTTGGTGGAAAAATGCTCCCTTCTTTCCTGGGTCTTGAATGTTTTAGATGTCTAAAACATTGAAGTTTTTAAAAGGGAAAATTAAAATGTGGAATCAACAACACTTCATAAACATTTTTTCAGAAAAAATAAGGCTTCAGAATGAAATTGAAGCTTTAAATGAATCCATTATGGTAAATGGTCTGGATTCAGACTCTTATGAACTTCAAAAATCTTTGGTCTCTCAACTTGATGAAGTTCTATGAAGAGAAGAATGCTATTGGAGACAAAAGTCTCGAGACACATGGCTCTTAGAAGGTGACAGAAATACCAAATTTTTTCATGCTTCTACAAAAATTAAGAGGAAAAAAAATAGAATTTCCTCAATAACAAGTATGGATGGAATGCTCTTAGAAGATGATAATAAAATTGCAAAAGAAGCCACTTCTTTTTTCAGAAATCTACTCACTGCTGAGCCAATTTCAATTAATACTTCTATCCTAGAGGCTATTCCTTCAGTGGTATCCTGTAATGACAATGACATGTTAATGGCCCCATTTTCTCTTGATGAGGTCAAAGCAGATGTTTTTGATATGTCTCCTGAGAAAGCCCCGGGTCCAGATGGGTTTACTGCCATCTTCTTCCAAAAGTGTTGGGAAATTATTGGTTTTGATGTTTGGCAGGCCCTCGAAGAAGCAAGGCGCAATAGGACTATTCTTAAAGAACTCAATAACACCTTTATTACAATTATCCCAAAAGTGGACTCTCCCAACACCTTTGCTGATTTGAGACCCATCTCCTTGTGTAACACCATTTATAAAATCTTTACTAAATCAATTTCCATCCGCCTTGCTAAGGTTATTCCACATGTCATTTCAGAGGAGCAAGGTGGTTTTGTACTAGGGAGGGAAACCACTGAAGGTGAAATTGTAGCTCATGAAATATTGCATTCCATAAAGATCCATAAGATTCCAACCATGATCCTGAAATTAGATATGATGAAGGCTTATGATAGGGTAAATTGGGTGTTTCTTCTTACTGTTTTGCGCAAATTGGGACTTTTCAGAAAATGGGTTAAATGGATATCCTTTTGCATCTCTACAACAATATTTTCAATTCTACTTAACAATTCTTCTTGTGGTTTTTTCCCTTCATCTAGAGGCATCAAATAAGGTGACCCATTATCGCCTTTCCTCTTCATTCTTATGACTAAAGGTTTAAGTAGGGCAATAGGAAGAGCAAATGCCTTAGGATATTGGAAAGGCATTCAAATCCAAAACATGCAGGAAAATCAAACACATGGTGTCTTTGCTGATGACACTTTGTTGTTGGGGCATGCTTCTATCCCCAAAGCTAAGGTAATCAAAAGTGTAATAATAGATTTTTCACTAGCTTTAGGTCAAAAAATAAATGCTTCAAAATCAAAAAATTTCCTGCTCAATGTCCTAGATTTTATCCAAAACAAACTAATAAATTTCTAGGGGTTTTTTGTGGGCACTTTGCCTTGTTCCTATCTTGGTATCCCCTTCTTCATTGGAAATAATCTTGATACCTTCTGGGAAATTTTTTTAAAACTAATTATGGATAGAATATCTTTATGGAAGCATAAATGGCTTTCCTTTGTTGGGAAAATCCAAATGGTGAAATTTGTTCTCAATGCAATTCCTATTTACATGATGTTAGTTTTAAAGGCTCCCTGTCATACCTTAAATCAGCTGAAATCTACTTTACGCTCCTTCTTATGCAATGATAATGTAGGGGGAAAAGAGAAAATCCCACTCATTGCTCGGGACAACGTTTGCTTGCCAAAAGACATTGGTGGAATTGGTATAAGAAATCTCAAACTTCAAAATGTAGGTTTAGGTGCGAAGCTTACTTGGAAATTATATCAAAATCCACATTCAAGATGGGGGAAATTAATGTTTTCTAAATATTTTTACTCCCATCCGCGAGAATCTCTTTTTCAGGGCCTCATCGTTACCAAAAGGATCAGCAATTTGGAACTTCATTTCTTCATGTAGATCGGTGATACTTCCTCACCTTTCATGGTTGGTTCATAATGGTAAAAAGGAAATTTTTTGGGAGGACAGATGGAATGGCTATCTTGTTCTTTCCTCTTTTACTAATTGGGGAAACCTAATGGATCTTTTAAAAAATCTTTGGGCTTCTCTTGTTGCTGATTACTTCAATGTTGAATTTATTGATTCCATTCCAAAAATTTCTTGGAAATTTGTAGATGACTTAGATATTCCTCCCTCTATCAAAGAAGCTTATAAAAAGGAGATGGACAAAAGGTGCATTATCTTCTCACCTAAGGATGATGTCCTAATTTGGACCAATTCAAAATCAAGGGAATATTCAGTCAAAGAAGGTTATAACTCTCTTCTAGCTTCTTTAAATAAATTAGATTTCCCGCACATACTCTTTTGGGATGAAGCTTGTCTCCCTAAAGCAGGTGATTTTTCCTGGGTTGCAATCAATGGTAGGGATTTAATTGCAGAGGCTTGAAAAATTGGGGTTAGTTACTACTTTTCCACGTGTCTTCTGTGGCTACTTCTTAGAAACTGGGGATCATCTTTTTCTACATTGTCCATTTGCAAAGCATTGTTGGTATTGGGTTTTTTCCAAATTAGGTTGGTACTCAATGGTGTGTCCTACATTATCCTTACAGTTTAAATCTTGGCCTATGTTACATCATGCTTCTTTCTTTCACTATTTATGGTCTATCACACCATCTCTAGTTTTATGGTGCATCTGGAATGAAAGAAATAGCAAAATTTTTAGGAACAAGTGCTCTCCTATTGAGGATGTGCTTATCAAATTGGAATCCTCAATTTTAGAAGTGGTCAGATCTTTCATTTTTAAGAAAATTGAGACTTTAAAATCTTTCTCTAATTGGGATGGGTTCATAATTAAGAATTGGCCCCTCATTAAAACTTTACCCTTTCATGGAGCATTTTCTAAAAAAGTAGATAAGCATGTTGTTACGTAAAGAGGCCAAATGGGTGCCCCCCCCTGCTAATTGCTTTAAACTAAATTATGATGGGGCCTCAAGGGGTAACCCTAGTAAGTTTGGGGCTTGTATAGTTATTATGGACTCAGATGCTAACATTGTTAAAGCATCCTGTAAGACGTTGCTAGTGGGTATGGACAACAAGGCTGAACTAGAATCCCTCAACATGGGATTGGATCTTGCAAGGTACCTTCAAATTAATTCATTCATCATTGAAGGTGATTCCATGGTTATTTCGCATGTTGTTTCAAGCCAAAAAACTTATGTTTCACAGTTGCAATACTTGTTAGACAAGGTACTTATTCAGTTGAAATGGTTCAATGTCTTTTCACTATCCCATTGCTACAAAGAAGCAAATTCTATTGCTGATTATTTAGCCAACAAAGCTATAGATGAGCAACTACCTTTTAAAGGTTTTAGTAAGGAGGACTTCCCCCTTATTAAGTGAGATCCTACAGTGGGCTCTTTAATGCTTCTGTTACAACTTAGGTGTCTTATTGGCTTCTTTGTGGCATCTTTGTATTTCTATGTGGCGGGTTCATATGTTTCAGTATTGTTGCACCTATTACTGTTTTTGAATTGGCATTGTTGTTGGCTCAGCCTAGCTACTCCTTCATGGGTTCTTGCTTCAAATATTTTTTATGGCTATTTCAATGGGGACATTATCTTCTGCGCTAATTTTATTATACTCATCTTTCTTGATGGAAACACAACATTCTTGGTAAATTCTTTTCATGCAAATAGTATGCTTTACTCACCTTTGCTATCGTTGGTTGTGTTGGAGGTTTCAGTTGGTATTTTATCTCATGGTTTGCGTGGTTTATTAATATGGGACAACATATGTTATGAAATAACTTGCACAATGGAAGAATATGATATGAAATATGCTGAAAATACTTGATAATAACTGAGAATAACAAGCCACTTCGAGGGGGAAAACCTCCAAATATCTCTAATGAGAACACACTTCACAACTTGATGATGAAATAAGACTCACAACCTCCTATATATACCTATTTATGCCAAGGATATCACCTAGGCCGACTTAGACACACCTATATAAGACTTAGGCCGACCTAAACAACTAAATAACAATATACTAATGATAATATGACTTAATAGAGAGTTAAGATAGCCACAAGCCGACTATTCATAACCCGATGTACAATAATATTAAGGGCGTAGCATGCCCCCTTCTTCAAAGAAGCATTGTCCTCAATGCTAATCAAGTTTGGAAACTTTTGAATGAACTCCCCATCTTCCCATGTGGCATCTTCAACTGGTAAATTCTTCCATTGGATGAGATACTCAGTGATAGTTCTATTCCTCAGCTTCTTTGTGCGTGTTTGATGAATGCACTCTGGTTCCAAAATGATTCTCCCTTCTTCATCCAGCTTAGGAAGTGTTGTTTGAGTGGGAATATTATGCCCAATTACCTTCTTCAAATAGGAAACATGAAAAACTGGATGTATCTTTGTTGTAGGTGGCAACTCAAGCTTGTAGGCAACACTACCGATCTTCTGCATGATTTGGTATGGACCATAATACTTTGGTGACAACTTATTATTCTTTCTTTGCTGATTTAGTGAGATTTGCTTATAAGGCTGTAGCAAGAAGACCCAATCCCCAACTTCAAAACTTCTTTCTCGATGTTGAATTGCGCTTTTGTTGTTTCATTCGATTTTTTGTGCCACTTGGCTAGAATTCTCCTTGAGTCACGAAAGTACTTGTTGTTGATGAAACAGAATGGTCTTCACTACGAACTCTTAGGGACACACCTTAATTGATGATGTGATGGAAGGAGGATGATATCCATAAAAGTGCAAAATGGAGACACATTTTGATGAGCTATGAAAAGAAGTGTTATACCACCATTCGCCAAGTGTTGTAATCTACTTGGGGCTGTTTCTCTGAAATTAACCAAGCGTAGATATCCTTCCAAACACTTATTAACAACCTCTATTTTCCCATCTGATTGAGGGTGGTATGAAGAGCTAAGAGCTAATTGAGTACCCAAACATGAGAATAAATCTTTCCAAAGTGACTAGTGAAGATAGGATCACAATCACTAACAATAACTTTAGGTGTACCATGTAGCTTTTGGATATTCTCCAAAAAAGCTCTAGCCACTACACTTGCTGTAAAAAGATGTGCTAATGCAATGAAATGTGCATATTTAGTGAGCCTATCAACCACCACCATGATGACATTATGACCTTTAGATTTGGGAAGCCCTATGATGAAGTCCATGGATATCTCTTCCCAACACTGGCTAGGAATAGATAAGGGTTGCAAGAGACCTGGTGCCTTAATTGTCTCCCCTTTATGCCTTTGACACACCAAACATTCAGCCACAAAATTTTGAACATCACCCTTTAGCCCTTCCCAAAAGAAATCTTGCTTGACTCGATGATATGTCTTCAAAAATCCTGAATGACCAC
>VDFB02281492.1:10080358-10234164 GCA_007258455.2 Sequoia sempervirens | reverse complement strand
TTCGAAGTCATATTTTCTATAACTTTTGAAGGTGGTTGTAATTGTGAATTTCTTGAGAAATAAAATATGAAATATATCTTTTCCCTTAGCATTTTTTTTAGTATAATTTTACCAATTTTTCCATGTAAATACAACATTAAATTTGTGCTTATTGTTTTTCTTTGTTTATTTTGTACTATAATTTTTCTTACAAATACATGATATAGAAATTGAATTCCAAACATGGTAAACCTAGGCCCAAATGATTCCATATCCCATTTCCATAATGAAGCTTTGCTCCCACAAAATGCAATGCATGACACTCAATATTTTTTCAAAAAGTCTAAATTTTAATGTAAAATTCTAATTTTTTTAACATAAAAAAATTAATTTTTCAACAATACGCTCTTGAAGCTAAGGGTCTTAAACACACATTGTTTGCATCACATAATGATTTTCCTAGACTCTGGCCATAGTTTTAGCATAAAAAAGAAAAAAATATAAATGATACAATTTGATATTCTTAAATTAATTTCAATTAATTCAATTGTCCACCAAAGCAATACTTCTTATGAAATAAAATGATATATATGCCATTTTAAGGTGTGCATCAAAAAAGTACAAAAAAACAATTTAAATGTGCAAACATGAAACCCTTACCTTCAATCCAATGCACAACAAAAATGTAGATAGATTTTTTGCTGAGGATGTTCTAATATCCAAACCAATCCAAAAATTCAATTTCAAGAAAAGAAAAAATGACAACAAAAATGCAAGCAAAGAAAAAATAGAATGAATGTAAAAATAAAAATCTTTTTTCCTATAAGCTAATTTCAATTTTAAAAAAGCCTCCATGCCAACTCACACTTAAATAACATCATACAAGATATTTTAAATTAAAATGACTATTGCATTTAAAAAAAAACTTTGCATAATTTTCAATGCACTGAATTTTATGTAATAATTCCTTTTAATTAAACATTCCCAACTCTTCGATTAATTTACTTATTTCAAAGAAGAAAAAACATAAGAAATACATCAAATATTTAGCACACTAATAATTTATTTATTTTTATTAAATCACATTTATATATATATATATTTTCTGCTCAATAATATTAAATACATTAGAAAGTATAAAAAATATAAACTTTATCCACTACCAACATACTTTCATTTCACAATCACATAAACAATATGAAAAATGATTAAATATAAATAATCACAAGAGTTGAACAACCTATAAAAAATAGACAAATATATTATGAGTTTCCATGTGACTCAAGAATCCATAATCAATTAATTTGGATTTAGGCTCATACAACCACAAAAGGTGCATCTTATAGCTCAAATTTAAGCAAGATAAAAATAAGATACAATATTTATGTCTATCAATTGTCTCTAATAGAACACTATTAGAGAGATCTATGCCTACACACTCAATAAAATATCAAGCATATTTGCACAACACGAGATAGTTGAAACATACTATATAACAACAAATGATGTAATATCCATAACATGATATCAAACTATATGATCTATTAAAAAAATATCCAACTTTGAAAGCATGATTTAAATAAACAAATGCATATTAAATAATTAAAAAAATTAAAATGTGAACTTGATGAATATATATATATATATATATCATAATGAAAATATAGTGAAGCTGAAACATTATTGAGTCTAATCATATACAAAACGACACATATAAATCCAAGTACATAATCCTTACAACTCAATGGCAATACAAAATACCATCATCATCAACTATGATGTAGTATCAAAACCAAATATTAATTAAAAAATGAAACACATACACTTAGACCTTATACTACTTGAATGTCCAAAGTGGTGGTTGACCAACTTGGTTTTCCTTTAGCTAATAGCCTCAAGAACAAAAGTGAGAAGCTCACCTTTCAATTATCTAGGGTGCTAATACAAGAACATCCAATGTGTAAGAGAAATCTCACATTAAAAAAAATAATTTTCTTTACTATTTGTTTGTTTTATAGGTACTTTACTAGTTTTTTAGATATTTTATAGTAATGTGGGTCAAGTTTGAGGCATTGCATTTCATCACACTTGCGTTTTCATAGGTTAAAAGTGTTACATAGTTAGTGATGTCACAAATCACAACAATTAATAATTATTGGTTGTAGTTGAGGCTATAGATTACACCATGCATCCAAAACATTCTATTCAAATTTTGTGTGTTCTTGATCACTATATGTATTTTTTCCTTCCAAATAGTTGGGGTCAATATTAAGCTATTTACTGTGTAATGATCTTACTCATTTGAGTAATGCGAAAAGTATTTAAACTTTGTGTCAATTCTTAAAATATATATTTTATTATAGGTTCCAAGAAGGGGTCATAATTGAAGCCAAATTAAATTTGGGGACTCCTAGTTCAAAGTACATATTAAATTATAATGATACATTTTACTAGTGAACTCACACATTACACATGGATGATGCATCAACTCCCAAGGTTGGCTAATGAGAAAAATATTTAATTTTAAGGTCTTTGATTCTTATCACATAAATCTATGAGTATGTGTCACATTGCAACCCATCATTGTGCATTTCTACATCTTCTATATATAAAGAGGTCCAATATATTTTCAGGACAAGATAAAATAAGAAATAAAGAAGAAAATGTGAACATAAATAGACATACATAAAAACAAGTAGAGACAAGCATATATAGACAAAGATAAGAATAAAGAAAGAAAGAATGAAAGAAAGAGGAAATACAAAAAGATCGATCTCAAGACCTAGTTCGTAATTCAAAGGCTTAAGACTATCATGTAACCCAACACTTACGTGATCATGCTAATCAAACAAATTGTTCTTTACATATTATTTTTATTGATTTCTAATATGTTATTAATATGATTTAGATTAGAAAATTTTATTGGCTAAAAGGCTAGATAGTCCTTAATGGGACTCTCCAATCTTGATTACATTAATCCAAAAAGGAAAAGTGTCCTTAGACCATATCATGTTTGCGACTTAGTCTTGATTAGTCATTCCATGATATGCTCCACAATATAGACTCTTTATTAGATTTTTTTATTGTGAACATCAATCATAGTCAAACAATAGAATCTTCACATATCAATAATGCAAAATCAGCAAAGAACT
Organism: Sequoia sempervirens; assembly: GCA_007258455.2. NCBI lineage: Eukaryota > Viridiplantae > Streptophyta > Pinopsida > Cupressales > Cupressaceae > Sequoia > Sequoia sempervirens. The sequence goes on along the minus strand of VDFB02281492.1, from coordinate 10,231,033 downwards.
AAACACTTCTAAGCCTTCCTTCTCTTATCATTTGCATATTTTTATCTTTTCTAATTAATTCAAGTCTAATTATTTATATTATTTAATCATTTAATTTAAGACTCTAATTAAGTGTATTTATAGAAGATATGATATTTCCGTTATCTATATTAATAATTAATATTTCTGATATTGACTTGTATATTTTTTTCCATTATCATTTCAAATCACCCTTCACAATCTATCATTAAAAAATATATATTTTCTTTAAAATAGATATATAACTATTGTTTTTACCATTTACACGTACTTATATATTACACAAATAATCAAATTGACCTGAATACGCATCTTAGTTGTGAAAGTAGAAATCAAAACCGAACACGTCATGTCACATGAGTAAGGCTAATTATGACAATATTTTAAAATAATAATAATAATAAATTCGGCTATACAGCCATCAAATTTAACTTGAACTGACATTGCAACGAAATAAAACCTCACATAACGAGGGCAACGGCAATTCTTTTTCGAATTTACGTTACATAATATATTACTTATTGGATCATTATTTTCCTGACTCAATGCCCACAAAAGGCGTATTTTCTCTGAGATGTATGTTGTTATACAGCGCGAGAGCTAGGAAAAAATCATTTAGGGTTTAATGGAGCTCTTCGAGGACGCCAAAAATCACGCTGATTGCGGTCACAGGATCGAATCCCTCAAGCATTTGAAGGACATTTTCCTGCAAAATGACAACGATCCATCACTGCTAAACCAGTTTCTGTCTAACATGACGGATCTGCAGACGGCGCCGTTCATCCCGGTGAGAAAATACCTTGCGGAAATGATACAGCAAATCGGATCCAAAGACTCGGAAACTTTGGCCCGATTGTTTCCTGCTTTATTGCCGTTATTAAACGATGAGGCGCCGGCTGTTGTTTGTCAATGCATCAGGAGCGGAACAGTTCTGTTTCGCAGGGCTTTAGACGTTAAAAGTGTTGAAGCAGACAAATGGCTGAAAAGTTTATGGTCTTCGATGGTGGAATTCAAGGACGCAGTTTACGGCTTCGCCTTCCGACAAGGTATTTCAGGAGGAGTTAAACTCGCAGCAGTGAAATTCGTCGAAATTATAGTTTTAGACTTCACGCTGGATTCAGGAAGTAATTTAAGCGTTTTAGGGCCAGCGGGAGGTCATATGGAGGAGGGCAGCAAGAACCTGGAGCTTATGCTGGAGCAATTTGATATGCCGTCTTCTTCTTCTTCTCTGATAATCGTCCTTATCAACTGTGTTACAGAGATCGCAACGGAAAGGCCAGGGTTTTGCGGGCGCATTTTGATGGCTTTGCTGGGGCTAGACCCTGCACGCTACGGTCACATGGCGAGCGTACGGCACGCGCTTAAGACTTCGTTGCTTGCGCTTTTGAAATGCGCGCACTGGGGCGCGCTGCCTTGGCGTGACCGCCTGCTAGAGTCTCTGCACGCATTAAATGCAGGGGAGGCTGCAGTTCAAGCGCTTCGCAGAGCTGACCGCGCGCTTAAAAAACTGAAAGCGGAACGGGCAAATCGTTCCAATGGTCAACGTGGCACTGACGCTGATGACGTGGATAGAGTGCTGCCGGGTCTGCAAAATTTAAAGTTCCGGCAGCAGCCCGGAGGCCAGGTGGACGAATTGTCTTCCAACGTGGACCAGACTAAGGGTACATTCGATGGAATGTCAGCACACGTGGACAGGACTCAGAGTTCTTGCGAGGAAGTAGCGTTGTTACACGTGGACAGCGAAATTCGTTGTCCTGTTCAGCAAGCGATTTGCGGGATAGCTGCCCTGCTCGCACAAGGACAGAAAAGCGGGGAGTCCATAGAGAAATTGGTGCGGAAGATGGATCCGGGTTTGCTTGCTGACGTGGTCATAGCTAACATGCAAAATCTGCCTTGCCAAATACGGTGACAATAACTAATCTCCGAAGGCACGTTTTAGGTAACTTCTAATTCCTTTTCACTGCCAAGAATACTTACCTAGAATGGCCATAGCTGAGCTAGAGCGAAAGCTACCCTTGGTTTGACTAATATATTTCTTTATATTTTTATGTCAATGTTCTAGAACGTTTTGACACCTGTCAGGCTGCCATTAACCTTTCTTGGACACCTGCCCTTAACCTTTTTAACTGACCCCTTGTCAAAGTGTCGGTGAAATGTGTTTTTGGACACCTAGTTTAACCTTTAAAAAACCCCTGTTGGTGGAACGTTTTTTTGGTGACACTTAAAAGCACTTTTTTAATTGGATTAAGATAAGATGGTTAGGGAAAACGGCTGTAGAAAAGGAACAGAAAATAGTTAAAGCACTCTTGGTGTCATTCATAAGAAATGTTAAGTTATGGATTAATATATTAATTGAAGTATTGTGTTATTTTATAAATCATTGTATAATTTTGGTTTATTGCTTTGTATATGTTTAATTACATTTGATTGCATAATATTATTTAGTGGATAATAATTTAAAAATCATATTAAAAATTAATTAAAGTTTAATTTAAAATATTGTATTAATAATGGAAGATGAAGAGTTATGTTTAATTCTTTAAATATTTTATAATTTAAATATATTTATAATAATAAGATTAATAGTTTAATAAATCTAGGCACGATGGTGAGGGGAGTAGGCGGATAGGTGGATCAGGTGAATCAAGCAAATCTAGAATGGTTGATTGAGGAGTCAAGGAGTGGCGTTGCTTAAGGATCACGATGAAACCAACCACAAGAGTGGAAGGGAGCAAATGGGGAATGGCGACACAAAGATCAAGATAAGGAGGGTCATCAAAGTCAAAGAGGCAAAAGGTTTTGTTTCAAAAACTACATGGACGAAGATAATGGCTGGAAAAAATGAGATAACTTGAAGTAGGTGGTGGATTGCAGAAGCAAACCTAGAAGGTTTGGTGGAGGAAACAAAGTGGATGTGGAGAATAGGGCTAGTGATAATTGGAGGAATCATGGGTGGAAGCCATGGGGACGGTGTAATCTAGAGAATAGGTAGATCTGGCCAAGAACCCAAAGATATGAGGATGAAAGAAAAGAACAAGGTTTTGCGTTAAAAGATTGAATGGGCAAGTGGTGGAAAGAATGACAACAATAGGAGAACAAGGGAAAGATGGAGACTACTGGGTCGTCAATTGAGCCCAAACAACAATTGATGAAGTTGGAATTCGAGACTAAAAATTGGTACTCTGTATTGAGTGACGAAAAAAGTGAAGACCTAGTAGGGCATGGAGATCAAATGGTGACAAGTGTGAGCAAGATTTCTAATAACCCTAACTCATTAGGCAAATACATTTCAATTTTTTTGAATAATGATAGCTTAGGGAAAACAATAGCTAGAATGAAGTAGCCTTCTTCCTAAAATGGGGAGGAGAGTGGCCAACAATGAGTGAACTAAGGCAGTAGTGTGACCTAAAGTGGGGTAAGGATATACCATTGAAATCACCCTCGAATGGTTTCTTTCTATAGAATGTTTGGTAGCAAAGCACAAAATAATGAATGAGGGGTTATATATAATGGATGGCATTAGTTTTTACATAATAGATTGAGAGCCAAATTTTGATCCTTTAAGCCAATCGATTGAGGGTATCTTGGTGTGGATAAGGCTCTATAATTTGCCCTCAGAATACTTGGATCCTGAAACCCTAAAATACATAGGTGACAAAATGGGGATATTTGTGAGAGAAGATGAAAACCTAGAAGACATAGATTATGGGATGTAAGCAAGGATTTGCAACAATACTAAACCCACACCCCCCTTAACAAATGCAATGGAAATCAAATTGAATGGTGGAATATGGAGACAAAAGATAGAAAGAGAAGAGTGAATGATTATTTGCAATAGATGTTGAATGAAAGGGCATTCAATTACAAAATGATTAAGAAAAGAGATCCCTATGGAGGTAATGGATGAAGAAATAAAGAGGGGAGAGGAATTGGAGGTGGAGAGGGAAGGGGAAAATGTGGCTCAGAAGGTATAAAATAAATTAATAGAGGAAAAACAAATGATAGGTGAGAGGTAATTAACAATGGAGAGTAGGTTGATCCTTTGATAGCCCCTATCTCCTCTTCTACACAGACGACTTCCTTGCTGCGTGGTGGCTCCTTGCCCAGGGTGGCTGTTGAGGATCCACTCCTCTCGCCTCGCTCGATGGATTTCGATTCCAAGTCTTCTTGGTCTGTTGTGTTGAGGAAGAAGGGACTCCCCAAATTCATCACTTCTTCACAGCCTAGGGCTTTAAGAATCAGATTAGTCCCCTCAGGTTCTAAGGTTGTCTAGTCCTTGTTTGTTGTTCTACAGTTGCTGGTCAGCTATTTATGTTTGTGGCCTATTTGGCCTATTTTGCCAGGCCCTAGTGGCTCTTGTTTGTTTTTATCCTAGTTCATGTTTTGGTTTGAACTAGCTTCTTTTTTGCCTTGTGGGCTTTCAATGTAAAGGGTACAACACCCTATAAATGCTGCTTATCTTATAAAAAACAATGGAGAGTAGGCGCTGGGAGAGACCAATCTAGAGTCAAGGAAGAAAATTGCCAAAGGAAAAAGGGAGTCAAAGAAGATTCAAGAACAAGAGGATAAAGGGGAAAGTGGAAGGAAACACTTGGAATTTGAAAGCACATGGAAGGAAACTAGTACACGAGCAACAAGTACAAAAAGATTGTGAACTAGCAGACCTAATCGACAAAGGATTTGGGCTAATAATGGAAGGAAATGTAGACATACCGAGGGAAGAACTACAATTAGAAGAAACCACCGAAGATATAAAGGTAGATTTAAAATAAGAACAATTTGAAGAAGTCGACATATTAGAAGAAAGAACCATAAAACAATCCCAATAAAAAATAAGTAAGCTAATATTGGGGGAGAAAGGACAAAGGGGCAAAAAGACTAACAAGGAAAGGCTAGAAATAGTCACAAATGCTAAAGGACAAATGAAATTGAGATCAGGGAAGGGCGTTACCCTTCTTAGGTTGCCATGAAGTCCATAATGTGGAATAACAAGAGGTGCATGGTCAAGTGCCAAATTGATCAAGAAAGTATCAACATAATTTTATGTAGGAAATAAAACTAACACAATATGTGTTAGATTTGTGCTTATTGTTTTTCTCTATTTATTATGCATTGTAAGAAAATTTATAATGCAAATTTCCTAAGAAATAAAATATGAAAGATCTTTGCCCATGGTTTTTTCTTGGTTTAATTTTACCAAGTTTTTAATGTAAATACTATGTTAAATTTGTGCTTATTATTTTTCTCTATTTATCTTGCATTGCAAATTTTCTTATAGTAGGAAGCAATTGTTTTAATGGCTAAATGAAGGTAATGGGAGGGTGTATTTGAGCTCGCCCAAGGTGTGTTAGGTGGGTTGGGTATTATCCAGAACCCAAGGAAAATAATAGTGGTGCCAGTGATCTCGAGTTCACACTAGCAAGTGGTAAAGGTAAAAAACCAATGGCTAGCAAAAGAAATATTTGTGATTAATGTATAAGGACCAACATAGACAAAAGCTAAAATAGAATTGTGGGCACAATTAACAGATTTAGTGCATACACCATCAGACAAGAAGTTATTGTAGGCGGTGACTTCAACATGACTCTAAACAACTTAGAGAAAAGAGGTGGATCATAAAAGCTATCCTAGGTGCAAATGGATTTCCAAATCTTTGTAAATGACAATGGTATGAAGGATGTTATACCAAAAAATGGAGTGTTTACTTGGACAAACACGAGGAAAGGTTTCTCCTACATAGTGGAAAGAATATATAGATTCTTGCTAGCTGGGTGTCTAGAAACTGTTCCAACAACATATGAGTTGATAATCCTCTCTTTGATTGGGTCGAATCACTATTTGGTAGTGTTAAAATTTCTCTTGAACAAGCCCCCATTAAGACACCCATTCAAATTCGAGAACATGTGGTTGATAGACAAAGGACTGGCAATAAAGATTTTTAAATGGTGGGTAGTGAAGTTGGGGAACAATGGCTCCAAGATGTATACATTCTCAAAGAAGCTTAGACTTGTTAAGATGCAACTTAAAGAGTGGAACTGAAACCACTTCAAAAATATTTTTGAAGAGAAAAATCGATTGGAGAAAGAAATCCAAGAAATAAATGAGTGAGTGATTCAAGGACATCATGGAGAAAGAAGACTTTGAAAAGAGAGAAAGTTGAACCAAGAGTGCTTTGAAGTATTGGAAAGACAAGAAAGCTTTTGGAGGCAAAAGTCTAGAGAAACATGGTTGGAGGAGGGAGACAAAAATATAAAAAATTTCCGCATAACAGCGAATTCCAACAAGAGCATAAACAAAATCATAAAAATCTCAAACTCTAAAGGTGTCAAACTCCCGGATGAGAAAGCAATATGCAAAGAAGCAATCAAATACTTCCATACATTGTTGAATAATGCATGGATATGTGCATCTCTAGAAAGAGAGGAAATCTTACAATGCATCCCAAACCTAATGCCAATAGACAAAAACTCAAACCTCTATAGACAAGTCTTAGAGATAGAAGTGAGGAAAGCAACCTTTTAGTTGGGTAAGGACAAATCACCCAGCTTGGATGGGTTCCCAACAAGCTTTTTTCAGACATTCAAACACATAATTGGGAAAGGTAAACAAGGGTGTATTTTGAGAGTTTGATAGCGGTTGTATTGTCTCTTGATCTCTGGTGGTGATACTCCTGTGAAAAACTTGCTCTAGAAGTATATTGTAATCTTTTGATTTTTGAATAATATTTTGATAGGCTTTTGGAGTGTGGGTTTTTTCTCCTGAAAGGGGTTTCCCAACATAAATCTTTGTGTTGCGGTATGCATGATAGTTGTGTTTATTTATGTTTAAGTTTTTGTGACTACTAAAAATCTATAAAGTTTTGCATTTTTCTCCTCTCAATATTATTATAGGAAGTGGCTCCAATACCTTAACTTCCTTACAAGTGATATCAGACTTGATCACCTTTGGTTTTAGTTGTGGGTTGCTGGGTTTTTTTGAACTAATCTAGATTTGAGTGGGAGCTTGTGTAGAAGACACTTTGTGATATAGGAATTTTCAGATGGCAAGTTCATCAAGGAGAATAGAGGTGGAGAAATTTTTTAGAAATAATTTTGAAATGTGGAAGCTAAAGATGAAGCATCTGTTGATAGATCGAGATCTGTGGGATGCTGTTGATGAGAATGTTTCAAGGCTTGCAAATCCTACTCAAGTTGCTCAATATGATGTTATGGACTGTAAAACCAAGGGTCTAATTCGATTATGCTTGACATACTCTATTTTAATTATTGTCCATGAAGAGACTATTACACATAAACTATGGAATAAGCTTGGTGAGATGTACCAAGCCAAATCTTTAGTGAACAAGATTTTCTTGAGGAAGAAGTATTCCTTGAGAATGGAAGAGGGTGGACGAATCACAAACCACCTATAAGCATTTAATATGTTGGTGGCTTAATTAGCATCAGTTAGTGTCAAAATGGATGAGGAGGAGAAATGTTAGATCTTGTTTTGTTCTTTGCCTAATTTGTGGGATTCTCTTGTTATGGCTATTGGGAGTACTTTTGTTATATTGAAGATTGAAGATGTGGGTTTTTTGCTTTCTAAAGAGATGAGGAAGGTATCTGTTGATGTGTTTTTTATGCACTTCTCAACACAGGCAGTGCGTAGGTGCACTACCTCTCTTGAAAGACAATCTTTCACACTCAGATTGCATAACACTATCCCAAAGTCTCTAATGTCAGGTCTTGACAGTGCTTGAAATATCTCAGTTGTTTGATGTGATTTGCTGGAATCACAAGGCGGTCTTACGGATGAGTTACAAAGCATGGGAAGTTGGGTTTGCAAATGCAGTTTCAAAGTGCTGGAAGTGAATGAACAGTGGCTGTCCACTCAAAACAACAAGTTGAAACTCATCAAGTTCATTTGATTTAGCTTCATGTTGATGCTTTGGATCCTACTCTAACCAAGGATTAAAAGAAACAGCAAAAGCAGAAGGATTAAGAAAGTTGTTCTAATTATAAGCTATGAATGAACAGTAACAATAGTGGCTATTACAGTAGACAAGTTTTCTAAACTGAGTTTTGCTTGACTAAGAGAAACCTACAGCTACACAAAACTAGTGCAATCTTCTAAGGTTTGTTGATTTTCAAATTGCACATACACATCATAAACATGCAATTGAACTAGGTTGCAGCAATGACAGAAAGAAGCCCAGGCTAACTTCGCACAACAGCTTGTCATAAACAAGTGCTAAAAGTATGGGCTGAAAGCTCATCAAATACTATAACAGCGACACCATCATGATAGTCATTCAACAAAATAATACTAAAGCTAACATGGAAGTAGAACCATGCATGCAAGATGAGCAAAATCAAAGAGAACATCCATAAAATCATGCAATGTTGTCTTCTATTGCTGCAAAATACTTTTTACAATAGCTCTCCAACTCTTACAAATGAGGGGCAAGCCTCTATTTATAGTTTTCCAAAGCCCAAATGAATGGCTAGGATTGAATTACATTGAATGGCCCAGATTTGATTACATTAGGGTTTCACCTACCCCCCCATTATCCAACAATTTAAAATACATCATTGTTTTTTCCCTGTTTTGTCATCTAATGCTCAGGTGCTGTAGCAGTTTTGTCATTTAGCTGATTTCCCTTTTACTATAGCTAAAACTGCCCAAAGGTTGTCTTCTTACTTGGTGTGTATGCAGTGTTCTTCTTTGGATCAAACGAGTCCGTCGACGATTGATATCAATAGATTGGTTGCCCCTGATTTGGGTGGACAACTCATCATCATCTGGTGAAAAGTAGGACAGCTCCTTCATGCCTTCTTCAAGACCACCCCCTTGCATTTTTGTCATTGACTTCCTTGGCACATGCCTTCTTCTAATGTCGACCCTGTTGGTGGGTTCGAGGGGGAGAGACGAACATGAAACGAATGGTGACAGGAGCTATGCGCATTCCTTGTTCAACTTTCTCAATGGGTCTCCTCAACGGACCTGCGGTAGGCTTCTTAGATCCTGCATACATGAGGTGTCGTAAGTGCTTTCATACACAAATCAAAGAAAACGTTAGTCAAATCTTGCAAAATCCTTGTTAGATCCATCCATGCATCATCAAAAGATCATGATATTTATATTTGGAGCTCATTTAGATCATAAACATTAATGCGGGCCCAAGGGGGGAACAACCAAACAAGGGACAACAAACCAGAAGGGAGGTTCCCGAACCCCACAAAACATAGCAAAACCGAGATTTTTTAATTATAGCACATGGGAAAAGGGGAAGGAAGAATGCTCAGAAAAACTTCCTCAAGATTGGACCCATTTCAAAAAAAGCGGAAGTTTAAAACGACCACGTGGGGACAGAGTCTTGGAAACGGCCACGGAGGGGTGGAGTCCCGGAAACGGCCACAGAGGGGCCGGGCTCTGGAGGCCGGGTCGCCGGGACTCCACGGATGTTCAAAACGGCCAAAGAGGGGACAAAGTCTCGGAAACGGCCACAGAGGGGACGAGCTCCGGAGGTCAGGCCGCCGGGGCTCCACAGATGTTCCAAAACAGCCAAAGAGGGATGAAGTCCCAAAAACGGCCACAGAGGGGCTGGGCTTCGGAGGCCGAGCCACCGGGGCTCCACGGATGTTCAAAACGGCCAAAGAGGGATAAAGTCTCGAAAACGGCCACCGGGGCTCCATGGATGTTCAAAACGGCCAAAGAGGGACAGAGTTCCGGAAACGGCCACGGAGGGGCCAGGTTCTGAAGGCCGGGCCACTGGGGCTTTACAGATGTTCCAAAACAGTCAAAGGGGGACGAAGCTCCGAAACCATTGAAACTTAACCGAACGTTGACGAAACCTTGGTAGTTCACTTAGGCACCACAAACACATCCCAGATCCACCAAAAAGTTAGCCTCAAAGTCAAAAAAGTGGAAACCGGACCGACGGGGGTCCACGAATGTTTCCAAACAGCCAAAGAGGAAGGGAATTCCGGAGGGTAAGCTTTAAAACCATTGAAATTTTACGGAACATTAACGAAACTTTGGCAGTTCACTTAGGGACCCCAAACACATCCCAAATCCACCAAAAAGTTGGCCTCAAAGTAAAAAATGTGGAAATTGGACCGACGGGGGTCCACAAATGTTTCCAAATAGCCAAAGAGGAAGGGAATTCCAGAGGGAAAGCTCCAAAACCATCGAAACTTAACCGAACATTGACGAAACTTTGGTAGTTCACTTAGGGACCCCAAACACATCCCAAATCCACCAAAAAGTTGGCCCCAAAGTCAAAGATGTGGAAACTGGACCAATGGGGGTCCACAGATGTTTCCAAACAGCCAAAGAGGAAGGGAATTCCAAATGGAAAGCTCTGAAACCATCAAAACTTAACCGAACGTTGACGAAACTTTGGCAGTTCACTTAGGGACCCCAAACACATCCCAAATCCACCAAAAAATTAGCCCCAAAGTCAAAGATGTGGAAACCGGACCGACGAGGGTCCACAGATGTTTCCAAACAACCAAAGAGGAAGGGAATTCCGGAGGGAAAGCTTCGAAACCATCGAAACTTAACTAAACGTTGACAAAACTTTGGCAGTTCACTTAAAGACCCCAAACACATCTCAAATCCACCAAAAAGTTAGCCCCAAAGTCAAAAATGTGGAAATCGGACCGATAGGGGTCCACAGATGTTTCCAAAACAGCAGGAACAAGACAAAAGGCAGAAAGGGGACGGGCGACTTTATTTCTCAGCGGATTTGAATACCCTAAGTAGGTGAATTTGGTAAGGGGTATTTGATCGTTTGATAGCACATGACCAATTTGGGCTTGGAAAATGGGGCACACAAAACAAGATAGGCGCAATGCATCTTATTGGGAGCAAAAAAATGGGGGTCCCTGCCTACGGCAGGGCGTGTGTGCAAAACATGCACAACAGTATCCATCACTGCCAAGGAGGCCCTAAATGTTCGTGGACGACATAAGGAAAAAGGCAAGAAAAATGATAAGCGTGACAAATCCAAGTCCAAGGGGAGCTCTAAATCTCATGGAAAGTCCAAAGTTATTTGTTGGAACTACAATAAGCTTGGACATGTTCGTAAGGAATGCAAAGAAGAAAAGAAGAAGAAAAAAAAGAACTTTGATTTTGATTTTGAGTTCGAGAAGGAAGATGGTGACACATTCATTGTAGCTTTGGCAACTCGTGCAGGTAATAATGCATGGTTAATTAACTCAATTGCATATTTTCATATGAACTTTAATAGAGATAGCTTTTGTGAATATAAAAAATTTGATGGAGGTAAGGTGTACTTGGGTGATGATTCTCATTTAGACATTTTTGGCTGTGATAAAGTTAAAATTAGGTTTCCTAATGGTAGAATAAAAAGGATTAATGGTGTGTTGCATATCCCTGGATTAGCACGAAATTTGTTATTTTTGAGCAAACTAATAGATGCAAGTGTGTAGGTAGTATTTTCTGATGCATGATGCAAGATGGTTAGAGGTGTTATGGTGATTGCTAGAGGTGTCAGATATGGGGCATTGTATAAGCTTGATGCATGTAGCGTTGAGTGCAATACTATGCAAAGAAAGTCTGTAGAAGAAGTGAGGGTTTCACCTTCAATAGATGGCCATGGCTTTTGGGTACCCAAGGGTGCTCTTTCTTTTGAGACAAAATTATCTCCAGAGAAAACTATGGTATGACACCAATGACTTGGCCACATTGGAGAAAAGGGCCTAAGGGCCTTGAAAAATAAAAATTTTGTTGAAGGTTTGTCTAATTGTAATCTTGAATTTGATTTCTGTGAGCATTGCGTTTATGGAAAACAAAACCGCGTTCAGTTTTACTCGAGTTCTCATAAATCTTGTGGTGTATTGGATCTTATTCATTGTGATGTATTTGGTCTTGTAGACGTTCCTTCAATTGGTAAATCCACATATTATGTTTGATTTATTGATGATTATAGTAGAATGGCATGGGTATATTTTGTAAAGAATAAATCTAAAGTTTTTAGTCGATTTAAAAAATTTAAAGCAATGGTTGAGTTGAAGACTAAAAAGAAAATAAAATGTTTGAGGACTGATAATGGCGGTGAATTTTGCTCTAATGATTTTCATAGATTCTATAAAGATTGTAGTATTCATAGATAGAAGACAACTCTATATTCTCCACAACAGAATGGAATTGCGAAAAGAATGAACAAGACACTGATGGATAAAGCTAGGAGTATGTTGAGTGGTACTGGCCTAGAACAAAGGTTTTGCGTTGAAGCTGTTGCCATTGTCTGTTACCTGATTAACAAGTCTCTTACATCAACCCTTGTTGATAAGACTCCTATAGAGGCATGGTCAGGTCGAAAGCCCTCATTAAGACATCTTAGTGTTTTTGGTTGTGAGGCATATGCACATGAGCCAAAAGAGAAGCAAAGAAAATTGGAAAACAAAGCTGCGAAATGTATTTTCATCAGATATAGTTATGGTGTGAAAGAATATAAACTTTGAAATCATGTTGCATAGAAGGTAATACATAGTAGAGGTGTTATTTTTAGAGAAACTAAGCCTTCTTCTGTTAGATTGCAGCCAAAACTAAGTAAACAGAAAGATGTGATTTAATTTCCTTCTACACACGAGAAAGTTGAATCAAGGCCCAAGGATAGGCAAGAAGTTGAGGAGAGCTTGTCTAACTCTAGATCTTCAGAAGAGGAGGACGAACCTCCAACTTAGCTTGTTTGTAGGTCTACAAGGCATACACAACCACTTGAAAGGTATTCACCTGATGATTGGAGATGTATTTTTCTTTGAATACTAACATGGATGAGCCTAGACTTGTAGAATAGGCACTAGGTATGAATGATGCAAAATCCTAGAAGATTGCTATGGATGAAGAAATGGCATCTTTGAAAAAGAATGATGCATGAGATCTTGTACCATTTTCTGAACAACGAAAACCTATTGGTTGTAAATGGGTGTTCAAGAAAAAGATTGGTTCAGATGGAGGTATTGAGAAGTACAAAGCAAGGTTGGTTGTGAAGGGTTATTCTCAAGTTGAAGGTGTTGATTATGGTGTGATATTTTCTACTGTTGCAAAAATGACATCCATTAAATTTTTGCTTTCTATTGTTGCTGCTTATGATTTAGAGGTTGAGCAAATGGATGTGAAAATTGTTTTCGTTCATGGTGATTTGGAGGAGGATATTTATATGTCATGACCAGATCACTACGTGGTGAAAGGTAAAAGTAAGTTGGTTTGCAAATTGAAGAAATATTTGTATGTCTTAAAACAGAGCCCTAGGATGTGGTACCAAAAATTTAATACATGTGTTGAGTTTGAGATTTGAGCATTCTAAATCTGATCACTATGTTTATTATAAAACTAACTATGATTGTTTCCTATTTATTGCATTATATGTTGATGATATATTATTCATTGGTAAAGGGAAATGTATGATTCCATAACTAAAATCTCAACTTGTTGCAAAGTTTAAAATGAAGGATCTTGGTGTAGCTAAATACATTCTTTGGATGTAAATAAGAAGAGATAGAGTGAATAGAAAGCTATGGCTTGGCCAAAGTAAGTATGTCAATTCAATTTTATAGAGATTTAATATGCAGGATTGTAGACCATTGTGTGTTCCTGTTTCAGTTGGAACAAAGTTATCTATTTCAAATTGTTCAACATCTCCATTAGAGATGGAAGACATGAGAAGAGTTCCTTACTAGAGTGCAGTTGGAAGTTGATGTATGCTATGGTTTGTACTAGAATAGGCATTGCTCAAACAGTGGGAGTTCTTTCTAGATATATGTTTAATCCTGGTAGAGTTCATTGGAATGCAGTTAAAAGAGTCTTCATATATTTGTGGGGTACCTCAAATTATTCCTTATATTATCATAGTATGACTGAACATGATATTTCCCTTGATATTCATGGTTATGAGTATTCAGATTGAGTAGGTGATATTGATAGCAGAAAATCCACTAGTGCTTATGTTTTTACTTTATTTGGTGGTGCAATTAATTGGATGAGTAAGCGACAGGCTATGGTTGTTTTGTCCATTACTAAAGTAGAGTATGTGGCAACTACTTATGTTTGTAAAGAAGCCATTTGGCTTAAGAGACTATGTTCAGATATTGAAATAAAACAAGGTGTAGTGACAATTTATTGTGATAGTCAGAGTGCAATATGTATAGCCAATAACCTAACATTTCATGCCAGGACCAAGCACATTGATGTATAGTATTTTTTTTGTTAGAGATATGGTTGAAGATGGTAGGGTGAAGTTGGTTAAGGTAGAGACTTTGATGAATGTTGTTGATTCTCTAAGTAAGCATGTGAGCACAAAGAAGTTCAAATGGTGTTCAAAGACTACTGGTGTTTCAACCCCTAGCAATTAAAGAGACAATGGTTACACCCTCATGTTGCTCTTGCAAGGTGTTCAACAAGTGGGAGATTTGTTGGAAACATGTGTATCAACCTTGTAATTATATACGGTTTATTGTTGATAGTATGTATGTTGGTATGTGACAACTGATCATGCAAATATTGTACACTCGTAGCAAGACGTGGGGTTCAGAGCATCTCCCAAAAAAAAAATTCGTTGACATGCCAAGGTTTTCTCATTGAGACATCAAAGTTTTTTCGTTAACATGTCAAATGAAAAATGGCCTTGTAAAACCCTAATTCTAGAAGGTTCCAAAAAGCTTGTTATAAGCAGCTAAGATGTATGTAAATGAGGGTGTATTCTGAGAGTTTGATAGTGGTTGTATAGTCTCTTGATCTCTGGTGGCGATACTCCTGTGAAAAGCTTGCTATGCAAGTATATTGGAATCTTTTGATTTCTGAATAATATATTAAACAACTTTTGGAGTGTGGGGTTTTACTCCTGAAAGGGTTTTCCCCACGTAAATCTTTGTATTGTGGTATGCATGATATTTGTGTTTAAGTTTTTGTATCTGTTAAGGATTTGTAAAGCTATGCATTTTCTCCTCTCGAGATTAGTGTAGGAAGTTGTTCGACTACCTTAATTTCCTTACAAGTGGTATCAAAGCTCGATCACCTTTGGTTTCAGTTGTGGGTTGTTGGGTCTTTTTGAACTAATCCAAATTTGAGTGGGAGTTTGTGTAGAAGACACTTGGTGATGTTACAAGAATTTTCAGATGGCAAGTTCATCAAGGAGAATAGAGGTGGAAAATTCTTTTGGGAATAATTTTGAGATGTGGAAGCTAAAGATGGAGGATCTGTTGATAGATCGAAATATGTGGGATGATGTTGATGAGAATGTTTCAAAGATTGCAGATCCTACCCAAGTTACTCAATATAATGTTATGGATTGTAAGGTCAAGGGTCTGATCAGATTGTGCTAGGAAGACTGTTTTAATTAATGTCCATGCAGAAACTTTGCACAAAAACTATGGAATAAGTTTGCTGAGATGTATTAGGGAAAATCTTTAGTGAAGAAGATTTTCTTGAGGAAGAAGTTGTATTTCTTGAGAATGGAAGAGGGTGGATGAATGACAAACCACCTAGAAGAATTCAATTTGTTGGTGACTCAATTGGGATCAATTGGTATCAAAATGGATGAGGAGCAGAAATGTCAAATCTTGTTTTGTTCTTTGCCTGATTCATGAGATTCTCTTGTTATGGCTATTGGGAGTACTTCTTTATATTGAAGATTGAAGATGTGGTGGGTTCTTTGCTTTCTAAAGAGATGAGGAGGAAGGAATCCATCACTGCCAAGGAGGACCTAAATGTTTGTGGAAGACCTAAAGAAAAAGGAAAGAATCTAATGAGAAGCGTGACAAATCCAAGTCCAAGGGGAGACCTAAATCTTCTGGAAAGTCCAAAGTTATTTGTTGGAACTACGGTAAGCCTAGACATGTTTGTAAGGAATGCAAAGAAAAAAGAAAGAAAAAGAAGATATTTTATTATGATTCTGAGTTTGAGAAGGAAGATGGTGATGCATTCATTGCAACTTTGGCAACTCGTGCAAATAATGATGCATGGTTAATTGACTCAGGTGCATCTTTTCATACAACCTTTAATAGAGATTGGTTTTGTGAATATGAAGAATTTGATGGAGGTAAGGTGTACTCTGGTGATGATTCTCATTTAGACATTGTTGTCTGTGGTAAAGTTAAAATTAAATTTCCTGATGGTAGAATAAAAATGATTAGTGGTGTGTTGCATATCCCTGGATTAGCCCAAAATTTTGTATCTGTGAGCAAACTAATAGATGTGAGTGTGCAAATAATATTTTTTGATGCAGGATGCAAGATGGTTAGAGTTGCTATGGTGATTGCTAGAAGTGTCAGATATGGGACATTGTATAAGCTTGATGCATGCATTGTTGAGAGTAATAGTAATTTTGTGAAAGGAAAGTTTGCAGAAGAAGTGAGGGTTTCACCTTCAACAAATGGTCATGGCTTTTGGATAGCCAAGGGTGCTCTTTCTTCTGAGACAAAGTTACCTGCAAAGAAAACTATGTTATGCCACCACCTACCTGGCTACATTGGAGAAAAGGGTTTAAAGAGCTTGAAAAATAAAAACCTTGTTAAATGTTTATCTGATTGTAATCTTGAATTCGATTTTTGTGAGCATTGTATTTATAGAAAAAAAAAACCGCGTTTAGTTTTACTCGGGTTCTCATAAATCTTGTGGTGTATTGGATCTTATATATTCTGATGTATTTGGTTCTGTAGATGTTCCTTCAATTGGTAAATTCACATATTATGTTTCATTTATTGATGATTATAGTAGGAGGACATGGATATATGTTTTAAAGAATAAATATGAAATTTTCAGTTGATTTAAAGAATTTAAAGCAATGGTTGAGTTGCAAATTGGAAAAAAAATAAAATGTTTGAGGACTAATAATGGGCGTAAGTTTTGCTATAATGATTTTGATAGATTCTGTAAAGATTGTGGTATTCATAGATAGAAGACAACCCCGTATTCTCCACAACATAATGGAGTTGTATAAAGAATGAACAAGACATTGATGGAGAAGGCTAGGAGTATGTTGAGTGGTGTTGGCCTAGAACAAAGGTTTTGGGTTGAAGCTATTGCCAATGCCTATTACCTAATTAACATGTCTCCTACATTAGCTTTTGTTGATAAGACGCCTATAGAGGTATGGTCAGGGTGCAAGCCTTTATTAAGATATCTTAGAGTTTTTGGTTGTGAGGCATATGGACATGTGCTAAAGGAGAAGCAAAGAAAGTTATAGAACAAGGCTATGAAATGTATCTTCATCGGATATAAATATGGTGTGAAAGGATACAAGCTTTAGGATCATGTTGCACAAAAGGTAATACATAGTAGAGGTGTTATTTTTAGATAATCTAAGCCTTCTTCTGTTACATTGCAACTAGAACTGAGTAAACAGGAAGATGTGATTCAATTTCCTTCTACACCTAAAAAAGTTTAATCGAAGCCCAAAGATAGACATGTTATCACGGAATCTAGTTGCACTCGTTCCACGGATAACCCCCTTACGAAACTTGTCTGTTTCCTAGGTTCGTGAACTTCAAGCACACAAAATGATGTGATTTTCAAGCCACCTCGAAATGCATTCCAAAGCCTCAAATAGTCAGTTTGAGCATCCTCCTATGTTCGCCTCGTGAAGACCTTCGAAACGAGCTCCTTCGCGAAGTCTCACTGTCAATACTTAGTGAAATTGTTAAATGTGCAGTTGTGCCCAAAAACAACGTTGCAACTCACATCCATAAATTTGGCTAAGTGTTGAAAAAATTAGCGCCCTTGCATAACAGTGATTTGCAAAAAATGTGCTAAAGCGCTAAAAAAGTGCGCCATTGCACATTTTTCCAGACTTAGCCATTTTTTGGCTCAGGCACACTTTTTCATGTCTTTTACACTTTTCACTTTTCATGCCATTTTTTATGCCTCAATTAATTGGGCGACTTGAGTTAGGCTTTTGTTTTTCTCAATCACTTAAAAGTGATTCTATTGTTTAATTTTCATCATTTGTGGTCTCCAAACTTCTTTCCTCTTTGTTGGGCGCGCATCTACCTCCAAAAACACATTTTTTGTAAGAGCTCCATCTTGGTCAACTAGGGTTTCGAATCCTTGTTTCAGATATGGTTTTTATTCTTTTCTCCTTGTCCTTAACTTTTCTCTTTGCTTGTGTTTTATATTACAAGTCTTTGAATGCGTTTTTAATGATTAAACATCATTCTTCCATGTGTTTTCTCTTACTCGCATGTTTTCTTTCTTCCCTTTCTATTTTCGGTGTTTTGTGTTGATGCGTGGATTTTTCTTCTTACCCTATCATGTTTTTCTCTTGTCTAAATGCGTCTTGATCACCCACACACGTTTTCTTTTTCTTTCCATGTGTTTTCTCTTTCTTTAAACCCTTGAAGTTGCTTCTTGCTCATTTCTATATTCTTCATGGTTTGAAATGCATTTTTAAGGCAGTCTAGTGGACCTCTAAAATGCTTATCTCTTTCCTTGAATTCATTGAATATCAACACTCACGGATTTTGTAGAACGAAGCTCATACTTGTTAAAAACAAGTTTCATTAAATATTATGGTGCTAGTTTTGAAGGCGTTTACATGAAAACAAAGCATATTCTACAAGTGACAAAGTTCTCTTAGTCAAGCGCACTTTTTGATCTGCATTTCACATGTTCTTCCCATTTTACAAGGCGCTCAAATACCAAGCTTGTAAGTTTGTATTTGAACCTTCATGATGAAAATGTCAAGATGCCAAAATTCTGTGCCATGACACCAAGTTGTTTTGCCTCCAAGTGCAGAAAAGCTAAAAAAGTGCACTCTGACACCTCAGTACAAAATTCTAACACTCTAGGTGCAAGAGCGTTGTTTTTTAGTGCCCCTGCATGTTATGAAATAACTTGCACTATAGAAGAATATGATATGAAATATGCTGTAAATACTTGATAATAACTGAGAATAACAAGCCACTTCGAGGGGGCAAACCTCCAACTATCTCTAATGAGAACACACTTCACACTTGATAATGAAATAAGACTCACAACCTCCTATATATACCTATTTATGCCAAGGATATCACCTAGGCCGACTTAGACACACCTATATAAGACTTAGGCCGACCTAAACAACTAAATAACAATATACTAATGATAATATGACTTAATAGAGAGTTAAGATAGCCACAAGCCGACTATTCATAACCCGATGTACAATAATATTAAGGGCGTAGCATGCCCCCCTTCTTCAAAGAAGCATTGTCCTCAATGCTAATCAAGTTTGGAAACTTTTGAATAAACTCCTCATCTTCCCATGTGGCATCTTCAGCTGGTAAATTCTTCCATTGGATGAGATACTCAGTGATAGTTCTATTCCTCAGCTTCTTTGTGCGTGTTTGACGAATGCACTCTGGTTCCAAAATGATTCTCCCTTCTTCATCCAGCTCAGGAAGTGTTGTTTGAGTGGGAATATTATGCCCAATTACCTTCTTCAAACAGGAAACATGAAAAACTGGATGTATCTTTGTTGTAGGTGGCAACTCAAGCTTGTAGGCAACACTACCGATCTTCTGCATGATTTGGTATGGACCATAATACTTTGGTGACAACTTATTATTCTTTCTTTGCTGCTTTAGTGAGATTTGCTTATAAGGCTGCAATCGCAAGAAGACCCAATCCCCAACTTCAAAACTTCTTTCACTACGATGTTGGTCTGCCTGTTGTTTCATTCGATTTTGTGCCATGGCTAAATTCTCCTTGAGTCCTGAAAGTACTTGTTGTTGATGAAGCAAGTGGTCTTCTACTGCCTGAACTCTTGGGGACTCCTTAATTGATGATGTGATGGAAGGAGGATGATATCCATAAAGTGCCAAAAATGGAGACATTTTTGATGAGCTATGAAAAGAAGTGTTATACCACCATTCCGCAAGTGGTAGCCAATCTACCCAGGTTTCTCTGAAGTGAAACAACGTAGATATCCTTCCAAACACTTATTAACAACCTCTGTTTGCCCATCTGATTGAGGGTGGTATGAAGAGCTAAGAGCCAATTGAGTACCCAAACATGAGAATAAATCTTTCCAAAAGTGACTAGTGAAGATAGGATCACGATCACTAACAATAACTTTAGGTGTACCATGTAGCTTTTGGATATTCTCCAAAAAAGCTCTAGCCACTGCACTTGCTGTAAAAGGATGTGCTAATGCAATGAAATGTGCATATTTAGTGAGCCTATCAACCACCACCATGATGACATTATGACCTTTAGATTTGGGAAGCCCTGTGATGAAGTCCATGGATATCTCTTCCCAACGCTGGCTAGGAATAGATAAGGGTTGCAAGAGACCTGGTGCCTTAATTGTCTCCCCTTTATGCCTTTGACACACCAAACATTCAGCCACAAATTTTTGAACATCACCCTTTAGCCCTTCCCAAAAGAAATCTTGCTTTGACTCGATGATATGTCTTCAAAAATCCCTGAATGACCACCCACTGGAGACTCATGCAACTCTGTGAGAATCTTGATTTTAAGGTTGGAATTCTTGCAGAGATAAACGCTCTTTATACCAAAGAGTATCTCCCTTCCAACAAAACTTATCTGAACTACTAGGATCACTTTTTAATTGCTCGATGAGATTACTAGTCGCAACATCATTTTTCCACTCTACTTTGGCTTCCTCCACCCAATTTGCTTGTAATATTGAAAGGGCACACAATAAGGCTTCATCTTTCTCATCCTTCCTTGATAAAGGCATCCATGCATAACATTTTCTTTTCCCTTTCTATATACACCCCCAAAGTCATATCCTAAACATCTTAGTGACTCCATTTTTGTTGCTCTTTCAAGATAGTCGTTGTTCCAAAAATATTTTAGGGCTATCATGATCCTGTTTCTAACCTTGAAAATGTCTACCCAATAGATAAGGCCATTGTTTCACTCCAAGATATACTGCTAGCATTTCCTTCTCATAAATAGGTTTTAGTAGATTCTTACCTTTTAATTGATTTTAATTCTCAAAGCAATTGGTTCCACCTTTCTGCATAAGCATCAAGCCCTATCCCATTTCCAGAAGCAGCACATTCCACAATGAATTCCTTGGTGAAGTCAGGAGTGGAAAGTACCGGAGTTGAACACATAGCCTCCTTCAATCTCTCAAATGCTGTATTGGTAGACTCATTCCAATGAAAAGAATCCTTCTTCAATAGAGTGGTGAGAGGTGCTGCTATACTACCATAATTCTTCACAAATCTTCTATAGTACCCTGTCAATCCCAAGAATCCTCTCAGTTTCTTAATGGTTTTTGGAATAGGCCATTCCATGATAGCCTTAATTTTGTTAGGGTCCACCTTTACTCCTCCATGTGAAACTATGTGTCCCAAATACTCCACCTCTGTAAGACCAAAAGCACACTTGGATGGCTTAGCATAGAGTTTATGATCTTCAAGTATTTGTAATGCTTGGTCCACATGTTGCAAATGTTCTTCCCATGTCTTGCTGTAAATCAATATATCATCAAAGAATACTAATACAAACTTTCTCAAGAACTTCTTAAAAATGGAATTCATCAAACTTTGGAATGTAGATGGTGCATTGGTAAGACAAAATGGCATCACCAAAAATTCATAATGACCCTCATGAGTCTGAAATGCTGTCTTACAAATATCCTCCTCCTTAATCCGAATTTGGTGATAACCAGATCTAAGATCTAACTTGGTAAAAAACATAGCTCCATTTAATTCATCTAACAAATCATCAATGATTGGAATTGGAAACTTATCTTTAATGGTGTACATGTTGAGCACTCTATAATCTGGACACATGCGCCAAGTATCATCCTTCTTACGTACCATCACCACCGGCGAGGAGTAAGCACTTTAGTTATGCCCTAATAGTTCACGCCTCTAGCATCTCTTCAACAATTTTTTTCTATCTCACTCTTTTGTATGTGCTGGATACATGGGCACGATGTTGATTAGGCTCCTGGGACTAAGCGTATGGCATGATCACCAGTCCCTCTTAGGAGGAAGTCCTTTAGGCATATCTCAAGAACAAGCTGAGTGGCGATCAATTATAGCTTGCAAATCTGGATGAGTAGGAGTAATAGATTGAGAGACTTCTAATGAACATAGTTGGGCCACAAATCCATCCACTCCTTTCTTAAGCAACTTTTGCATTTGATGAGAGCTTACCATTTGTGGAGATTTTGCCTTCAACCCCCTTAACTCTACTATCCTTCCTTCTGATTGAAATCTCATGAATAGTTCTTGGAAGTTCATCTCAATTGTTCCTAATGTAGTAAGCCATTGTACTCCCAAAACAATATATGTTGCACCCATGGATATAGCATACATTGGGGTATCAAGTTGATAATCTCCCATGGATAATTTAATGCTATGAAACTTCCCTAAACATCTAACTGTACCACCATCTGCAATCAAAACCTAAAACTTTGGAGCTAGATATATAAAACAATTTAGATGAGTAGCTAACTTTTTGTTGATGAAATTATGAGTACTACCTGAGTCGATCAACACTGTTACCTTATGCTTCTTTAGGAACCCCACCACCTTGAGAGTTTGTGGAGCATGAAACCTGAGAGTGCATGACAAGAAATGATTGGTTGAGAATCATGTGATTCCTCATTTGACTTCATCTTCTAGTATGGGTTCCTCCTCTTCTTCCCTCATTGGGACCTTCAATATAAAACAATTTCTTTTCACTACATTATGTTCCGAATCAGATTTGTTATCACAATTGAAACACAAGCCTTTTTCTCTTTTCTCCTCAATTTGTTGTGGAGTCAACTTAGTAGGTTGTGTTGAATATCCTTCTCTCTTGTCACATTAGCCCCTTGCTTCTTAGGAATCAAATATTTCTCCTCTACCCTGCGTGCTAAGATAAAAGACTCATTTATGGAACTAGGTCTAAACATGCGTACCTCATGTTGAATGTGATCCTTGAGACCACCCAAGAATAAATCATTCAAGTTTTCCTCCGTAATTGAATCCACCCTTAAGGATAGATTTTGGAATTGCTGAATATAATCCTTAACTGATCCTGTTTGTTGAAGTTTAGCTAGCTGGCTGAAGAAGTTGTCTGTGACACTATTGCTATATTGTGCTTGGAGTTCCTCTGTAAAAATTGACCATGAGACGGTGAGCCCCTTTTTACCTCGATGAGTGCAAAGCCAACGATACCAAATGAATTGATCTGGTTCTAAATATAAGGAAGCCATCATGACCTTTTGTCCATTTGGGATTTGGTGTACTTCAAAAAAATTCTCCATTTGGTTTATCCATGTTAGAGGATCCTTACCATCAAACTTGCGCATATCCACCTTGGGAAATAAATTCCTAGATCCAATAGGAGTACTAAAGCTTGTGTTAGTAGTGGCTGACCTAGAATTCTCACCTTGGTCGCTTGAGAACTCCTTTCTTGATTCTGCTATGTAGGTGCTTAACATGTTTCGCATGTCCGACATATCTCCTCGTAGGTCACACATATCCATCTTAATTGAGGAAATTTCTTCCTTGACCTTATTGTTAATTGAGGAAATTTCTTCCTTGACCTTATTATTTCTTCATTATGAGTAATATCCTCGATTGTTTCACCATCCTTATCAGGAGTCTTCCCCGGAGTGACAGCATTCTTTTTACCCCTTGTTGCAGGCCCCGTCATGATGGAAACCACTAATGTTGAAATAAATCACACAAATGAAACTTAAATTCTCTCAAATTTTTACTGTAATCTCCTTTAGTATATCTTCAAAAACCCAATAAAAATCAGATGCCAATTCAACAAGATGTGCGAGATATGTAGATTCCAAAAAAATAGTGTAGAAACCCTAATTCTGCAATAATTCGCTTAATTCTGCTCCAATTCTTCTAAAATCTGGACTGCAGCTTCTCCAATATGTTCTTCAAAAACCCTTTAAAAATTAGAAAAAAATTCGACAAATTCTGAAAGATATGCTCTTCCCAAAATCGCCTCCAAAATTGAGAAAAACCTTCCCTCTATGGTGCCAAGATCATGCTCTGATACCACTTGTTATGAAATAACTTGCACAATGGAAGAATATGATATGAAATATGCTGAAAATACTTGATAATAACTGAGAATAACAAGCCACTTCGAGGGGGAAAACCTCCAAATATCTCTAATGAGAACACACTTCACAACTTGATGATGAAATAAGACTCACAACCTCCTATATATACCTATTTATGCCAAGGATATCACCTAGGCCGACTTAGACACACCTATATAAGACTTAGGCCGACCTAAACAACTAAATAACAATATACTAATGATAATATGACTTAATAGAGAGTTAATATAGCCACAAGCCGACTATTCATAACCCGATGTACAATAATATTAAGGGCATAGCAACATAGATTCCAATATTCTATTTTTTTTGGGGTAGAGACCTGTTGTTATGCTTCATACATGACGCATGGCATGGTGTTTAGGCTTTGTCACCGGGTTTTACTTATAAGGCATTTTCGTTTTTGCTGGTAGATTTATTTGCTCTATATGGCTCATGTTAGCTGAGTTTTGAATCATAATATATATGATATGCCATTTTTGTTTTGATTGCTCATTTTTGGTTCAGTCGGCTTCTCCATTTTCTATTACAGTTTCCATATATATACAACATGGATTCCTTGGAATTTTTTGGTTTTGAAGCTATACAGGTCTTATTTCTTCATGGCTTCATCGACGATTTGGTATAGGGTTACGGTAAATATGAAATGTAAAGATTGTAAGGATCCCTATCCTTTCAACAATGAAAAACTTGGTCATATTTTTGTATTCGATGATGAGGACATTGATTCAGCTATCTACAAGGTGGTTGGTATCTCATGGATTCAGGAAAATTCTAACAAATCTTTTTTTGAGATTTTATCTCACTTTTTTACTATTATCATGGATGTGTTTTTGGATGATAAGCTGGTAAATGTCCCGCTAACAAGTTTGTGCACCCTAACTTGCTATATGGCTTGGACCTTCAGGAAGCCTTGGATATGTATTCCTTGGACAATGGTGCATTTCCTATTGTTGGGTTTATTCCTAAAAGTGATTTTGTTACTAATGGTTGCTTTGCAGAACTTTTGATGATAATTAGGTCTGGCATTGTGAGTGATAATTTTGAGGAAACTATCTCGGGGTGCAAACGTCTCAGTGACAAGCTCTCTCCAGAATTCTTGGCTATAGGGGTAAACCTTCTCCTTGCTCTCCATTTCCTGTTTGATGTCACTGCAAGATCTGATAGAGTATCTTCATCAGCCGCGAAGTTAAAGAAGAGCTTTTCTTTGGATCACTTATGGTCGTTTTCTTATTACGAAGCTAGTTCAAGTTCCTAGGTGGATTAAGATCTTTGTTGTCCCTCTTCCATATTCTATTGGGTAGTCTTTTTTTGGTTTGGAATATTTTGTATTTGGGACCTTTGATTGGTCTGGTCCTTGGGTTGATTCTGTAATCACAATTTGTGACTTTATTTCTTCTGCATGGAGCTATAACTAGAGGTTTTCTTCTCCTCGTTCTTTCCTACCGGTATGCTCCCCTGAACTAGGATTTTGTAAGAACTCTTTTGCAAAATAATAAAATATTTCAATGGCTTAGCCACTTATATATATATATATATATATATATATATATATATATATATATATATATATATATATATATATATATATAATCAATCATCCTATCATTAGGCATTATAATAGTCAAGCTCATGTATCATGAAGGTAGGCATTTTATCAAATGGGTATCATGCATTCAACATAACCTCCCACCCAAACTCATTGGCTTCCTAATTTCTTAACTAAAATTTTAACATAGTTTGAGAAAAGACTAGAGTCTAATAAAATAATTCCTAAGAGGTCCCCAATAGTTAGAGAAATAAATGCATTATATTAATGTAGACACGTGACCAAAATAACTCAAATGTACCCATTGCAGTAGCTTATTATTTTAGAACCCTTAGAATGTCTAGGGTTAAGAGGGGGTGATAGGAAAGACTTTCAAAGCTAGGAAAACACATGTCAAATATTCTTACCTTTAATATTCTCTTGCAATCATTTTGAAGACCATAGTGTAGGCATCTTAATGTTAGCACCATCATTATTCTTTGCATATATCCTACTAATATCATACCCATGATCAATATATTATACCGACAACCTTAAGAAACTCACATTTTTCTTACAATTACCATATTATTGGTTAAACAAAGCTTTAACCTCACCATTTATTTATTGAGGTTGAAAATCAAGTCAATAGCTAAAGTTTGGCTTCTTCAATTTTATGTGCAATTCCACTTAGCCTCTATTTTTCAACTTAATTTAAGTAAAATATGAAATTATATTTTATTTACATATATATTACCGATGCCACTAGATTATATAATATATACATATTATCATTATCATTATCTTTCCATAATATCATGTTAGTTTCAAGGAATAATCACTTTATATAAATTTTGATTGCATTTAGTAATCATGCATCTTCCTCCATCAAACTATTTTCCATATCCTTCAATGTTGAACACCCAATATGAGGTACACCAATAATTATTCATAGTTTAATATTCAAAAGAGAACTTATACATAGATAATTATTTATTAAATTCTATGCATAAGTTATTTGAATACCGTGTGCTACATAATGGCCTTGAAATTAGAACATTAAATATATATTTATTTTAGTTAGATTTTGATAAAATCCTTACCCTCTTTCCAAGCTCCAATTTGAGCATAAGAAGATAAGTTACTATTTTAGTTTTTATTGAAAATTAATAAATCCTTAACGATTTGGAACATATCCTTCCCTTATGGAGTTCCCTAATACCACTTTTCTTTGAGCCATTTTATCAAACAACTCACATTCCTTGGTTAGGATTCTACATTTTGCACACAAGTTTACCATGTGTGCATGTAGAGAGATATTTCATTTGTTTCAGACACTCCCCTAATACTCCCTTTTTGCAAGTTTTCATTAGATTCTCTCTTACACATCTCACAACTATCTTGGAATGAACTCTATGATGCTTGGAAAAATATTTAATAAGTATTATGTACAACAAATATATTTCATCAAAAAATTGAAACATATATTTTAAACTATAATGTTAATCATCTATAACAATGGGCACTTGACCATGGAGCTTTCTTGTATTGATGAGGTCACTAAAACCACCCTCAAACCTTTTCAACTCCTATCTATTAGTTGTTTATCTCTTATCCTCTCAAACTCCTCTAAAAAAATGACACAAAATCCACTTCACTTCATAGAAAATTCCCTTAAATAATTTTCTCACCCTTTTTGTGTGTGTCATTCTTGTAACTTTTTATGTGATAAGATAATGGATAGGGAAGAGTGTGGTAGGTGACCTTCATGAGCTAAAGCTCATAACTATGTCACAATTTTATAAAGGAAATGACCAAAAAAATATAGTTTTTCAACTTGGACTACCTAAAAGTAACATTTATTTATATTTTAAGTTCTAAAATGATGTAAACCAATAAAAAGTAGAACACCTAATATAGTTTATTTTTATATTTTTAAAAAAATTAATAGCATATTGTTTTCATAAATTTAAGAGTTTTTTTTTTTTTTTAAGCAAAAGTGGAGGACCACTATAGTTTTATTAATATATATTTTATACAAAAAACCTGGTTCAAGCGGACATATTGGCAGGAAAGAACTAGGAAGAAAACCCCCAGTTATAGTCTGAGTAACTGAATTTTACAATTCGACCGACTTTTACAATTGAACAATTTGACTGATACAATACGCTAATACGATCTCATTTTCAACCCTATACAAATCCCAAAAAACCAAGGGCCAACAACTGACTGGTGCATTACAAAGCATCACCCATTCCCATTACATTTATATAACCCATTACAACAAATGAACTCAAAACCCATTACAAAAATTAGCCCCTTACCAAACTAAGCAAGCCCCATGAACATGTAGTCCCTTTACAAAAAATATTGAGCTGAGAAGAACAAATTATAGAGATAAAGACTTCTTTTTAGCTCTTTTACAACCATTAACTGAACTTTATGAACTCAAAACCCATTACAAAAATTAGCCCCTTACCAAACTAACAAAGCCCCATGAAAATGTAGCCCCTTTACAAAAAATATTGAGCTGAGAAGAACAGATTACAGAGATAAAGACTTCTTTTTAGCTCTTTTACAACCATTAACTAAACTTTCTTCTGTTTCAGCATATTTGACAAATTGCTGATTAAAATGTGAGGGAAGTGACTTATTGATATCTGGAATGTATCGATAACAATATTTCCTTTTTGTAGCTTGAGAGGTGACTATCTTCTATTTCAACAAATTTGACAAATTGCTAATTAATATATTTGACAAATCGTTGATTATCATATTTGCAGCTTGAGAGGTGACTATATTATGTTTATGCATATTTGACAAATTGTTGATTATCATGTGAGGGAATTGACTTATTGATATCTGGTATGTATTGATAATAGTATTTTCTTTTTTGCAACTTGAGAGGTAATGATAAAAATTGTTGCATACCTTCTTAGTCCTGTAATAATTTTTTTTTGAACTCCTACCCTGTAAGGATAACATGAATGAGGATTATCAAAAACAAAAAGATGGCACCTAGCAAGGATAGTATGATGCCATCTATGTACCACACAGTTCCTCCAAAGTACCATGATAACCAACATGGTATCCTTCTAAAAATAGAAGATAAACATAAATATATATATTGATGTCTTCTTAGCAGGGCTCTTTTGCATGCCTTTTGTTTGGACAACCACCAAACGTGTTGTCCTTACAGGATTATCTAGCACATTAGAAAAAGTACACAGGTTGGCAGAGTTCCCATAGAATACCCAGTGCCAAACTTAAGACATTTGCTTTGAAGCATACATGCATAGTACTTTAATTACCACAAAGTGCCACGACTCCCATTTTACCTCATATGTTAAAGCTTGGTCGTATGGCAAGAACAGATTAAACCCTTGCACACTGATGAAAAACATTATTTGAAATACTAGCTTTTGAAAATGATGCAAAAAGATGGAAAGCAAGCTGATGTATACAGAAGGAAGAGAATATGAATGCTGACAAATGCACTTTAGAGTTAACTTAAGGCCAGTTAAGATATATTCTTTTTTTTCCCTACTAATTAAATCAAGCAATTTTGGATATGCCTTGATATCTAAAGGAGCATTTGAATCTATTAAATCAGCTTGTTCACTACCCAACACCGCTAAATGACTATCTTTTGTTTCAGTATTAACTGAACTTTCTTCTGTTTCAACATATTTGACAAATTGTTGATTATCATGTGAGGGAATCGACTTATTGATATCTGGAATGTATCGATAATAGTATTTCCTTTTTGCAGCTTGAGAGGTAACAATAAAAATTGTTGCATACCTTCTTAGTCCCGCAATAAGTTTTTTTTGAATTCCTACCCTGTAAGGATAACACAAATGAGGATTATCAAAAACAAAAACATGGTAGCCAACAAGGATAGTATGATGCCATCTATGTACCACACAGTTCCTCCAAAGTACCATGATAACCAAGATGGTATCCTTCTAAAAATAGAAGATAAACATATATATATATATATATCGATGTCTTCTTAGCAGGGCTCTTTTGCACGCCTTTTGTTTGGACAACCACCAAACGTGTTGTCCTTACAGGACTGTCCCATTTTTGTGTGTGTCATTCTTGTAACTTTTTATGTGATAAGATAATGGATAGGGAAGAGTGTGGTAGGTGACCTTCATGGGCTAAAGCTCATAACTATGTCACAATTTTATAAAGGAAATGACCAAAAAAATATAGTTTTTCAACTTGGACTACCTAAAAGTAACATTTATTTATATTTTAAGTTCTAAAATGATGTAAACCAATAAAAAGTAGAACACCTAATATAGTTTATTTTTATATTTTTAAAATAATTAATGGCATATTGTTTTCATAAATTTAAGAGTTTTTTTTTTTTTTTAAGCAAAAGTGGAGGACCACTATAGTTTTATTAATATATATTTTATACAAAAAACTGGTTCAAGCGGACATATTGGCAGGAAAGAACTAGGAAGAAAACCCCCAGTTATAGTCTGAGTAACTGAATTTTACAATTCGACCGACTTTTACAATTGAACAATTTGACTGATACAATACGCTAATACGATCTCATTTTCAACCCTATACAAATCCCAAAAAACCAAGGGCCAACAACTGACTGGTGCATTACAAAGCATCACCCATTCCCATTACATTTATATAACCCATTACAACAAATGAACTCAAAACCCATTACAAAAATTAGCCCCTTACCAAACTAAGCAAGCCCCATGAACATGTAGTCCCTTTACAAAAAATATTGAGCTGAGAAGAACAAATTATAGAGATAAAGACTTCTTTTTAGCTCTTTTACAACCATTAACTGAACTTTATGAACTCAAAACCCATTACAAAAATTAGCCCCTTACCAAACTAACAAAGCCCCATGAAAATGTAGCCCCTTTACAAAAAATATTGAGCTGAGAGGAACAGATTACAGAGATAAAGACTTCTTTTTAGCTCTTTTACAACCATTCACTAAACTTTCTTCTGTTTCAGCATATTTGACAAATTGCTAATTAAAATGTGAGGGAAGTGACTTATTGATATCTGGAATGTATCGATAACAATATTTCCTTTTTGTAGCTTGAGAGGTGACTATCTTCTATTTCAACAAATTTGACAAATTGCTAATTAACATATTTGACAAATCGTTGATTATCATATTTGCAGCTTGAGAGGTGACTATATTCTGTTTATGCATATTTGACAAATTGTTGATTATCATGTGAGGGAATTGACTTATTGATATCTGGTATGTATTGATAACAGTATTTTCTTTTTTGCAACTTGAGAGGTAATGATAAAAATTGTTGCATACCTTCTTAGTCCTGTAATAATTTTTTTTTGAACTCCTACCCTGTAAGGATAACATGAATGAGGATTATCAAAAACAAAAAGACGGCACCCAGCAAGGATAGTATGATGCCATCTATGTACCACACAGTTCCTCCAAAGTACCATGATAACCAACATGGTATCCTTCTAAAAATAGAAGATAAACATATATATATATATTGATGTCTTCTTAGCAGGGCTCTTTTGCATGCCTTTTGTTTGGACAACCACCAAACGTGTTGTCCTTACAGGATTATCTAGTGCATTAGAAAAAGTACACAGGCTGGCAGAGTTCCCATAGAATACCCAGTGCCAAACTTAAGACATTTGCTTTGAAGCATACATGCATAGTACTTTAATTACCACAAAGTGCCACAACTCCCATTTTACCTCATATGTTAAAGCTTGGTCATATGAACAGATTAAACCCTTGCGCACTGATGAAAAACATTATTTGAAATACTAGCTTTTGAAAATGATGCAAAAAGATGGAAAGCAAGCTGATGTATACAGAAGGAAGAGAATATGAATGCTGACAAATGCACTTTAGAGTTAACTTAAGGCTAGTTAAGATATATTCTTTTTTTTCCCTACTAATTAAATCAAGCAATTTTGGATATGCCTTGATATCTAAAGGAGCATTTGAATCTATTAAATCAGCTTGTTCACTACCCAACACTGCTAAATGACTATCTTTTGTTTCAGTATTAACTGAACTTTCTTCTGTTTCAACATATTTGACAAATTGTTGATTATCATGTGAGGGAATTGACTTATTGATATCTGGAATGTATCAATAATAGTATTTCCTTTTTGCAGCTTGAGAGGTAACGATAAAAATTGTTGCATACCTTCTTAGTCCCGCAATAAGTTTTTTTTGAATTCCTACCCTGTAAGGATAAAACAAATGAGGATTATCAAAAACAAAAAGACGGTAGCCAACAAGGATAGTATGATGCCATCTATGTACCACACAGTTCCTCCAAAGTACCATGATAACCAATATGCTATCCTTCTAAAAATAGAAGATAAACATATATATATATATATATATTGATGTCTTCTTAGCAGGGCTCTTTTGCACGCCTTTTGTTTGGACAACCACCAAACGTGTTGTCCTTATAGGATTATCCAGTGCAATAGAAAAAGTATACATGCTTGTAGAGTTCCCACAGAATACCCAGTGCCAAACTTAAGACATTTGCTTTGAAGCATACATGCAGAGTACTTTAATTACCATAGAGTGCCACGACTCCCATTTTACCTCATATGTTAAAGCTTGGTTGTATGGCAAGAACAAAATAAACCCCTATGCACTGATGAAAAACATTATTAGAAATACCAGCTTTTAAAAATGATGCAAGACGATGACAAGCAAGCTGATGTATACAGAATGAAGAGAATATAAATGCTGACAAATGCACTTTAGAGTTAACTTAAGGCTAGTTAACATATATTATTTTTTTCCCTGCTAATTAAATCAAGCAATTTCGGATATTCCTTGACATCTAAAGGAGCATTTGAATCTATTAAATCAGCTTGCTCACTACCCAACACCGCTAAATGACTATCTTCTATTTCAGTATTAACTGAACTTTCTTCAGTTTCAACATATTTGACAAATTGCTGATTATCATGTGAGGGAATTGACTTATTGATATCTGGAATGTATCGATAACAATATTTCCTTTTTGCAGCTTGAGAGGTAATGATAAAAATTGCTGCATACCTTCTTAGTCCTGCAATAATTTTTTTTTGAATTCCTACCTTGTAAGGATAACACGAATGAGGATTATCAAAAACAAAAAGATGGAAGCCAACAAGGATAGTATGATTTCATCTATGTACCACACAGTTCCTCCAAAGTACCACGATAACCAATATGGTATCCTTCTAAAAATAGAAGATAAACATATATATATATATATTGATGTCTTCTTAGCAAGGCTCTTTTGCATGCCTTTTTTTTGGACAACCAGCAAACGTGTTGTCCTTACAGGATTATCTAGTGCAATAGAAAAAGTATACAGGCTGGCAGAGTTCCCACAGAATACCCAGTACCAAACTTAAGACATTTTCTTTGAAGTATACATGCAGAGTACTTTGATTACCACAGAGTGCCATGACTCCCATTTTACCTCATATGTTAAAGCTTGGTCGTATGGCAAGAATAGATTAAACCCCTACGCACTGATGAAAAACATTATTAGAAATACTAGCTTTTGAAAATGATGCAAGCTGATGTATACAGAAGGAAGAGAATATGAATGCTGACAAATGCACTTTAGAGTTAACTTAAGGTCAGTTAAGATATATTCTTTTTTTCCTTGCTAATTAAATCAAGCAATTTTGGATATTCCTTGATATCTAAAGGAGCATTTGAATCTATTAAATCAGCTTGTTCACTACCCAACACCGCTAATTGACTATCTTCTGTTTCAATATATTTGACAAATTGTTGATTATCATGTGAGAGAATTGACTTATTGATATCTGGAATGTATTGATAACAGTATTTTGTTTTTGCAGCTTGAGAGGTAACGATAAAAATTGTTGAATACCTTCTTAGTCCTGCAATAATTTTTTTTTGAATTCCTACCCTGTAAGGATAACACGAATGAGGATTATCAAAAAAAAAAAATGACAGCCAACAAGGATAGTATGATGCCATCTATGTACCACAAAGTTCCTCCAAAGTACCACGATAACCAA
Source organism: Sequoia sempervirens (assembly GCA_007258455.2). Taxonomy (NCBI): domain Eukaryota; kingdom Viridiplantae; phylum Streptophyta; class Pinopsida; order Cupressales; family Cupressaceae; genus Sequoia; species Sequoia sempervirens. Next base: position 10,197,395 of record VDFB02281492.1, on the reverse strand, counting down.
CATGGTATCCTTCTAAAAATAGAAGATAAACATATATATATATATATATATTGATGTCTTCTTAGCAGGGCTCTTTTGCACGCCTTTTGTTTGGACAACCACCAAACGTGTTGTCCTTACAGGATTATCCAATGCAATAGAAAAAGTATACAGGCTGGAAGAGTTCCCACAAAATACCCAGTGCCAAACTTAAGACATTTGCTTTGAAGCATACATGCAGAGTACTTTAATTACCACAGAGTGCCACAACTCCCATTTTACCTCATATGTTAAAGCTTGGCCATATGGCAAGAACAAATTAAACCCCTACACACTGATGAAAAACATTATTTGAAATACTAGCTTTTGAAAATGATGCAAGATGATGACAAGCAAGCTGATGTATACAGAAGGAAGAGAATATGAATGCTGACAAATGCACTTTAGAGTTAACTTAAGGCCAGTTAAGATATATTCATTTTTTCCCTGCTAATTAAATCAAGCAATTTCGGATATGCCTTGATATCTAAAGGAGCATTTGAATCTATTAAATCAGCTTGTTCACTACCCAATGTTCACTACCCAACATCGCTAAATGACTATCTTCTATTTCAGTATTAACTGAACTTTCTTCTGTTTCAACATATTTTACAAATTGTTGATTATCATGTGAGGGAATTGACTTATTGATAGCTGGAATGTATCGATAACGATATTTCCTTTTTGCAGCTTGAGAGGTAATGATAAAAATTGTTGCATACCTTCTTAGTCCTGCAATAATTTTTTTTTGAATTCCTACCTTGTAAGGATAACATGAATGAGGATTATCAAAAACAAAAAGACAACAGCCAGCAAGGATAGTATGATGCCATCTATGTACCACACAGTTCCTCCAAAGTACCATGATAACCAACATGGTATCCTTCTCAAAATAGAAGATAAACAAATATATATATTGATGTCTTCTTAGTAGGGCTCTTTTGCACACCTTTTGTTTGGACAACCACCAAACGTGTTTTCCTTACAGGATTATCTAGTGCAATAGAAAAAGTATACAGGCTGGCAGAGTTCCCACAGAATATCCAGTGCCAAACTTAAGACATTTTCTTTGAAGCATACATGCAGAGTACTTTAATTACCATAGAGTGCCACGACTCCCATTTTACCTCATATGTTAAAGCTTGGCCGTATGGCAAGAATAGATTAAACCCCTATGCACTAATGAAAAATATTATTAGAAATACTAGCTTTTGAAAATGATGCAAGACGATGACAAGCAAGCTGATGTATAAGAAGGAAGAGACTATGAATGCTGACAAATGCACTTTAGAGTTAACTTAAGGCTAGTTAAGATATATATTTTTTTCCCTGCTAATTAAATCAAGCAATTTTGGATATGTCTTGATATCTAAAGGAGCATTTGAATCTATTAAATCAGCTTGTTCACTACCGAACACCGCTAAATGACTATCTTCTATTTCAGTATTAACTGAACTTTCTTCTGTTTCAACATATTTGACAAATTGTTGATTATCATGTGAGGGAATTGACTTATTGATATCTGGAATGTATCGATAACAATATTTCCTTTTTGCAGCTTGAGAGGTGATGATAAAAATTACTGCATACCTTCTTAGTCCTGCAATAATTTTTTTTTGAATTCCTACCCTGTAAGGATACCATGAATGAGGATTATCAAAAACAAAAAGACGACAACCAGCAAGGATAGTATGATGCCATCTATGTACCACATAGTTCCTCCAAAGTACCACGATAACCAACATGGTATCCTTCTAAACATAGAAGATAAACAAATATATATATTGATGTCTTCTTAGCAGGGCTCATTTGCACACCTTTTGTTTGGACAACCACCAAACGTGTTTTCCTTACAGGATTATCCAGCGCAATAGAAAAAGTATACAGGCTGGCAGAGTTCCCACAGAATACCCAGTTCCAAACTTAAGACATTTGTTGTGAAGCATACATGTAGAGTGCCAAGACTCCCATTTTACCTCATATGTTAAAGCTTGGCCGTATGGCAAGAACAAATTAAACCCCTGCGCATTGATGAAAAACATTATTAGAAATACCCGCTTTTGAAAATGATGCAAGCCGATGACAAGCAAGCTGATGTATACAAAAGGAAGAGAATATGAATGCTGACAAATGCACTTTAGAGTTAACTTGAGGCCACTTAAGATATATTCTGTTTTTCCCTGCTAATCAAATCAAGCAATTTCAGATATGCCTTGATATCTAAAGGAGCATTTGAATCTATTAGATCAGCTTGCTCACTACCCAACACCGCTAAATGACTATCTTCTATTTCAGTATTAACAGAACTTTCTTTTGTTTCAACATATTTGAAAAATTGTTGATTATCATGTGAGGGAATTGACTTATTGATAACTGGAATGTATGAATAATAGTATTTCCTTTTTGCAGCTTGAGAGGTAATGATAAAAATTGCTACATACCTTCTTAGTCCTGCAATAATTTTTTTAAAAATTCCTACCTTGTAAGGATAACACGAATGAGGATTATCAAAAACAAAAAGACGACAACCAGCAAGGATAATATGATGCCATCTATGTACCACAAAGCTCCTCCAAAGTACCACGATAACCAACATGGTATCCTTCTAAAAATAGAAGATAAACATATATATATATATATTGATGTCTTCTTAGCAGGGCTCTTTTGCACGCCTTTTGTTTGGACAACCACCAAACGTGTTGTCCTTACAGGATTATCCAGCACAATAGGAAAAGTATACAGGCTGGCAGAGTTCCCACAGAATACCCAGTGCCAAACTTAAGACATTTGCTTTGAAGCATACATGCAGAGTACTTTAATTACCACAAAGTGCCACGACTCCCATTTTACCTCATATGTTAAAGCTTGGCCGTATGGAAAGAATAGATTAAACCCCTGCGCACTGATGAAAAACATTATTAGAAATACCAGCTTTTGAAAATGATGGAAGACGATGACAAGCAAGCTGATGTATACAGAAGGAAGAGAATATGAATGTTGATAAATGCACTTTAGAGTTAACTTAAGGCCAGTTAAGATATATTATTTTTTTCCCTGCTAATTAAATCAAGCAATTTCGGATATGCCTTGATATCTAAAGGAGTATTTGAATCTATTAAATCAGCTTGTTCAATACCCAACACTGCTAAAAAGTCTGCTACTGAATTTCCTTCACGGTGAGTATGGGAGATGATTGACCTCTCCAAATTGTCTATTAAAAGCCAAACTTTATTAACCACATATTGCAGATTCCAATTTTGAATTCATCTTGACCTAATTGCATTGATGATAATTAGTGAGTCACCTTTAATATGAAAACTTTTTAAACCCCACTGAATTGCCAATTCCATGCCACATAATAGAGATTGTGCTTCTGCATAATTATTTGTACCCATGTTCAAATGAAAAGAATACGTTGCTAAAACTTCACCTTCTTCATTTCTGAAACAAATTCCCGCACCTGAAAGACCTGGATTGCCTTTTGAGGCACCATCAAAGTTCATTTTCACAAAACCTTTTTGTGGAGGGATCCATTTCACTGAATTTCTATCCACCTTTGAGATGTCTTTTTTGAGAAGGCTACCATCAAATGGTAATTTGATGTGCATCCAATTTTTTAAGATTAGACTATCCCAATTGGTAAATGGTGAATTTATGAGTTTATCTCTTTGTACAGAAGAATTAACACCCTCTGAAATAACATTTTCTATTTTAATTAAAATCATTTCAATTGAAGATTTTGTTTTTCTGAAGATCCTCAAGTTCCTTTCCCACCAAATATTCCATACTACTAGTGATGGTATAATCATCCAAATGCATGCAAAAAAAGATGATCGGTACAAGACTGACCAAACTTGGAATAAGTCTCATACTGTGTTTGGCAAGGGGAAAGGGAATTGTAATCCATTTTGAATGAAAGACCAACATTGGTTAGCCACATTGCATTGCACAAACAAATGATCAACTGTTTCAAATTCAAGGTCACATAAAGGGCATTTGAATGGATCAACAATTCCCAATTTACACAACCTGTCACTAGTCAAAATGACCAACTTTTGGAAGGACTTTATTATTCCAACAAAAAAAGAATGCACGATGAGATTCAATGGAGAATTTCTCATTTACTAAAGCTGCATATCCTCCCTTAACTGAGTATGAACCAACCTTGGAAGCTAAGCAAATAATTTTGTCTTCCTTTGGAGACAAATAAACTGTTCTGTCACACAAGCTATTATTAAATAAATCCAATTGTTGATTATTTAGCATGGAAGATGATGGTATTTTCCATGTTACTTTCCCAGTTACTGGATTTGAAGACTAAACATAATCTAAAAAATTCTCTCCCCAAGCTTGGGACAAAATTACTCTTATTGCTTGCAAATCTTGTTTGAAAGCCAATGGAGGTTTACCTAACCAAGAATCTGCCCAAAATTTAACATTTCTCCCATCATTTATTTCCCAAGAAGAGTATCTTGTAATGAGTTTCCTATTGTTTATGATAAAGTTCCATATTGCAAAACCCTTTGGGGGGTCTGCAACTGTAAATATTCTAGTTGGATTTGAGTTATCAAGATACTTTGACTGCAATATTTTTACCCATTTAGCATCTGGATTTGTATACATCTTCCATGCAAGTTTTTCCCCAAAAGCTTTATTTCTCCAAGTGAGGTTTTGTACCTCTGCCCCACCCTTCTTTTTCCCCTTTTCCAGCCCCTCTAATGAGATTAATGGAATCTTTTTCTTTTCATCAATATTACCTTTCCATAAGAAAGATCTTATGATTTTTTCAATTTCTAAAATGACAAAGGCTGGAGCTTTGAGAACTGAAAGGAAATAGTTGTGGATAGATGATAAGACTGACTTTATCAAGAGAATTCTACCTGCTAATGATAACCACCTGGATTTCCAAGCAAGAATTCTTGATTTTATTTTTTCAATGATTTTTTCCCAATAAAAAACTTTATTTGAACATTTGAAGAAGGAGATACCTAAGTATGAGCAGGGCAGTTTTGCTTCTTGAAAGCCTAATACCCAAACAATTGACCTTCTCAACTCACCAGAAGCATTTAACACATAAACTTTTGACTTAGCAGCATTTATTTGCTGCCCAAAGGTTGATGAATATTTGTCAAGAACTTCCTTAACATTTTGTACTTTAGCTAATGAAGATTTATTGAATAAGAGAGTATCATTTGCAAAAATATTATGTGTTACCGAAATTTGGGTATTGGGTATACGTATGCCTTGCCATAGATTTTGGCTATGCCTCAAAAGAATGAATCTGCTTAGTGCCTCTGCCATGATTATAAATAGAAATGGGGAAAGGGGATCACCTTGTCTTACCCCTTGTGTAGAACTAAAAAAACCTACTGGACTTCCATTTATTAATACTGAAAATTTAGCTCCAGATAGGCATGACCTTATCCATCTCCTCCAGTGTGATGAAAAACCAAATTTTGCTAAGACCTTGTTCAAGAAATCCTAGTTTACTTTGTCATAAGCCTTCATCATATCTAGTTTAATAATGAAAGCTGGGAGTTTTGATGTAACTATTGAATGAAAAAATTTATGTGCTATTATTGCCCTTTCATGAGTCTCCCTTCCTGGAACAAATCCTCCTTGTTCAGAAGAAATAATTTTAGATATGATAGGTTGCAGTCGCAAGTAAATTGCTTTTGAATTTTTTTATAAATTGTATTAGACAAAGAAATAGGTTTAAATTTAGCAAATGTTTTTAGGTCTTTGACCTTGGGAATAATGGCAATATTAGTAACATTGAACTGTTTGAGCATGAATCCCATTCTTCTGAACTCTTCGATTGCCCATAATAATTCAAAGCATATGGAATCCCAACATTTCTGAAAAAATAAGGCCATGTAGCCATCTAGGCCAGGGGCTTTTTCTGGAGGAAATGAAAAGACTACATTTCTCAGTTCTTCAATAGTAAAAGGTTTCATCAATTGGGTAGTCTTCTATATTGATCAAATGAGGAATTGTAGCAAGTAAATAATTTTCATCATTAGCCTTAACAGTCTGCGGAGCTGAGAGAAGTTCTGAAAAAAAATTTAATGCCTTCATTGTTAATGTCTTCTTCCTTTGTTAACCAATTCCTTGTAGCTATTTCTTGAATTGCATGTATTGAATTTGCCACTTTCTTGATTTGTGCAGAAGCATGATTTTTTTTTTTGTTTCGATCTCCCACTCTTAACCATAATTCCCTAGACTTCTACCTCCAATATGACTCTTCCCTTGCACATAACTCTACCCATTCTGTCTGTAATGACTTTTTTTTCTTCATATAAATCAACATCTAACCCATTTTTAATTATGCTCTCATGAATTGTTGTAAGTTCCTTGAACACTAAGTCTTTTTGGTGGAAGATGTTCTTAAAGACTTGCTTATTCCAAGACTTTGTTTTATATTTTACATGAACTAATTTCTTATAGAATTGAAACATTTTAGGTCCCTCTTCATATGGAGCATTCTTCCACCAATTCTCTAATAAAGCTATAAATTGGGGGTGCCTAAACCACATACTCTCAAATTTAAAGGAGGATTTAGCCCTTGTAATAGTTATGTTTGATATATCTAAACAAATTGCATAATGATCAGATTCCAGAAATGGAAAAATATCATACTTGAGCATATGTGGAGAAGAGAACCAATTGGAAGAAATTAAAAATCTATCTAGCCTTTCAGCTATTTGCAAAAAACCCTGTCTTCTGTTAGTCCAAGTGAAATTACCAGATTCTGGTCTAATATCTCTCAAGGAATTTGTTAGAATAAAATGATTAAAGTCTGCCATAACTCTGACTGGAGGAATTATACCTCCACTTTTCTCCTCTAGGGAGGTAATTGCATTAAAATATCCCATAATTATAATCTATCATTGTGAATTGCATCAATATTACTGGAAATTTCATCTCATAAATTTTTCTTGTCTATTGTGGAAGTAGGCCCATACACATTAATTAGCCAAAAATGAAGATTAAATTTTGTTACTTCCACTAGCTGCTAAAGGGGATAATTTTTATGTGACTTGACTTGGACTAATTTAGGGTTCCATAAGACCAATAGACCCCCTGAAGCACCTTGAGCAGGCAAATGTGAAGATGTCCAATTTTTCCATTTGGATATTGTAGATTCAAACAAATCTTTTGAGGTTTTGGTTTCTTGAAGTAAGAAAATATCAACTCCACAAGCATCAATCAAGTGCTTGATACGAGCTCGCTTGTTAGGGGCATTAATGCCCCTAACATTCCATGAGGATATCCTCATTTCTCCCGAGGAGAGCAACAAGCTCTCCTCGAACGTTTGTTTGAGAAGGATTCTTGAATTGTCTTTTGAATCCCAGATTCAATCTATTCTTGCATTTTAACCAAGTTTGATTTTCTACCTCTTTTACTAGGAGTTTTCTTCACCAGAGAATTCAAAGGGGTCTGAGATAACATTGATTCCCCAACCTCAGGATTAGCCTCAGCTCCATTATTGTGTATTAGAACTAAAGCCTGGGAATTATTTGAAGAAGTTCTTTGGTCTAATTCATTCAATGTATGGACATAAATTTAAGAAGTTCTTTGGTCATAAATTTAAGAGTTATTTAATGGCTATTTTTTTAAAAAAAATTGAGGTTAATGAAATACTTAAAAAATATATAAAATCTTAAAAATATCTTTAATGTAAAATCTAGTGCACGGAGAAAAAATTAAGTGTTTGATGAATATTTTATTCTAATATTTTTTAAATTTAAATTTACTCAAAATTTAAATCTAAAATGAAGGTTTAGTAAGTCACTTTTTTCTTTATTTTCTTTGATATTTTCTATCTATTTTTGTACCTATATCAATAGATTAGAGTGATAAAAAATAAATATTATAATTATATTACAATTTAAATTAAATATTTTGTATTTGTATTACAATTTAATTAAATATTTTGTATTACAATTTAAATTAAATATTTTGTATTTGTTAATTGTATTATTTAAAATTTATACTATCATTATATATTAATTCCTTCAAACACAATATCCTTCAAAGATTTGGTTTTGACAACATGTAAATACATAATTCAACTAATTGTTAGAACTTGTTTCATGCACACATCAACATCAATAAATAAATCAATGCACTAATCCATGATAAGGTAGAATTGGCATCTTTAGGGGATGTGACATAGTGATAGATATTGTATCTCTAAGTTTTAAAAAAATATTTGGTTAGTAATATCTATTGTTTCTTACATTTTTAAAAATCTAAAAATATAGATTCTTACCAAGGTAATATGATATTTTCTAAAAATAAATTAAGTAAAATAAAATGAACTATCTTTTTAAAATATTTAACACCATCTTAAAATTCTAAATTTTATTTTTTATTTTTTATAGATTAAAAAGATGACTTGGTTGGTACTAATTATTTCTCAAGGATAACCCATATTCTTGACTAAACCAAATGTGATATTGTGTAATATTGAGCTTCAAGTTAAAGAGATAGATGTAAAGTAGTAATAAAAAATGCTATGAAAAACAATTTGGTGGCTTTGGGTTCTTATCAAGAGTGTGGAAGATGTGAAGCTAGATGAATCAATTAGTATTGGTAATGATGAGCTAAATGTGTCTTCATTTTTTCTAAGATTGATTATACATTTATTTCTGATCTTTATGGATTCATAGAATTTTTTCTAACAATAAGATATGGTATATAATGTTCTTGATCATATATATGTGGAATGAAATGGTGGTAATAAGTTAGATACTTGAGTTGGTTATGAATCTTCTCTAAATGGAACTCCACTCCCTTCTTTAAGTTATTGTGTTTTTACTTAGATTAGGTACAAATTATTATGGAAAATTATTTAAAAAGTGATAAATATTTATCTAGACTAATATTGAGCATCTTCATCCTATGGATGGGATTAGGGTTTGACCATTGCAAACCCATTCCTTCCTTCAAGGGACTTGTGTGGAGATTGAATTGGACTAAAATCTATATTATGATAGTCTTTGTTGATATTTGTATTTATGAATATTTTGTATGGTTATTATTTATAATAATTATAGATTTAACAATATGAATTTTCATTATTGTTGGTATTGTGTTTTTATATTAGAATATGATTTTATAATAATCTATATAGTTTAAAAATTAAATTCAAAAGATAAAAAAATTATTCTTAAAATGTTTTTAAATTGTGAGCATAGTAATTTTGAAACATCCACCTAATTTTAAAATATTTACTTCTTAGGTAAAAATATGTACTATTTAAAAAAAAATTATGATTCATTATTAAATTTCACTTATCCATAGACAACTAACTAAACAAAAAAAATTGTGTACACCTCAATCTTAAGTTAAAGAATTTAAACATTTAATTATATTTTAGTGTACCTGTAAAGAAATTTCATAGCATCTTGTAATAAATGTTAAATGGAATATCATATCATCTACAAAATCCAATATTCAACATGTCTATAACTCAATTTGATATTATTTATCTTATATTAGAACAAATTGATAAAACATATTTAATATAAAAATTATTATAAAATGTACTTCAAACATGATAATTTTTAATAAAATATAAGAAAATAATATAATATAGATGTGGTACGTTTATTATAACCATGGTGACTCTTGAAGTGGAGTAATAACACACTTGACTTGTAAATAACTTTCAAGACCTTTAAGGCCATATTCACTCCCAATTCCACTCATCTTATAACCCCCTAATGGACAATCTGGACTACCTGCATAGTAACTATTAATCCATACCCTTCCAACACGAAGAGATCTAGCGATTCTATTAGCTGTATTTATATTTTGAGTGAGAACTCCAGCTACTAGACCATATATTGTTTTGTTCCCTCTTTCTATTACTTCTTCTACAGTCCTGTCAAGAAGATTGTAAAGTACAAATGAATTTTAAAGAATAAATAATAATAATATGGAGGATAAATAGTAAACAAGTGTAGTGGAATATTAAAAACAATGTTAATACATTAATATTATGTATTCTTACTTGAATTTCAAAATGGACATAACTGGGCCAAATATTTCTTCTTGTGCAATTCTCATATCATCCTGCATTGAACATAATATTAATTTTGAAATAAATTATTTATTAACTAACAATGAATTTAAATAACACTCCTTTAAATAAATGTATTTGTGAAATATAGATAAAATACCTCAACATCAACAAATATTGTAGGTTCAATATAAAACCCTTTTTCACCCAAAGAATTGCCACCTATTAGCAATTTAGCTCCATCTTCTTTGCCATATTGAATGTATTTCAATATTTTCTCAAATTGTACCTTTTCAATCTACAATTAAATAAAAATATATATTTTAGTATAACATAAATAATATTAAAATATTTTATAAACCGATGAACAATTTAAGTAGTAGTTACTTGATATGAAACATTTTCCATGAATAATATAAACATATTTTCAAAAAGTTAACATTTATGTTCACAATGAAAAAAATAGATGTCTATATAAAATTATTGCGACCTTCAAATATTTATATTTAAACAATATTTTGAGAAATAAATATAAATAATATTAGACACATTAAAATGCTTGTTTGAATCCAAAATTGATCTACATCCCAAACTATGGGGCTATACCAAGATGGGTGTTGGGGGGATTTAATACCAAGTTTCCACACCTTAACCTACATAAATATGTGTGAAACTATTTTAGAATCATATATATTATCCTAAGAACCAATTAGTTATTTTAGGATAAGGAAAATATTGGTTGTTTTTAGAATAATGTGAAGTGATTAAAACTAATGAGTGGAAGATGACTTCTAGGTAGATTTAATTTTTTTTTTTAATTTCAATCCAATGGATATGGGTGGGAGAAACCTTGGTACACATAGTGTAGGAGAATGGTGGTGATTCAATATAACAAAAATTAAGGGATCCTAGAAAAATCTTGAATGGTATAAATATTGAATGATTTTAATGATATTTCAAGCTTTGAACAAGGTGAATTTTCAACTAAAGGGAAATCAAATATTAGTGATAAGGAATGGCCTAGAGTCATGTATAGGTTTAGGAACTGATATCTTACAAGGATGGTGAGATTTTATCCAAATATCCTTGAAGTATAACTAGATGCAAAGGAATTTCTTAATAATGTAGAGTATTTTTCTCTTGAATGTAGTGGTATGTTCTTGCATGGATAACTGACTTTTAAAGAATGATATTTTGGACTAGGTAAGATTTGAATGGAAAGAGACAATGAAATTTTTTCATCTCTTGAAATTTAGCTATGTTCTTATTTCCTTTAAGGTCTTACATTACTCTATTATATGTTGAAGCTCATGATTTTTCATGATAATGCATTTTTTGTCAAAATTTGCATTATATGCTCTCTAATGCTCTAAGTTAGGTGCAAGGTATTTTTTTGGGTGTAGTTATGTAGATTTGTTTCATATGTTTGGAGTGAAGTTTTTTTCTATGATATCTAGAATGTTAGGGGAGGTGATCAAATTGATGATTTCATACTAGCTAAATCTCATACTATCTATGCTAGATTTACTATCCATCATGATCTAGAGATTTTGCTTCTTAAAATTATCAATATAATAATGTAGAATAGGTTTTTTATTTAGCTCTAGATTATAAAAAATTCACTTCCATTATTTTTAAATGTCACAAAATAGGTCATGTAGCTACAAAATGTCTCATTTATGTCAATAAAAGCAAGGTTCTATAGGAAAGGTTAGTATTTGGAGATTATGCAACTTTTGACCTCTATCAAAAAATTTATCCATAAATAAAGTAATGAATGGTTATTTTATAATTTCAAAGAGGAGATATTTTTGAAAAATTGGGACAGGAATATACTCTCAAAATAGGGATAGAGAGGAAGAAGTTTAGGGCAAAAGGCTAAACTAAGGGAATAAGATATTTTTCTAGAATAGAACATGTTCTTTCCGAGGGATATTAATGTCAATTAGAGGCTTAACTTTTTCCCAATTAGAAGGAGACATGGTAGATGAGAAAAAAAAAGGGTGAGGATAGGAAATTAGATTTGCTAGTTATGCGGGAAGTGGTTTTAAAGAGTGTTAATGTGGGATCTTAGGAAAAAATAAAATATTTATTATTTTCATAGAGAAACCTATAAGTCCTCTTCTAGAGAAATGAGGATTAATAGTTGGAATATTATGGAAATTAATGTCCCTAATAAAAAACATTTGGTGAGGAAGTTTTTATTAGAAAAAATGTTGCAAGTATGTGTAGTTGGTGTTATTGATGTCAACAAGCTTTGGTGTTGTCATTGGTGTCAACTGTATGAGCAGGAGATTGTTGCAAGAGAGTGAGCAATTGGTATTGAGTTGATTTTGCCTCTAATGGCACTTTAATTAGTTGTATTATGTTGTCATTAGTAAGCTACCGTTTTCAACCTCTAGTGTTGCTTCAATAAGATTTTGTCTATGGATGTATGGTTGAGTTTCTATGTTGTAGTTGGCTTGGTGGTGATGAGGAAGTGTTGAGATGTTGAGGATGTGTCTTTGGTGCTTGGTTTTCAACCGATTTTGAGAAAATTTGAATAAAAAGAGGAAACAATGTATTGTAGTAGTGTTCTTATATGTTACAGAGTATGGTTGAGTTGCTATGTTGTAGTTGGCTTGGTGGTGATGAGAAAGTGTTGAGATGTTGAGGATGTGTCTTTGGTGCTTGGTTTTCAACTAATTTTGAGAAAAATTGAATAAAAAAAGGAAACAATGTATTGTAGTGGTGTTCTTATATGTTTCGCTCCAAATTTCTTCTATGTTAAATATCTACTTGTGTGGTTTAGATATGTTGATCAAAGGTGTTCAGAGGTATTGCATCCAAAATTTGGTGTGTTGGATCGTTGTGTAGAGGAAGTTGTGTTCACCAGTGTGTGAGCTATGCATTGTAGAGGTGTCTGGGAGAAATGGTTTTTCTCTGTATTTCTCTGTAAAGTGGTTTTAGGTCTTGTGGATCTAGAAGGGTATTGATAGTGTTTGTATATTTCTTTAGTTGAATTTGTTTGAGGTTTGGTGCTCCACAAGTCTATTTATTTAGTTACAGTGTATGGAAAGAATGTCTGAGTGTACTAGGTGTGTACATTCTTCAGGTGAAATTTGTTGTGAAGGAATTTGCTGGATTTCAGGGTGTTTGTAGAATATTCCAAATTATGTTCAAGTGACATTTGTTGTTTGTGAGTTGTTTTTGGATCAAATGAAGCATGTACTTAGGAGAATAACAACTAGATCATTGATGGTGGATGCTCTAATCATATGACTGGTGACAAGAGTAAGTTTGTTAAACTTGAAAATTATGAAGGAGGACTAGTTAGGTTTGGCGATAATACATCCGCTACTAAAATATGTGGAAAAGGTTCAATTAGTTTTGATGGAAATCACAATACTGATGATGTTTTCTATGTTAAGGGTTTAAGACAACCTCTTGAGTGTTGGAAAAGTGTGTAGCAATGATACAATCTTATGTTTTAGGATGATGGTTGTGAGATCGGAAAAGGCTTTGAAATTATGGTTGCTATTGGAAGAAGGACAGATGGAAATGTCTATCAGCTCAAAGGTGTTGATGGTTATTGTTTCATGACTCAGATCAATGAGAGTTGGCTATAATATAGAAGAATGCGTCACATCAATTTTGATAGCCTAGTGAGAATAAGTTCAGTTCAAGCTGTGAGAGATCTGTCAAAGATTACAAAGCCTATCAATGTTTTCTATAAGGAATGTTAAGTTGGAAAGCAAGCAAGAAGTTTCAAAGTCAAAGAAAAATCTTCTGTTGGACTTTTGGAATTGGTGTTATAGATCTTTGTGGTCCTACCAAAGTAAGAAGTCTTCAAAGTGACAAGTATTTCATGCTATTGATTGATGATTATTCTAGAATGACATGGGTTACTTTTCTCAAAGAAAAATCAGAAGCTCTAGATAAGTTTAAAGAATTCAAAGTTATGGTTGAGAATGAAATGGATATGAAAATAAAATGCTTGAGGTTTGACAGAGGTGGAGAGTTCACCTCCAATGAGTTCAATATATTTTTTGAGAATCATGGAATAAAGAGGCATTTATCTACCCCTAAGAATCCTTAGCAAAATGTAGTGGTTGAAAGAAAGAATAGGACTGTTCAAGAAGTTGCAAGGACAATGATGAAAGAAGAAAATCTACCGGAAGTCTACTGGAGAGAAGCAATTCATACTATTGTTTACATACTTAATAGAGTTCAAGAAAGAGAAAACAACACAAAGACTCCCTATGAGCTATGATATGGAAGGATTCCTATAGTCAAATACTTTAGAGCATTTGGAAGCAAACACTATATTAGAAGATATGAAGAAAATTTAGGAAAGTTTGAGGCAAGATTTGATGAAGGTATCTTCCTTAGATATTCTACTAGAAGTAAAGTTTACTAGTGCTACAACAAGAGGCTAAGAAATATTGTTGAGAGTGCAAGTGTCAAGGTTGATGAAGACCTATAGAAGAATTCAGTGGTGATAGATGGATATGAATCAGATAAGTCTTATTGCAGAGAAGAAAAAAAGCTAAGGAAAAAGAAGTGAAGATTGAAGAGGAAGAAGCTCCAAAAAGGATTCCTAAAAATCCTAAGTATGTGTAGAAGAATCATTCTGAAGAATAGATCATTGGTGATAAGAGAAAAGGTGTACTAACAAGAAGAAAAGTTGCTAAAGAACAGGTAAATCTATGTTTAATTTATTAAGTTGAACGTAAAATAGTGATTGAAGCATGCAAGGATGAGTATTGGATCAAGGACATGGAAGAAGAACTAATATAGATTGAGAAGAATCAAACTTGGGAACTTTTCCCAAGACCAACAAACAAGAATGTGATTAGAACTAAGTGGGTATTTCAGAACAAACTGAATGAGAGTGGAAAAGTGGTAAGAAACAAGGCAAGGCTTGTGTGTAAAGGCTACTCACAAGTAGAAGGAATAGACTTTGAGGAGATATTTTCTTTGGTGCTAAGAATGGAAGCTATTAGGATATTTTTGGCTTTTGTGGTATATAAGGATTTCAAAGTATGTCAAATGTATGTGATTTCTACTTTTTTAAATGGAGAATTGGAAGTATACATAGAACAACTGGAAGGATTTTAGTTATCAGATAAATTGGACATGGTCTACAAATTGAAGAAGGCATTATATGTATTAAAGCAAGCTCCCAGAGCTTGGTATGCAAGGTTAGACAGGTACTTGCTACAATGAGGATTCAACAAAGGTACCAAAGATATAAATCTTTACTTCAAAGTTGAAAAAAAATCAAACCTTGATTGTGATTGTGTATGTTGATGACATAAGTTTTGGAGGAAATGAAGCTATGTGTAAGAAATTTGTAGAAGATATGTAGAAAAAAATTTAAATGTCAATGTTTGGGGAGATGAATTTCTTCCTTGGGCTATGTTAAAATTCAATTAGATAGATAAAGGTATTTTCATTTCACAATCAAATTATGTCAAGGAAATGTTGAAGAAGTTAAATAATCTAAGAGTGGTTTTTTCTTCTTCCTTTTTTCTTTTGTAAAAATAGAAAAATAGTAATTAATTCCAAGTAAGTCCTTTAAATAAAATCATAGTGAAGTAGTATAAAACCTGGGGGCCATGTTGAACTCCTTGCTTAAATGGATCTCCCACCACTTGTTTATGAACTCTTTTTATGATTTTCTTCACAAATTCATCATACACGGTCTCTTGAACAAAGACCCTTGAACCTGCCATACATATTTGTCCCTGCCATATGAAAATAATATATTTTCATTTTACCTTAGAAGAAAATATAATTATCCCTTTTCTTAAAATGTTGGACCTCTTACTGGAATAAGTTTTGAGCTATTTGAGCATACCATATTTGCATTAGCAGCACGATGGGCAATATCTACAGCTTCATCAATATCAAAATCATCCATGATAATAATAGGTGATTTTCCACCAAGTTCTAATGTCACATCCTTCAAGTTGCTCCTTGCGGCTGCCTCCATCACCAATCTCCCCACTTCTGTGGACCCTGTAAATGAAATCTAAATAATACATAAAGTATTAATTAACTTCAATCTAGATGGTTGCAAAATATTTTAATTTTAATTTAAACAAAATTTGAAGGTTTAATATAAAAATGACATTATGGTAAATATATATACCTTATCAATATCCATGTGTTTGCTTATAGCTGCACCAACAGTTTCTCCGAAGCCAGAGAGCACATTTAGAACACCAGGTGGTATTCCAACCTACAAATTATTAACAACGTAGTTATTTAATTATGTAATTATAGAAATAATTATATTAAGGATGTGAAATAACTTGGTTGCTTAAAATATTATTGGCCCTCAAGAATATGGTAGCCACAAATAAAGTTGTACAATGCTCTGTTATTATAAGTATTATAATTTATTTTATAATAAATTTAATAATATTAATATTTATAATTTATTGTAATTTATAAGTACTTGATTTTCCCAATAAACTAAAATATATTAACTTTCTTGATAACTAAAAATAATAATTTAAAGAAATATAAAATAAAATAAAAAGTTCACTTATTGTTGTAAGGGAAAACACTTAATATGTATAATTAGTTTTTGAAAAAAGAAAAGAAAAGATTAATTATTCCTACAAAATTAATGCAAAAATCAAAGCCGTCATGTTCTTTTGTTCACATGGTAAGAAAGGTTTTTTATTCAACTTCCCTTGGGTTTTGCCAAAGTTTATGATTTCTTTGTTTATGTTTATATTTCTTTTTTTGGTTGTGTTGGTGTATGCTCTATGAATTCCCTCATAATGTGGTTTTGTTCATTGTGATGCCTTAACTACAACCTATCTTAGTTGTGTGGTGTATGTCATCTCATGGATTTTCTGTGGTGTATTCCATCTCATAGATTTCCTTTGACATTGTTAGTGTCCATTTTGTGATTCTTTATCATTGTGATACCTTTTGAATTATAATTTTATTTATTATTAATAAATAAATGTAATATTATAATGGATTAAATAGTGACAATGACAAAAAATGTTAGATATCGAGGTTTAAACATTTAGATTTATTATTCATCTAGCAATGGACGGGCTACACGGTATGATCGGGAGATCCATTTTCAAACCCATTGAAGGTGTGTCTGAGGGTGAGGCGAATGATTTTAGTGGTTCGTTTGGGTTTCCTCTTGCCTTTGCAGACCAATTTCTTTGTGCTTTGGGTGTGGCATTCGGTTTGCAAGGGTGTTTTCTTCTTGCATTTCCTTTTCTGGCTAAGGGTTTGAAGCTCAATTTTCCTACTCTCAGTGTGCTTGAGGAGTTGTCCTGGCTGCTTTTGTTCCTTGATTGCCATATTAGGGACGTTGAGCTAATTGCTTCAACCTACTCTTTTCTTTCCTCTGGAGTGGGGTTTCTCTACTTTTGTTCTCCTCTGGCCTTAGATTTTGTTGTTTTACTAGGTTGTCCTTTCCTAGGAATTTGGGGTGTTTCTCCTAGTTTTTTTGGGATTCTTTTCCCATGTTCCTTTGGGAAGATTCTTGTTCTTTGGGGTTTGGGGTTCAGAGTGTTGAGTGGGATGGTTTCTTTCTTTGCTTGGGATGATTCACAGTAGCTCCATCTTAAGAGGTGTGTGCTTATTGCTTTATCTACTAATGAGACCATTTTGGAGTGGTGGTTTTCCCTCCTTTCTGTTGTGGTTTTTAGCCTTATTATTGAAGGTGTTTCCATTTGCCTCTATCCTTTTTCCCTCATTAGTGTCATTGTTTCTTATCCTTTGGCACCTCTCTTGTTGGCTGGGATTTTCCCTATGTTTGTCTTTTTGGATGGGCTTTGTTCTTTCGAGTCCTAGGTTTTCTTGGTGCATTTTGGTATTTCTGTTGCTCTAGGATGGGTTTTGAAGTTGCTAGTTGGTTTTTCTAGCAAGATTTTTCTGTTGTCCCTTTTGTTCTTCGTTCCTAAGGGAGTCTTGGTTTCCCTTTCTATTATTGGGTTTTCCTCTATTGTGGTGGTTATAGAGCTATTTCCATAGGATCTTAAGAGTGTTGTTTCCACCATTGGTTTGGCTTTGACAGGGTTGCTTTCTTTGTTCATCCTTAAGTTCCCGATGTTATTGGTTCCCCTGGATACTATGTTTACTATTTTTGTTGGGGTGTTTTCTTTCTTTTGTTTCTTGCAGTTGGTGTCTCCTATTGAGGCGAAGACCTCTCCTATGGAGGTGGAGACATCTCCTTTTGAGGTGGAGATGGATGTCCTTGGTGTGCTAGTTTGTTCTCACTTCTTCTGCAAGTTTTCTCCAGTGCAACTTCTATTGAGGAGGAGGCCATTCCTATGGAGGTGGAATGCGGTTTGATTGGAGATCCTTGGCAGTGGTAGATTAGGTTTACATGGTGAATTCTCCTATAGAGGTGGAGAGGGGGTGTTGATGGTCTCTGTTGCTTCTGATCACTTAGTTTTCTATGTCTTGGTTGTTCCTTCCAGTGGTATGGAGAGTTGGGTGATGGTTCCACTTCTTGTGGAAGGTAGTTTTTTATGGCTCAGTTGTTGTTATACTAAGCATCTTGTTTGTTGTTTCCTGACTATTTCAGGTTGTGTCTTTGTTTAGTTTGGTTGGGTTCAAGATCCCTAGTAAATCTTGGTTGTAAAGGGTTTTAGGTTTCCTTCAAAACCTTTTCTCTTGGTGTAGATTTGGGTTGTCATGCTGATCATTTGGAGGTTTGCTGTTGGATTTCTTTTGGTTGTCTATGTTATATTCATTTGCAACTTGTTCTTCTTTGAGAGGGTTTCGGGTCCCTTCAAAACCTATTTGTAAATGGTTTCGGGTCCATTCAAAACCTATTTTTCCCCCTAATCAAAACATATAGATTTAGATGGAAAATGTGTTAACATTTATAGCTCATTTTTGGATTCCCTTCAAAAAATATCTCAAGATTATCTTGAGTTTAGACAAGTTGGAGTTTCAAAACTTTCCCAAAAATTACCAGATCATGCACTTACTATTATTCTTAAAATTTCTTCAACTTCACCCTCAAAAATGACAAATTATTTTAACCAGATTTAGTATAATTAAAAGCGCTTGTAGAAGAAAATCTACAATTCTAAAAACACAACATACTCCTCATTATAATTTTAAAACCTTATTTTTTATTTATTTTATATGTAGATTATGTTTAAATTACTAATCTATCTAAATGTGTATATATGTGTATATATATGTATATATACATATATATCTATGTATATGTATACACATAGGTATATACATATATACATACATATACAAATATACAAATATATACGTATACACATAGTAATCATTTTCAAATTGTATTACAATTTAGACTTTGTTGGTTATAGGTTTCTAAAAAGATTTAAATTTCATATTTTTTGACCAAGTTAAATAGGTCATTAAAAAAAAAAAACATTAAAAATAAATAAGTAATTATTTATTTACAAATAGATTCACAAAAATATGTATATCATCTCTCCATGTGTCTTTTACTTATATAAGGTTTGATAAATAATATTATATTTTTCTTAGTTTTTTCTAAAATTTAAGGAGTGCCAGTTTCAAATATCTACCAAACTTCTTTTAAATTTTTTAAAAAATTAATATTCTATAGATTAAATTTAGTTTCCTATAACTTTTATTAAGCCATTTTTTAAGATTTTGTAGATAAGTACCTTAATTTGTTTTATAGAGTTATTTAAGTCTATTTTTAGTATTTTTATTACCACTTAAAGATGTTGTTTGACCCATAATGATCTTACAATCACCCTATTAAGAACACCAACTTACAATTTTTTTTTTGTGAATTATCATGCAACAACCAAAAAAATATTTTAAATAAATAAATAATTTATCATTTTTATATATGAATGACAACATAATAAAATTGATAAACAATACAAATTAGTAAATTCAAAAGATATATTTTTTAAAAACTAACAAATCACAAAATATAAAACTCCAACATATATTGTACTTTGAAGAGTTACCATATTTAACGTTTTTAAGCCTTGATTTTGTGGACTCTAAAAAATAAATAGAAGATTTCTTCTCAATTTTGCTTTGGTTGGCCTTGCAATTATTGGGTAACCCTTTATATTGTAATTATTGTATACTCTTGTAAAAGAAAGTTATATTGATTCAATCTTTGTAGTTGGACTCCCTTACTATGAAAATTAGTCTTTATCTCATAACCACTAACTTTGTCAAATATATTTCTTTTGGATTTCTAGATATATTGTAATCACAAAAGAGTTATGATTGGTGTTGATTATTTTTATTTAAAATTAGTCTTTCTCAATACACACTTATTACATCTTTATCATATTGCATTAAGTACATCAAAATTAGTATATAATTTGGTGAGTTATGTAAACCTAGAAATAAATTTAATAATAAGCGCATCTTGATGCATTCATGTTTGTATTGGTGTCCTTTCTATACAAGTTTTCATAGTTGAATACCTTTTATATTTAAAGGTTTTTGTTTATAAAGCATGTTAGATGGAGGACATTAGTGAAGCTTTCACTAACTTATCTTGTGGTTGTATTAATAATAAATCTTATATGTCAATTATAGATATTTCTCAGGATTTTTTTTTTTTTGGTATTGTGATTGTTCTTTGTGTGGGTTATTGTTATTATGAGGTTTGTAAACAAATATTGATATCAAAATGCATGTTTAAAATATAGTATATTATACACCACTCACTAAAAATAAAAAATAAATGGTTAAATATGTTTCAAATATTCTAAAGCATTAGAATCAAATGTGGACAAATTGGTATAAGGGATTAAAGATTTTGATGTTATTGAATTAATGTGGTTTTTTCATATTGTACATAAATATTTATTTCTCTTAGACATTCAATAGAAGCTATAAGTGATATTACTAACATATATAATAAATGAAATGTATTTATAATTTTATATAAGTATATATTGTTTATAAACAAAAGAATCTTAATAATCTAAAAAACAATTCTAAAAGTGGAAGGTGATCTTTCAAAGGAAAATGTAATACCAAGAAACTTGAACATCTCCCCTATGAAAATTAATTTTCAAGAGAAATCCTTAAGCCACTCTCTCTATTAGGATACTTCTAAAGAGACTTATGATAAATACACCAAATTTTCATGTGATTTCATATGGACCAATGTAAAACAAGCCTAAGTGTTCCACAAAGTTGTTTGGGATATATTGCCTCACTAGGAGAAAGGTTTGATGGAAATTATTATTGAACATAGACAAAGTATATACCTTTTTTTAAATGGTTAATTCAAGCCCTTAAAGATCTAGAAGCCTAGAAATTTATCCTTAGAATTTATATTTCATCTAATTTTCCTTATGATAGAAAGGTTGGGTAGGGAATTGGCCTCCATACTCTTTTTGTCGTAACTACCTTATTAAAAATGAAAAGTTATTTTGTTTCTTAAAGTATCTTAAAGGATTTTGGGGCAATTAATATTTTTCTCAAGTGTATTGGAAATGATTTCAAAATATGCATTTCTTTTAATGACCATAATATCTGATGGTCCCTTATTTTTAACAATTCTATCCCATTTCTAGAAAAAATGTTAGGTTCCAAATTTATTTATGCAAAAGCATCTAGGGGTATAGACAATCTTGCATCTCCAAAAATATTTTAACTTTTATTTCTTGAGTTTCGTTTTGATTTTTTTGGTTGTAGGCACAAATTAATGAAATTATTAACTCCTCCAACATAATATAATTTGGTGATGATTGTGGGAAAAATCAATTATTAATTTGATGCATTTTTTTATTGTTTTTAAAATTGTTGAAAAGTGTTAATTTTCCAAAAAGGAAAATCCCATGCCCAAGCTTGTGAGTGGGCATTTAATGGGAATTGTAACTCCCTTCAAAATTTGAATTTGCATTTTTGTAGAAAAAATGGGAATGCAAGGTGTTGGGGAAGTGGTGTTAGTGGATTGTAAGGTGGGAAGGCAATTTTTAAATTGTCATTGAATGCATATGCTAAAAAGAGAAAACCCACACCAAGGAAGGAGTCATGGGAATTTAGAAGGTTTGACTAGGAGAGGGAGATTGTCAGAAGGACCATGACTGTGAGAACTAGTCTCAGTAAAACATGCATAACTTTCTCATTTATGAACGAAATCAAGAAATTCAAAATATGTCGAAAAGTTGGGAAGGATTAGGGAAAATCTATTTAAAGATTTTGATTGGGTTAATAAGTTAGTATTGTGCTAAAGAGTTCAAGTTCCAAAGGGGTTAAGTTTTGCAGATACTAATTCACCCCCCTCAGTATCCAGTGTATTCAATAAAATCTAGTGGTGAAAGAATCATCTCAATATCTTATACTGCTTGGGAGACATTAAAGTTTTCATTCCAATAAACTCCTCCAATAAAAATTCAAACTCAAATTTGAAGCCTTTAGAAGCCTCGTAAAATCTCAAATAGTGGATGACATGATCTTTAAATAGTTTTGGTGTTGTAGTTCTCTTTGCAAGATTTCCAACGATATATTATAATAGTAAATCAAAGACCCAAGTCAAATGCTATGGCTCTAGGAAGTTGTGCCACCAAAATATGAATTTAAAAAAAAAATCTTCCTGGGTAGGAAAACGAATGACTGGAGCTCTGGGCACCAAAACAAAAAAGGGAGTTACACTTTTCAAAACATTCTAAGGTAGTTATTGGTGCCAAATAAAAAGGTAAATGAAGGTTACATAAGATGACTCGATTAGTTCAAATTATGGCTTTGAATTGTAGATTTTTCTTAGAGAGTTGATTTTCTTTGTAGTGAGGCAAGCCCATGTGGTTGTAGCATTGTAATTTTTGAATCTATTATTTTATTTTCTAGAAAAAATGAAAGTGGATTGTTTTCCTTCTTGCATTTTTTGTGTTATGCATGGGTGTTGGGTGGAGTGACCCCTCATAACCTATCTATTCATTTGTCTCTTCGTTTTTTGTAAATTGAGATCAAATCCCTTATTTTACAAGACTCAATCTTAGTTTGAATAGGTAGATGTTGTCCAAGTGAGCAACATACATTTGAACATTAATTCAAGAGCATATATATTTTTCTCTTTATGCAAGGTTTGAATGGATTTAGAAAAAAGTGATTTTAAGTATTGTTTTTAATTATTATTGTTGTTATGATTCTCAAGCTTATAGGTAAGTTTCTCCCTCAAAGTGGCACTATGAACATAATAAAATAATTATTCTTATTTCTATGTGTTATTCTTCTTGCAATTTCATTATGAGTGGTATTAGAGATATTTTTAGAGCTTTTTTGGAAGAAAAAATATTAGTTTATGATTTTTTTAATTATACACCCTATGCTCTCACCTTACTCTCAAGGGATCTTGGAAATCGAAAATTTGTTACAACTATAGTCAAACTAAACCTCTTACCTAAGTTTTTCCATAAAATATCCATGTTTCAATTAGTTTTTTAATAAGTTAGAAACATTATGCCAAGAGTTTTCAAATATCCTCAAAAGAGGTGTTAGCTAAGGTGGATTCTCCATAAATGGTCTAGTGAAGTGAGGAGTATTTTGGCTAGAATATCCAAAACTTAAACAACCTATGTATATGTCCATGATATTTCATAAATGGCATCAATAAATGGGTAGCTCTAGGAAGTTACTCACCTTGTACCTCATAGGTGGGATATTAGGTTATAGGTGCAATACTAATCCTTCATAGTTAGCAATCCAAAACATTGAGCCAACACTATTTATGAATATGATAAGTATATTGGTGACCTCACAGACTAAAACCACTTTGAGGTGTCTTCCCTTTTATCCCATTTGTGATTTTTGTATTGGGCATCTTTGATCTGTATTTCTATAGTTGGGTATTTTTTATCAACTAGGAAATTATTAGTATTCTTTGGTATAAATAGATCATCTCTATGTTCTATTTTTTTCCACAGGGCCATCCCACAATAATGGGTTACACTTTTTGGCCAAACTTGACATTGAAATCAACATTTTCAGAGAAAACTTCACTTTCTGACACTTATAGTAGGTAAACTATTAGGAATTTGAAAATGATGTAAACTAGTGATTTGTGAGATTTTGTCTGTAGATTTTAAATGTATTTTTTTTAAAAAAATTGAAATTAAATTATAATTTTTTTATGTCTCCTTTGATAACTAGTTTTTAATAGTAAACAACATTTTTAAAAAGTGGTGTGTACTTCAGCTCACATAACTTTTTTTTCTATAAAGGATAAAATTCTAATTCTTTTGAATTTAGGTTGGTAACACAAGTATCTAGTGCTTTCATTTTGTTTCATAACATTTTGTTGAATATTTTTCTTTTAATTAAGTTTTGAAGTCAAAACATTTATAATTTAGACATAGGTGCACTTCGGCTCGCATAACTTTTTTGGTATGTATTGAAATTCAATTTTTCTTTTTTTGTTGGAACGAGGACATCAATACCTAGTTCGTATATATTTTTTAAATTTTTTTCCTCAAATTTACTATTTTTCCACAATGATTTATCACCGAACTTGATGTTCGGTGAAAAACCTATGTACAATAAAACTAAAAACTAAAAAATAAAATAAAAACAAAATATATTAAATTTATAGTTGTTGGAAAGCACGTTTCGATCACTACAATCATCCAGCTTGGTTTATCAAGTTGACTCCATTTACACCTCCTTCCCAAACTTCAATAGTTAAAAAAATGCATAAATTTTTAAATGGTGGAGGAGAAGGTGAAAAAAGGGGGTTCATTAGAAGGGGGGGTTCATTCGAACCCCCCCTATATGATGCAAGAGGGGGTTCATTAGAAGGGGGGAGGTTCATTAGAAGGGGGTGGTTCATTCAAACCCCCTTAATTAGAAGGGATAAAACATTTTAAATTTTTTGGTGGAAATTTCTAATTTTTCTTCATTCAAAAAATTGTAACCCACTATTGTGGGTTTACCCCACAACCTTTTTTAGTTGCTAGCTTAGGTTGTAATCTTGTTCTTAGATTTGAAATTTTTGAGCCAAATTTCTCCCAATCCAACCATAATTTGTTAGTTTTTATGGAAAAATTAGCCTAAAGAATATATAAATAGTAATTCAAAAAAGTATAGGCCAGCCTTTACCCCTCTTACTGGATTATTTTTTTGCAATCATCTTTTAAACTAGTTAATTTGATATATAAATTCATATAACCCTTTTTGGTTTTAGTTCATATTTCCCTCTTTTAGTCACCTCCATAGTTGTGATTTTCTCTACCTCCTAATCATTTTCTCATATAAATTTGATCAAATTTAATGAAACATTTGAATTCACTATTGTAGGGGGTTTTTACTTCAATATGCATTAAAGGTTTCTATGGCATTTGTCAATAAACAAGTTGACCAAATACAATTGTCCAACCAAACTCAATTAAACCATATACTAGAGTAGTTGGGAGATTTGTGGGTGATTTATAATAGAAAGAAGGATTAGTCCTTTACTAATGTAGAGGTTTTCACCTCCTTGAATTGTGGTCATCTCCCATGCCTCCCAACCTAGAATTTCCTAAATCTGATCTAGTGTATATCCTACTTGTTGGTTATACAGGACAAACATATTTTGTAGTACATCAAATTCCCCATGGTCAAAATCTCTCTATTACTTGTTTCCACCTATAAAATTAAGAAATTCATTTATTTCAATGGTTGGATAGGACTCAACCATTTCTCACATGGACACTTTCACAAGGAATACCTTAATGACTTTGGCCCTAGTTCACATGAATAATTTATGGACACCCTCACTAAATTATGCTAGACAAATTTAGTACAAGAATATCAAAAAAAGTTTGAGAAACTAGCCAACTAGACCCATGGCCTTGATGATATTTTTATAAAATTTGTGTCCTAAGTGGTCTAAAAGAAGATCATAGGGCAGAGGCTCTCATGTTTAAATTGGTCAAATTTCACAATTCATTTTCCTTGGATCACGTTGTTGAGGATAAATTTATAGCCCAAAAAAAATGTTGAGTCATTCTTGTCTTTTCAACTCAAAAAATATATGATAGATAAAAGTACTAAAACCAAGATGATTCACTAGCTATCTAGAGAAGGTTTGGCTAAAAAATACCAATAAACAATGTTTCAATTGTGATTAAAAATGAGAAAAAGGTCACAAGTTTCAAGAGAAACACTTGTATCTAATTAATTTTTAAGGGGTCCTAAGTGATTCAGAGGAATATTTTGAAGATGAAGAAGAGTTCCCTACATAGGAAGATGATTCCACTCATGATGCTCATATTTATGTTCATGATTTGGCCAAGTTATTTCCCACACCAAACACTTAAAGTGATTCATTGCATCAAACACCAAAAGGTAATGGTTTTGATTGAAAGGGGTGTCACACAACTTCATTAGTAGAAAAATTACCAACCAAATCCAAATCTATGTCCATGCTTGCAATAATTTATAGTTACAGTGGCTAATGGTAATAGTATTTCATGTGAGGGAAAGTTTTGCAATATAAAAATTACTTTAGGGGGTTATCAATTGACCACTAATATGTTTTCTCTTTCCTTAGGAAACACAAATGTGGTGGTGGATATATGATGACTACAAACTTTAAGCCAACTCACTTTCAAATCATCCTAGATATTGATCTAATTCAACCATAACGACATAGAGTATAAATTACATGGAATAAAGGAAAGAGATGTTTAGATGGTCAATTTCTCATCATATGGAATTTTTTTTAAGAATGTGTTTTCTAGTATACTTGCTGAATTATTCTCTATAGAGGTTCAACCTCTTTCAAATCCTTCCCCTCAAATAGATTCCCAATGTCTCCTAGATAAGTATCAACAAGTATTTGAGGATTGTTTCCAACCATGGTCCCAAGACCATACTAATCCTTATAGACAATTATTTGAAAAAAAGATTGAATTTGAGGAAATGGCTAAAGAACTACAAGAGATTGGTGTTATTCACCCTTACTCTTTTCTTGTAGTTATGGTTCACAAAAAATATGGTGGTTGGCTAATGTGCCTTAATTTTTGTGAAATCAAAAATTAACTATTAGGGATAAATTTTGTCTTCCAATTATTGATAATCTATTGGATGAACTTTTGGGTGCCAATTTTTTTCTATAAAACTATATCTTCATTTTGGCTATAATAAAATTCATGTCAAAGAAGTTGATATTCTTAAAATTTCCTTCCAAACTCATTAAATGCATTATAAATTTTTGGTAATGCCCTTTGGATTAACCAATGCTCCTTTTAATTTTCAAAGCCTCATGAATACATCACAACTATGTTTGCAAATTCATCTTGGTCTTCTTTGATGGAATTCTCATATATAATATCAACTAGACTAATCATCTTCATAAGGTGGAGATCAACCTAAGGATTTTAAATGAGTGTTCCTTTTTTCCAAGTGTTCTAAGTGTGACTTTAGAGTCCAAGAGATGGAAAATTTGGGCCACATTGGTGTCTAGTTGACCCTAGAAGATTGTAGTGATGTAGTAGTGGTCGAGATCTAAGCCCCTCAAAATCTTATAAGGTTTCTTAGGATTGATATGGTATCATCACAAGTTTATTCATAAAGATGGTAAAATTGTTGGGCCCTTGATACCCTTCCTTAAAAGAGCTCCTTTATTTAAGCATAAGAATAAGATTTGGCCTTTATTGATATCAAGATTGCCATGCATTTCACTTTATTTGTAACCCCACTAAATTTTCATAAACCTTTTATTCTTGAATGTGATGTTTTTGGCATTGGCATGAGTGAGGTGTTGATGCAAGAAGGTAGACCACTCACCTTCATTAGAAAGTAACTCACATGATGCAATAAATCTAAAAATGAAAAATATATGTTGGCTATCCTCCATGTTGTCTAACAATGGTGTCCTTACTTATCAAGTTGAAATTTCTACATTAAAAAAAATCATCATAGCTAGAAATGTTTTTAATGGAAAAGGTTGTCCTCTCTCGAACAAGATAAATGAGTGACTAAAATGTAGGGAACTAATTATGAGATTATCTACACGTGTAATAAGGAAAACATTATAGTGAGTGCCCTCTCATTTCAATATGAAGAGGAAGACATTTTATTTTCTCTCTTTTTCTTGGTACCCAGTTGGATGGAGGAGATTTGATAGGAATGGGGTGCTAAATTGATAGTTAAATGTATCATTCAATAGTTGAAACACACCTTGCACTTTGTGCCTAGGTTTTGATGGACAAGAGAAGTCTTCACTTATCAAGATTGGATTTATATAACTCCCAACTCTCAACTAAAGTATTAGTTACTCCTAGAATTTCATTCCTCCCTAATTTTAGGTCACTTAGGAATTTTAAAGACCTATGAGAGATTGAAGTGAGGTTTCTTTTGGGACAACATTAAGTAGGAGGTTAAGGCATTTGTATTCAAATGTGATACATGTGTTAATAGAATAAAGGGAAAATTGTCAAAGCCTTAGGATTTCTATTTACCACTTCCTATTATAGATAAGGCTTGGACTAGTATTTTAAAGGATTTCATTATGGGGCTTCACATATTAGAAGGTAAATAGTGGTGTAGGAGCACCTACAACCATAATGCAAAGTTTGAATTGGTGACATGCAAGAAATCGTAGCTAGGTGTGAGTCATGGGATCTTGGTGGTGTTAAAGTCTTGTTTATGTTTAATAACCTGTCTAAGAGACCATTTTCAATGCAACTAGGAGGGTTTTTAAGTCATTTGTATTTGGGGTCCAAAATTGCACCAAAAATGCAAAATGTTGATTAAGTAAAAAGTTAAAATGATGTTTTAGGGAAGTTGAAAAGACAAAAGGATTTTAAAAAGTCAGTTGGGAATGTTGGGAAGTTAAAAATTGTTTTGAAATTGTATTTAAGGGCCTCAAAAGGCTCAAACAAGGCTATTGGTGAAGATATTGAAGCATTCAAATCAATATACAACATTTCTTTTACACTTTTCCCTATTTTTCTGCACTTTCTCGATACTGTACGAACTCGTACAATGTTGAATGTCCTAAATTTCATTGTACTTTGTAGATATATGTTTTATCTTTCAAATGAGTCCATTGTGAGAGTCTAATTCAGAGTAGAGAGGGAGATATTGCCAGTTTTCTATTGCAGCCTTGTTTCACCATATTTGAGGGTTTGATTGTCTTCTAGAATGGAATTTTGACCCTTTCCACTTATTGTAAACACTGTATCTCGTGGAAAGGGTCCCATCCAATTTAATTTAGATCTTTATAGGTTTTGGTAGGCTGGGAAGTTGTGTTGGTTAAAGTGGGAAGATGCCCTAGGGCTAGGCAGAGTAGTTTTATGTGGAAATGGAGTTGTAAGGTGATGGTTATGATGAAATGTTGTGAGATATGTCCAAGTAAAGGTTTACTGAGTATGTGCAGGGTATATTAATGGTGTTTGATGTTTTGGTTTGGTCTGAGTAGCCCGACTTATATGTTTTTCATTAAAACCCTAGGTATTTGCTTGTAAATGGAGGGTTTGTTGGAACAATACTAAAGAAGCCTTAAATCTAGAAACAAATCATGAAATTTGGTGTTTTTTCATATGACTTATGACTATTTGATGAGTTTTTGTGAAGGGAAGATGTTTGAGAGATGGTTCCTTTGTAAAACAAGGCTAATCTAGTAGCCCTAGCGCAGGGGAAGGTTATAGGTTCTCAATAATGTTGTGAAGAAATCACTTGTAATCTCTTGGGATAATTGTGTTGGGTTTGTATGGAAGTTGAATTGATGTTTGGTTGGCCATTGTATGGCCTTCTCTAAAAGATAGGTCCAATTGTTGTGTTTTGAGGGCTAGAAGCCTATTGGTGAAGGTTTGAGTAAAAGTTGTGTGTTTGTGTTCAATGGCAGACCCTTTTTGTTTGAAAATGATCAAATTGTGTTGGATTGAGGATTCTATCACCTAGTCTGCATCAAATAGGTCATTTTGGTTATTGTTACTTAACAAATTTGAACATTTTTTTGTGTTGCCTCAACCATACATGACTACAATGGTTGTCAACACTTCCTAGATTTTATCACTCCATGGGATGACACACTTCATTGTTGGTGATCAAGATCTTGATTTTTCTAACAATTTATAGAAAAAATTGTTTGAGTTACAAAGCACTAATTTGAACATGAGTTTCTCTTATCATCCTCAAATTAACAACCAAATAAAGGTTTTTAACAAATGCCTTGAGACTTACTTTCATTGTTTTATGTTTGAGAAATATGGACAATGGGCTTGGTGGTTACCTCTCACTAAGTGGTGCTATAATAACACTTATCATAGTGCTTCAAAAATGATAACCCATGAAGTCCTATACGATGTACTCCCCTACCTTCCTTGGGTACTTACATTCCAAGTTCTCCTAAGGTTGTCTAGTAGGTGACAATACTTTGGCCAATTGTGAGGAAATTTCTCAACTCCTTAATGCAAATTTGGTGTTAAAAAAAATCATGTGAAACAATAGGCAGATCAACATAAGACAAAGTGAACTTTTGTCATTGGTGATTGTATCTTTTTATGTCTCTAGCCTTACAAGTGGATATTATTGCAAAACAACTAAGGTCATAAGTCGGTTCCAAATTTTAGTTCCCCTTACCAAGTGATCCATTGCATTGGTGAGGTGGTATATAAGTTGGCACTCCCACCCTCTTCTAAGATCCACTTGGTTTTTCATGTCTCTTGCCTCAAAAAAGTGATTGAGATTGCTACTCAAACCTTAACAAAGCTACCAACACTGGAATAGGAGGGATCCATATATTTAAAACCTATGGTTATATTGGGAAAATGTACCAAGAACCTTTACACACATTCTATTGATGAAATTTTAGTCTAATTGAAGAGCCTACAATCTAAAGATTCTAAATGAGAACCCACTAGCGTTCTTTCCAAGTTTTCTCAAATTAAGTTTTGAGGACAATAATTTTTGAAGGGAGAAACAATGTTATGAATTACATTTTTCTTTATAATAGCTAGTATTAGTTAGGTGCATATTGATAAGATCCACATATATAAGAATGACAATAAGATAATGTACAAGATGGATCACACCTAACAAAAGAGATGTTCATGGGCCAAGATGCCCCAATATTCAATATATGTAAGAATAGAATAAACCCTTGTGATAGGGTAACATTGTGTAACACTCTGTATGAAATAAGTCTCTCCACATTATATCTCCAAGGGATCTCAAGTACAATATCACACTCATCGCATATTCTTACAATGATATTCATCTTCTTTATATAAACCTCTTTCTAATAATATAATGAAGGGATAAACCACTAAACCCATATAGGCCTCCAAATTACTTAATATAATTCATGACCCAATATAACTAATTTAAGGGATGTGTGACATATGTTGGCATCTCCATCCACCACACACACACACACACACACACACACACATCTAGGTATATAATAAATATGCTTTGTAAATCGTCTGTATGTAATATTAAATAAAGATGTAGATGCATATGCTTTGTAAGTCATCCCACTAGTTAATTTGGCTAAAATATTTTTCCCACATGCTTGAAATAGTAATTGTTGTCTTTATCAAAACTTTATATATTGTAATGACTTCCCGAATAAAAAATGCCTTAAATATTTGTAATTGAAATGTAAACTCTCTTAAAAAGTTAACCCCTCCAAGTAAATTAAAAGTTTTTTATTTATCTATTCTACATATTTATGTGTGTTTTAATATAACTTTTTCCACCTCAATAGATCTACGCAGAAAAGGGGATTTTAAATGTAAATTACTACATTAACAATCATCAATCTTTTTAAAAACAAGGAGGAAAACTAACAAGCACAACTGTAGTACTTGTATGGGTAAGACAGAGCGAGATATTCAATCTAATTTTGAGATGAAAAGTTAAGTGATAAAATATTGAAGTTGCATACCTCTCTGGACAAATGAGCACAGTAAAGTGCAGTTAAAGGAGTCTGTTCTGCAGATTTGATAACCACTGTGCATCCACAGGCTAAAGCAGGACTGATCTTAGAGAAAAACATGAGAAGAGGATAGTTCCAGGGTATAATCTGACCACACACCCCGATGGGTTCATGCAATGTATATCCCTGGTATTGCCCACTCATCTTCAATGTCAGCCCATGAATTTTATCAGCATACCCTGCAAAAGTATAGAAAAGGTCATGCTTACAGGAACTATAATTTTAAACCCTAAATAACACCATACAAGTACACTTGCTTATAAGTAACTTATCCTGTACCAGCATAGTATCGCATAATGCCAGCAGAGGTGGGCACATCCCCCATCTTAACCATATCCAAAGGTTTTCCACTGTCCCATGTTTCCAATGCTGCAATTTCATCTAAATGCTGGAGAAGCAGATCTGCAAATTTGTGCAGTATGCGGCCTCTTTCCTGCAATCACAACAGTATTCATGCAATAGTTGGTATGAGTTTTCCACAGTTCATAAAATTGTAGTGCAAGTTTTTGATTCAACTGTGTATGCTTTTTAATCGACGTCTCACTGAGTGTGATCTGGAATGCCAATTAAAATGTATACACAGTTGAATCCAAAAACTTGCACTACAGTATTCATGCAGTTAAAAGGACACTCAGGGAAGAATTGGCATTCATTAAGAAGAGGTATTGTTATGTCTGGTAGTTGAGACACAGAGGCTTCAATGCATACTATGAGCTTGGGCTTAGACAAGGGCATTGGCCATAAACAGTCACTGTGTTAGCTACAATGCACCGGTTACCAAACAGCAGTGCATTGTTAAGATCTTCCAAAACAGGGAATGTGTGAGATGGGTAGGCAGGATTTTGATCTTTCCCAATCTTGAATGGCACAGGTAAACACAGAGACCATCTACACAAGTTGTACAACAGAGGTTACAGGTATGTTCAGGTATGCATCCCCTTTGGGGGAGATGCAGAGGATATGGAATTGGACTTTTAGTGTTCACAGATTGGAAGGGTTTTATCTAGGGATAGAAGGTTTTATTTGGGAGAATTCCTTGTATTAGGCAGGCCTTGTTCAGAATTTGTTACAGTGACATGCATTCAGAATGACAATCTGTGGTGGCTACTTGGTAATCCAGGCTAACAAGGGCAAGCCTTTTTAGCTTTCAGCGTCATTAGCTCAAAACCCAAGATTAAAAATTACTAATGAACCCTAACAAACAAAACCAAAAATCATACATGGCCTGACATGCGAGGCCATGGGCCATGATCAAAGGCAGCCCGGGCTGCTTTCACAGCAAAATCGACATCCTCACTGGTAGCTTCTGATACACTCGTTATAACTTCCTCTGTTCGTGGGTCAAATGTCTGGAATGTTTTCCCTGCACACAAATCCATTAAAATCTTTAACTGGAACTGCTAATTAAATTTATTCTATAATCTATACACTATCTAGATCAAGTTTTGAAAAGAAATGGTATGTGGGTGAGAAACCAGTAGAATCACAGACTTACTCACAGACTTACCACCTAAACCATAGTTCAATCGGTTGCATGGGTTTTTCATCATTCATGTAGTACTAATATTAAGATTGTTTCTGGATTCATTATGTATAATTTTTCCTCTTTCTGATGTAGATCATTAAATCTGTTCTAAAGATCAAATTAATAAAAAACAATCTTAATATATGATATCAAATTTTCACAATCCATGTTGAATATTTCTGAGCTGGTTTCTGGATTTGATTGTATGATAATTTTTCTCCTTCGCTCTTTGCTCTCATCCTGATGGTGGATCACGGAGTGTGATCCAAAATATTAGTACAAAAAATTATCACACAATCAAATCGAAAAACCAGCTCAACAATAATCTTAATATAAACACATTCAACCAACATAGAAAACTAATTAACCTTACATTAAAAGAAGAATTTCTGGCCTGCAAGGTTGTAAAAAACTGTTTGCCTATACTAGGTGCAAGATCAGTAGAACCACAGGCTTGCTAGGTGAACCAAAATACTGTCATGAACTACTTCCATGTTCTAACATTCAAGATCAAAAAACTTGTATGGATACAAAAGTAACTCGAATTTTATATTACCTGAGACTGAATCCACAAACTCTCCATTGATGAAGAGCTTTGTGTATTTCACTGTGACTGGAGATTTTATGGGCCCACCATCCTCCATTACTAACTTCCAAGGCCCTGCTTCTGCTCCATTAGATTTAGGGGAGGCCATGACCTAGTTTAGCTATTTCGTTCTCTATACAAACAGAGATTCCTCAAAGGCTTAAGAAAAGCTAAGCATACCATCAGCTTTTATGCAAAAACATACATATAAAACGCGAGGGTGCAGCCCCACATGAACATTACTGCCCGCATGACTTGCTTCTACATCAAACGTCGTTATCCCTTTTAAAAATAGATCAACGTCGTTATCTAACTCAATTTAAAACAAGGTAACGTCGAGTGCAATTGTACCAGAAGATTCCAAATAAGAAAGATTTATATACTAACACTTGCATCAAAAGGAGGTTCAAAGATTATTCTGATAGAAAATTATATGTATGTTAATATGTTAGAGAGTACATGTTTGTTAATGTATTAAAGAGTATGTGTTTGTACAGATCAGACATCATTCTCTAACTCAATTTAAAACAAGGTAACGCCCAATACAATTGTACCAAATGAAAGATTCATAAATTAATGAATAAGAAAGATTTGTATACTAGCACTTGCATTTAAAGGAGGTTCAAGGATTATGTCCATAGAAAATTATATGTATGTTAATATGTTAGAGAGTACGTGTTTGTTAACGTATTAGAGAGTATATGTTTGTGCATGGATGCACTACAAATTCTAGTTGCATGTGGTTAGATTAAACAATTAACAATAAGTACTAAATAATGGAATGAAATAAACTTAGACAAATCTAGATTTTTTCCTTACAGAATTATTTGATTATGAAATATTTGCATACAGATTTAAAATATAAAGCAATGCAAAAGAAAAAAGAAAGCATGCACAATATTTTTTGAAAAATGTATGCATGAAATAATAGATGCTGGATTTAAATGTGGATTGTTAATATAAAATAATGTTATTGCCATTAAATTTGAATTTAAAAATGTGTATCAATAGGGATGATCTGCTATGAATTATGAAGTTTATTTATTTTCAAGTATAGTAGGGGAGTCTTACAACATTAAATGTAATTACATGTACCTTTATTAATTGGAAGATGTCAAGTGGATGTGAGAAAATATGGGAACATGTGTAGTTGATAACCCATATAGTGAACATGGACTTGTATTTATGATAGCTCAAGGACCAAAAAGTGATCATGGAGATGTCTCATTGGAATCTATGCGACTTTTTTGACTTCTAAATAAGGTGGTTATTGTAAACATTTAGACATGCAATTAATTTAAAGAGTACATATTTTACTTTCAAAGAGCATCTCATTTGACCAAATTGTATTTTTTTACAACTATAATGACCTTTATCTCATTCATCTTCAATGACGTAGGTACACATTTCTATAATTCACATTTCTCTCCTCACCCTTATGATACAACATTGTGTCAAATTTGAAACATTAATAATAAAAAATAAAAAATTAACACAATTGAATTCAAAATATTAATAATTTTACATTAATATTAGGAAACATAAACTACCCTAGAGTCTTTTTAAAAAGGTTTTATTTCTCTCTCCTTTAATGAAAACGATGGTCTTAATGGATTGGTTTGAGAATTAGTTTTTAATAGTTTCTAGATGAATAATTTTTCTTCCAAATATTCAAGATATTGTAAGCCAAATGTGCCCAAGGGACATTTCAAAAATTTCATTATGATTTTCAAGTGACCTTTTATTATTTAAAAAATAATAATTAAAAGGGATTTTTTAAAATATTTAAAAATAAGTTATGATTAAGAATGTGATTAGCTCAAGAAAATTAACTTTTTCAAAATTTTCATTATGATTTTCAAGTGACCTTTTATTATTTAAAAAATAATAATTAAAATGGATTTTTTAAAATATTTAAAAATAAGTTATGATTAAGAATGTGATTAACTCTTGAAAATTAACTTTTAAGATTCATAATGATCTTAATCTCATATTTTTGGCCTCTAATCATTTATTTATATCTCTATTTTAAAAATAGTTACTTCTAAAAGATTTAAATATAAATTGTTATAATTTTTAAATTTTAATGACAATTTATAGAGGAGAATTTGGTTAATTATTAAAAAAATAATTTTAAAGTTTTAATTTAATTTTATAACGGTGAAATTAGTATAGATATATGTTTTTATTTAGTTTTGTATTTATTTTGATGTGAATGTTCTTAATGTAATAATATATTGATAAGAGGTGTATTTTTGTATTCAATTTATCTTATAGCATGATCTATATTTGTATTTATATACTCATATTTATAATTTTTGATTAAAGATAAAATAGGTTTTGAAGGGACCCAAAACCCTTTACAAAGAAACATTGCCTAAGAGAAAAGCATAGCCAACCGACAGTAAACCATCAACGGACCAACACAAAACATGACAACAAAGAGAAAAAAAACATACTACTATAATTCTTTAAGAATCTTAGCTGCTTCAATGTCTTGTTTATATAAGCAATTATGAAGGTTGACCACCTCCCGCCGCTCTTTCTTTTGAGCTTCCAAGCCCATTTCTTGGAATGACTACAAGTACAAACACTCGATCCCACCCTAGTAGAAGAAGTGCCATGTTTACCTTTAACCACAGTTCCTCAACAACACTATCAAGATCCTTGGACATCCCCATCAAATCATCATCCTTCATTATTTACTCACATTTATAGTTATTCCCATAAATTCATCATTTATTCACCATTATTATACCCTCATTCCCACTTATTTTGACATATTCATTCCTTATGTTGAAAATAATACCTTATTCTTATGGTTCTATTTTAAGTGGCTTGATGTTGACCTTATTCAATTTTGAGGTGCATAAGAATAACCTAATTATCAAATTGAAAAAGTTAACTTGCTCTCCCCCTTCTATTGCCCATTATGGGCCAACTTAACATGTATTTGTGTGACATGTTATGTCATAGTATTTGAAGACATTAAATGTGCACATAATTACACATACAATTACAAAAAGAAAATGATTAGAACATGTTTCATTTTTTGTAAAACACTTAATTTTTACATTTTTTTGTGAACCCAAGATTTTCTTTCATGATGTAAGGTTTCCCCTTAGATTTTATTCTCCTAAATTAAGGTTTTTAAAATTATTTTTTAAGTGTTTTTATCTTATTTGTGTATTTAATTAGATTTTTTTATTTATTTTTATTTGTGTTTTATAGCTTTACTCTTCTCTATGGTTTTTGGTTCATAGTTTGACTTTTCTTATCATCCCTTGACAATGACTTCCACAATATTTCATCGATTTCCTCCACTTGCGTAAAACATTAGAGATGTAATTCTACAACACCCACCTATTTAACAATGATCACTTGCCAAAGTGGCACAAAACTAACACATAAACAATATGCCTACAAAGAAGATGAACATGGAAGACATCAAAGTGTTTAGGAAGGTTCTAAGAGTCAAAATGATATAAATTTCAAAGCACAAGAAAAAAAGTGGAAGAACGAAAGAAACTAACAAGAAAAATTTCAATGGTGTCCACTATCATCATTTATTTTATCGCTCTTACATAGGGATGCACATTTGTGAAGCAAAGTAGCACAATGGATAGGAGCTTTAGCCTCCACTTGCACATGCCACCTCCCTCCACCTTTCCCATAACAATTTCATAAGTACCATGATTGCAGTGAGTACACATGACTACTCGCTAACTTCTTAATTATAACACAGATAACTAACATGGAATAAAATATACCATTGTCTAGAGCGCTAAGGTAAGATTGTTGTTTGTGATTATGGGGTAGATAATTGTAGCACTAGTGAAAGCAAGGTGCTTGAGAATCAAATGAGCTCACATTCTCATGGATGAATTGTAGGGCATGGTACTGATGAGCGTCTTTTGGCTTTCCATGTTGAATGTGAGTGTCTTTTGGATTTCAATGCTGAATGTGGTGTTGGGGATATCAAACGTGTTTGCAATGGTGGGATTGGATGAGTTCTTCTATAGACAAGTGTTGGAGAACATGACATGAGCTCTTATAAAAGATTTTTTTAGAATCATTAACATTGATCACAAGGCCAAGCTCAAGGAAAAATTCAAGTACATGTGTAAGTAAACCTTTGTATTGAGTTACTATTTTTTTTAAAGGATAAACGCTTTTGATCTGGAGCTATGAACCGGTGAGGTCACAAATGGGGGATCTCATCCCCAATATAAACACTCAACAATAACACCCCAATGGGGTTTGAACCTTGATAGCAAGAACAAAAATGCCACAACTTAACCATCACATTATTCCACTATTGGCATACCCAATTACTAAATTTATTCATAGATGTAATTTGACATTATTTTTTCAAAGAAGTTCTATTAATATTTTAAAATTATCAATTAAAAAAATGCTATCAATTTATCAATATTTTCTTATCACTGTATTTTTTATATCTAGACAACATATGGTTGTTGTATCTCATTTACAAGGAGAAAATATACACAAACATCCTATGATAGCATAACACACTTTTGGAGTCATTAAGGTCATTCTCATATAGACATTTTTTGTTGATTATGCGGATGCCAAATAGTAAATCTAATAAGAAAAGTTTGTTGTTATTTGTACCTAGCAAAATGTACTTCAGTGCTCTAAGATTCAAACCCTTATGCCCTCCAATTTGACTATTTTTTAAGCCATATACAATACTGCTTGTTTGAGCTAGACTAAAAGTTTACAAGTTGCTACAAAGAAAAATCATGCAAATGTCATATATATATATATATATATAATCCCACTTGTTACATTTCTCATTATTTTACATTCAATATTATATATGGTCCCTTTATTTATTAAATATCAAAAGTTAGAATACCATGTACAAGTGCAACTATTTATATTTTTTATAATACTATGCAAGAAAACATTCATTCATACAAACCACATCATTGTGACAATCTGAAAACAAATTGTAACCACTACATAATATTCGTTTCATATAAATTTAATAATAAAAAAATCATATCTCCCCAACTGCTTTAGTATTAATCAAGATGCTCTACCCAAATGTGCACTTGAAGGATGGGGCCACATCACAGAATAGATTTGCCAATGCAGTATAACAACATTTAAATTAGTCAATCATAGATTCTGGATACAAATTTGGCCATATAATAAATAATATACATTTGTCAGCCGAATATAAAAACTTTGAACAATTAATTGGGATTTGAATGCCTACCAAATCTCAAAAGTTGAAGCAAACATATTTCTGACAGAAATAGAATACACATTAAACAATCAACCAGAGATTCCAAGGCATATGGGAGAAATCATGGTGGCCAACAATACAATATTCAATTGCAATTACATAACTTAGAAGTATGTCAATTATCTATTCATGTCTGCAGAAATATAACATGCATGCCGACGTTGATTTACAGTTGCATTTTAACAATGATAACGTGCTTGAGTTCATTCCTTGCATGAATTTGAGGAGCAAAAGCAGGCCTCGATCTTTGCATGAATTCTGAGGTTCAAAAGGCAGTGGAGATGAAAAGATGAAATGTGAGCAGGCTTTAAAATAATTTTACAATTGACAAGTCTTAGAGAAAGACAAATCCTATGGTTGTAGCCATGGTTTCTCCCCGTGGACCCAAATCAACGCATAATTTATAGAATAAGTTCAAATTTCATTATCGACTACAGCCGAGCTAAACAGGCTACAGCCAATTGCTTTAGGGAACAAACAAAATATTGTGTGTTTTCAAAAAAAATAATTGTATTCATTTTTTAATCTGAAAAGATTAGACAAAGATTTTCAAATAATTATAATTGTTATCAAGGAGGTTTATTACAAATTCATCACTTTTAGGATTTAGAAGAAATCATGAAACCAAAGTTCAGACAACCCAAACACATAAATAAATCGTCAATCCAAATCATTTTGAAGAAATATTATAAATTGTAAAGAATGTGCTGAAGATAGAGATATCTAATCCTAAAATTTTAGTTATGATCAGCATCAGACGCCCATTTTGCCAGTATCAGATGCCCATTTAGCCAAACAGTTAACAACAACATTCCACTCTCTAAGAACATGAATAAAAGAGGTAGAATCAAAATTTCTTGATAGATGAATAATTTGTTCCACAGACACAACCAACCTTCAAGAAGACTTTGAAACTTTATCATTATTCATAAGGGAGACCAAAACCATAAAATCAATCTCACATATAACATTGTTCCAATTGAGCTCACAAGCTTTCTCCACCACTACTAAGATGACATGAGCCTCCATTTGATTAGTACTATCAATCCACATAGTTAAAGAGAAAAAGAAATGAACTCATCCGGCACTATCCCTCCAAAATCCACCAATCCCTGTAGCACATGAATTTCCTTGTGAAGAATTATCAGTATTAATTTTAAAATATTCAAATAGTGGAGGAGACCATTTACTAGCTCTATTCACCTTATTTAAAAATTTAATACAAGAGTCAGGATTAATAGAGACATTCAAATGCCCCAAATCTAACTTCAATAAAATTATATTTTTGAAAGGAGATAGTACTACATCTATAGAGCACTTAGTAATTTTTTTTTTAACTTAATCTAAAACCTTTTTCCAAATATACCTAATAAGACTTTGGAAACCTTGGAAAATATGAAAATTCTTTTCAATATAATTTTCTAAAGAATAAAAACATGGCCTATATACCAACCAACTAGTTGTATAGAGGCTAAAGTAGGAGGTTGCTCCAAATTAACCCAAAATCTAGTCAAAGAAATAGAATAAACAAAATCTTGATTCTAAATATGTCATCGTTGTTGCCAAAGGCCTTAAAAAATGAACACTATAAGAAAATATGAGATGCACACTCCTCACTAACCCCATAAAGAACACATTTGGAAGAACCTTGGAAACCTCTTTTCTTATGTTGTCTCAAGTGAGACATTCATTTTGACCAAGAAGCCAAAAAAAGAAGTTACACTTTGGTCAATAGTAATTATTCCATATTTTTTGCCACTAGGGAAAAATTTCAAACCCATTTCTTTCATGTTCTAAGAGCTAGTATCCATGAAACACCGAACAAACTCCCTTTGGATCATAGACCTAGACAAGGACATCAATCTCCTCTAGATAAATATAAGGTCAATCTTCCAAAATAAAGCAAAGAGTAGCTCAATCATTCAAATCACCCCCTACTAGCCAACATCTCAAATCCTTCTAATAGTAAATACATGTTTACTACACCAATTGAGAAGACATGAAATTAGAAACTTTAGACCAACCAACTTCCAAAAAAATCATACTCAAGGCTAGAAGATTGGGAAAGGAATTGAGGATCAAAGGATAAAGATACCAAGGATCTATAAAAAATTAGTATTTACGTGAATTGA
Organism: Sequoia sempervirens; assembly: GCA_007258455.2. Lineage (NCBI taxonomy): Eukaryota > Viridiplantae > Streptophyta > Pinopsida > Cupressales > Cupressaceae > Sequoia > Sequoia sempervirens. Next base: position 10,155,934 of record VDFB02281492.1, on the reverse strand, counting down.
CAATTCATAAAAGTTCTTGTTTAATAAGAGATGCTCCCATTTTTATAGTATTCCAAATCATATATTCTTTTTCAACCAAACTCATTCTCAAAACATATTCAATAGAAATACCATATAAAAATTTATGGCAAAAAGTTTGGCCCAAGTCTGATTTTGTTAGTGACACTATCTCTAGTAAAGTTTATAAGCCAATACTTGACTATTAAGCTCAAAATACCTAATACCAAGGCCTCCATTTTTCTTAGGCCTACAAACTTAGTCCCAACTAATGAGACTCCACTTATCAGAATCCGAATTCCTTGCCCAAAGAAACATTTTAGATAAATAATTTGATGTTTGTAAAATCAAAATGACAACATCTAACTACATGCATATTATAACATAATACTAAAAATGGCTATAAGGAACTACTGAATACCTTATAAATAACTATAAAAGCATTTTTTTTTCATTTCTCCAAGACTTCCTCTTCTCTCTAAGAGTAAGAGTTTCCTTTTAAACCCTAAAACAAACTCTCCATATCTCATTCTTGGAAAATAAGTTGAAGATTAGTTTTCTAATTTTTAATCTTGCTTTTCATATTTAGGTTGACTATTTGTATTTGGGTTGACTCTTTGCATTCTTGTCTCTTTCCAATTAAGTTGATTCTTTATATCCATTTTCTTCTTGATTTGAATATTTTACAATGCTTCATAATAAAATTATTATATATGAGTAGAAGAATAAGGCCTTGTCTTAATTTTGGGTCATCATGATTTTTCTTGAAATTATGTATTTTTAATGAAAATGTATAATTTAATCCTAAAGAGATTCAATCAAAGTGGGTTAGATTGAACGCCCTTGGATAAAAACCCCTAGGATTAATCAAACTCTTGACAAAGTCTCCTCCGTGCTTATCAAAATGCTAATAAAAACTTAATTTTATTTTACCTTTTGGTGGACCAAATGAATTGATTTGAAAATGTAATTTTGTAATTGTTACCTGATTTTTACCTTTCAGCTGAAATCAAGTTTAGTGTTTATACTTTTTGTGTTTTTTGTTTAAACATTTAAAAGACAAACCATAAGTCTGCTAAGTTTAGTATGCATGGAAAAAATTGTCAAATGAAATGGATTACATTTTTTCATTCCAATGTTGCAATTATAGAAAATGAGAAAAGAGAATCATATGTGTACAAATGTAATCTTTTATTGATAATCATGAAGTGTACATGTCCCTCACAAGCCAAGGGACTAACTTTACTTATTCAATGAAAATAAAGAAGCGATTTATACATGAATAAGTAAAACAAAATGTGCATATAAGAGTGGAGACCAGTCATTGCCTGAGAATGATTGGTTTTGAAGTTGCCCTCTTGCCCTGCTGCTACTGCCCCAAACTACTTGTGTCCTTCCCAGCTCCGTAATGCTCCTAGCTCTTGCATCTGGAAAAACAATGATATTAGATAAATGCTCTAAGCAATGAAAGATCTCAAACCTTACATACACACCTACCTATGTGTGTATAAACTGATCCATAAGTGCATTAAATAAGCATGCAAACCTTGGATGTCCTGGAAAACAATGAAGTCATCAAACACGTCCAAAATATGCATCTATTTTTCTAACTTGTTTGCTTCATGTGCAGATTTATGACAAGTCTGGTTATTGTTATGATTCAGTTAAATACAACATGTGGGGTAAATGTGGCTCCCACGAGGGTAGAGCTCAACATGCTTTGAAATAAATAGGAAATTGAACAACTTGATCAAAGATATACCTATTATTAATGCATTAAATCAATATGGAATCACACTAGTTGATGAACTTTCATTATCGCATTCAAAAGATGCATCAACTTCAATTATGCATCTCTTAAATAATGAGGGAGAAATCCAGAGTATTGTCAGGTCCCTCTCACCTTGACCCTATTGGATAGCCACACATCACATAGGACGATGAACTTTTAGGTCACCGACATAGGGGACATGTGTCTGCCCACTAGGATTGAAGTGAGGAGATAGTTTATGTGTTACACATGATCAAAAGGTAAACAAATGTTGTGGAGATTAGACAAATTTTTTTAAGGAGGCAACAAGAATTGTTATGGAAACCATGAAGGTTGAGATAGTAAGATGTATTCTCATGTCATGCAGGACAACAACAAAGACAAATGTCTTTTGACTTTATTGAAGGAAAACAAGAAATGGTCACGGGAGATTACATTACAGATGAAGAAGAAAGGAAGGGCAGTATAACTTTTCAACTACCCTATTAAGTGTCACATAATGAACTTTCATCTGCATTTTCCTGAGTTGCTCAGACCCAAGGATTACCTCCACAAGTGATATGCAGTTGAGAATAACTTTATTGATGGAAATGGAGAAGCAGTCAAGTTTCACAACTTACGAAGTGTAACTTTTAATGGGAATGAGATATTGTCACTATTGGTTGCACAATTTGTTGTTTTGAAACAATGAAAATGATAGAAATTTAACAACAATGGAGAAAGCAATGTGGAGTTATGAGCATGAGGAACAACCACTAAGCTTCAAATCAATACAATCAAAAGCAATGAAAAGGAGCAGTCATCACGTATCAAAAGGTAGTACTTCAAGCTTACTGCCTTCATCAAATGAGCACATATGGTTGAAGAGGGACTGTCATATGATAGAAAATCACCAAGTGTGAAGACATTTAAGGAGGCAGTCATCAATGCATGCTACATGACAACAAGGTCCAACAAGTATGGGTTGTCATTATCTACTAGTAACCTGTGTTATGGTGCTCTCCCACATTTGTAAAAGGTTACAAAAAAGATGAAAATAAATAAAAAAAGTACAAACCTGATGTGGGCTGCAGGAATTGTAAAGAAAATGAAATCACTGGTTATCTGACAATAGATGAGAATGACAATGAGTGTAGTGAAAAAGAGCAGAAAGATGATGATGATAGGGTAGGTTGCAAGGGTTGTAAAGGTGACAAGAGAAGTAAGTGCTGGAGGGAAGCTAAGACTATTTCTTTTTCCAGAGGGAGAAGCATGTCTAGAGAAAAGTGTTCAGATTCACACAATTTCATGAGATTTGGATGGGAAACATGCAGGCATGGTCGAAGGAGGGGTACAAACATAAGAAGTAGGAGCAGAAGTAGTAGCATATCAATGCCAAGAAGTAGCAGTGAAGAATTAGGCTATCAATTATTTGATGGGCTGCAGACAAACTGTAATTCTATAGTAAAGTGTGATTCTACCATTCCCATTGATGCACCAGAAAAGCAAAGGGAAATGTTGCATTCATCTTGCAAATCATATCGTATCCTTGAAAGAAGTAGTTATGTGACAAAGAATAATTATTGCCATTGCTATTATGGAAACATTCCTCTCTACTGCAATATTTACCTTCTTGTCATAGTAGGAAGAGAAAACATAAACATTGTTCAAGTGAATTTGATGAAGCTACTACAAAAGTTGGGAGGAAAACTAATTGTGGTCAACATGAAAATGCAAATGGTTGTCATGGACAAGTACCATCATCCTACAACAGTGTTCATTGGGGAATGCCATGTACAAATTCCTTGTTCTGTTTGGATGGAGCAGCTAGCCCCAAATGTGAGAACTTTATAAATGAGAGAAGATGTAGATGGAGCGCATTAGGGACTCAACATGTAGGACACTATGTTTAGAGTCAATATTTTGGTGATGTAAAAACAATTTTGAAACCTAAGGAAGGGTCTTCAGATATATATAATAAAAAAGATAAAATTGTGCAGGTACAAAAGCCAACATTGATACTGGTAAAACTGAAGACCAAGAAGAGCAAGATCTGTGGTTGGAACTTAGTTTAAAAAAAAATTCAAAGATCAGAACTAAAGGTGAAAGGTGATTCTAAAACTGATTTGAAACTTTCAGTTCCAGATAGTCGAAGTGATTTAAATATGGGGGGCCAAGTGCTTTCTCAGTTACCCAACATTGGTCTCCATTCTTCAAGGGATTCAATAGAACATGTTGGGTGAAATGAGTTGCCTCTTGAGTCATCTAATATTCTCTTTTCAATTTGGAGTCCTATTGTGAACCATTTCTCTATACCTCAAAAAATTGAGGAAATCATTCCTTGTTTGAGTTTCATGGAGGCACCAATTGTGGTATTTGATTTGAATCTTGCAGATAACACTGTAAACATGGTTGCTGACTCTATCCCATCAATAATTGAAGGCAATTTAGCCTTCAATTTGGACCAAAACTGTCATTATTCACCTACAACTACTAGAGAACCAAAATGTACAGTACTGGAAGAGAGTAATTTAAGTTCATCAGGTATCATCAAAAGGATATTGTATGGTAGTCTTAAAGCGAAATGTCAAATACAAGAGGTTTCTTCACAATGACAAACCCACTTTGGGGTTTTAGTTTTCAAAAACATTCTACAGGAAAAGGAAGTGTATTTGCAAAACCCAATCCAAATGCTCACAAAAAAACAAAATTTTGCTACAAATTGGAGCTTTCAAATTATACCCATACTGTACAATGGCATTGAATCATTTTACAACAAACTATGAGTTTTTCTTTCACAAATTAAGAAGACCCATTTGGGTTTATCATGAGAGGCTAATGAAGAAGCATTAAAAAATGGAGAGTATTGCATAGAAATGACAAATGGAAACCCATTTCATGCATTATTATAGGTTGTGGCTAAGTAGATCTCTATTTCTACAAAATATAGAAAACCCACCTGGGTTTTTTTTTAATGAAACACAACATTGCTACACATTAAAGGAAAATGAAGAAACACTAAATTATACAAGGGTTCATTCCCCTTTTTTCAGACATAAATTTCAATATAAAATGGAGGCTGAGCTCACAAGCCAATTTTCTTCTACAGATCAAAAACCCATCTGGGTTGATAAAAAAATTGCTAATAAAGAGGAAAATTGAAAAGACATTATGGGGATTTCAAGTGAAGCAAAGCTACATATAAAGATACACTATTTTTGTCCATGGTCGTAGCCAAGAAGCATTTTTCTTCATGAAAACAACATGAAAACAATATAGAGTGTCTTCATTCTCAAATGCAGAAAGGAAATAAGCATTTCATGCTTTATCTTAAGTTGGAAACTAAAATATGGCTTTCTTTTGCTCGAAATATGAAGAATGGAGTCAACTAAAAGCTTACCAAAGATTTTATTTTTTTTCTTCAACTTGAAAGCATTTTAACGGACTCCATTCGAGCTTCATAGAATCCATCATGGTAGTTGAGTGAGGACAAAGTAACCACAGAAGAAAATCAAGCAACAAAAATCATCAAGAAACATGCTACAGGCCACGATTTTTGAGCTCAATATGGTTGGTAAACTTGTGGTAAAACACAGTTTTTGTTCACAAAAAAACATTTACCTGCTATTTCCTATGTTTTCATCATGAAACATGCAAAGAATCGGCCTATAAAGGCCTCCATTTTTCTGTGTTGACTCTAACCCTCATGGCGGCATCATTTTTCCAGAATGTTCGATGGTGAGAATGATTATGTTTTTTTTTATTCTTTGGTCTTGATGATTAGGGTTTGACCCTACTTGATGGCCGATGGAATTTTGTCCCATGTTTTTTCAAAAAATGAAGCATGTGTTAATGCAAAATGGGGGAAGCCGAATATATGTTCATTGACTTAGGCATTTTATGCCTTAGGTTCTTTTTCCCTTGCTTCAAATATTTGCTAAGTCCTTCAAGCAATACAAACATATGGAGTGTGCCAGGTCATATCAAATATGCCTTTGATTTTTGATCATGCATCATGTGCCTTGGAGACTTGGAATATGCTTTCCAAGAAGTGTGGAGGTCGGCCATATAGGCCAAGTTTTTTGAGCTTTTATGTTGCCTTTGCAAATCAGAGTATTGACCACATATGGCCTTACAGTGCATAATGAGAAAATGTGAGATGATCAAATTCCTTATTGACCTTATTAATGCTTTTAAAAGCATTTTAGCATTTCATTATTACTTTTTTCATTTGTTTCAAGACATTGAAATGTCATTTAAGTGATTTTGTTAATCACTTTGATATTTTCACTTGCAAATGAAATGTTATTGTTATTGATGGTGGGCCCCTTATTTTTGTGCTTTGAAATGTAAAATAACTTGATTAAATGATGTATTATGAATCACTTAATCAAGATTATTATCTTTAATTCCTTTTGGAGTCTTGTGTTTTCAAAACACACATATTGCATGAGTCAAAGCTGGAAGATAGAATGATTGAACTGCAGACATGAGGAGAGTGTGGGGTGAAGTATTTGACTATTTTGGAGAAACATGTGCTATTTTGGAGGCTGTTTTATCACACTTTTGGCATGACTATGGTCTTGGATTGACCTTGGACTATTTGAAGGACTTTCTGGGGTGATTTTAGAAGGTTCTTTTTTGGCCTCATTGCTACATCTGACCAGAACCTTCTAGATGGACATGTGTGAGGGGTTTTTTATTGGGTTTTTTGCTTAAGTATGTTCATTTTGAGCATTTTGAGCTAGTTCTTTCTTTCCAGTAGCAGGATAGCTTTGTTTCTTGGAGCTATTTTTCATGGAGCAATATTGTAACTCGGATGGACTTGTAATACAGTAAGCACTTTGAATCAATAGAATAGAGCATTTTTATCTTCTCTCTTCATGTTTCATGGTATGCCATTAATGATTGATCAGTTTGTATTGTGAAAATTCATCTTTCCTTGCAAAATTGTCTCATTTTTATGCATCTATTTAGTAGAAAATGTATATTTATAGGTTATGAGCTGTGTTGTTTAGGAGTGTTGTTAGTTGTGAAACCTTTGTTTTCCTTTTAAAAGCACTGTTTATAGACCTCATAAATTATTTATGTAAACTACATTTGAAAGTGAGTTGTGTAAACCAAATTTTATGATATTGATTTGAATGTGTTAGGCTATTATCAGGTCCAAGTTTTTTTGGTGTATCACCTTAGGTATTTTTAGTATTAGGTTCATTTTCATGCAATTCTTACCCTTTACCTCAGAAATTAGTAGTTAGGTGGCATCAAAAGGGGAAGCCAACCCTTATCACTGGAGGTCTACTTTCAAATAGGATACCCACAACCTGAAAGCAGTCCCATCTTACATCCAAATCTGCTAGGTTCATTCAAAGCTTGGCATTAGGGTGCAAATTTGGATCCCTAACAGTAATGATATAGCCTTCATTGTTAACCTCTAGAAAACTATAATAGCATATTATGTTTTTTAATATTATATTATATTTTTTAATTTTTTAATTTGTTAATGAAAATAGGCCCATTACGAAAAAATAAAAAACTTCTATTCAAGATATGCAAAATAATAGAAAACATTGTTAAAAAAATAAAAAAATATTCTACCCTGCAAGGATCTCTTTGTTTCACAAAAAAAGTGTTAGATTCTACAAATAAGTGAGAAACAATTCAAGACCTATTAAAAAAAAAATACAAAAAAATATTCAAGGCCTAGTGCAAGATAATATATAATAGAAGTGCATTACATATGATCTTAGAATCAAAATAGCCAAATAGATATAATTATTAGCAATACATGAAGAGGTACATAAAAATCATAATCAAATCTCACTCTCCACCACTAGAAATGATTGATAGGTGGAGTACATAGATTTAACTAAATTTATACATAGGAGTGACACCTACTATGAAGATTCCAAATAAGTGGCTACATGCCTTCTTGGTAAAAGATGAATAAATGGTTAAGCGAGGTGGCATATATATCCAAGAGAACATGTAAATCCAAATATCAAGAATAGATGGGAGTTATAAACATGTATCTTATACAAGACATCATCGATCCTTATAAATATTAATTATAATAATGTAAGAAAATTTAAATGTATGTGTAAGAAAAAAGAAATACACTTGGACATAAAGGAAAATAAAAACCTACACTAGCATGCCCTTAAGAAAAAATTAGGTGGGTGAAAATATGGGGCAAAACAATGGATCTTGATGAGGTACCTGTGTACATAAAAATCTCCCCAAAAAAGAAGCACCTCCCAAAAATAAGAAGTCCCCATTCACCCCACCCTACTTACCCAAAAAAAACAATAGATAACCCAAATATAGAGAAAATATCTCACCCCCTTGAGAGAGAGAGAGAGAGGACTAGTCAAACTCCCAAGAAGTAGCCTCTTGCACCTCTAGAAAATATCCTAATTGTAGAAACTTTATTTCTCCAAAGGGCTTGATGAAGATGTTAACTATGTTCTTATTAGTTGAGCAATAATGAAGATTGATTACCAATCCATGAGTGAGATTCCTAATTTATTGTATGCTAACCTCAATATTCTTGGTTTTATAATGATGAATTGAGATTTGAGAGATTAATTAGCGCTTTAGTTATCATGAAATATTATAATAACTTGTAAAAATATATACCTAACTCAGTGATAATATTCCAAAGAAAAATTTCCTTAGTGGTGGCATTTATAACACCTTGATACTTAGCTTCTATGGAATATAGATAAATAACACTTTGCTTCTTACTTGACTAGCATATAGGACTAAAACCATGTGAGAAGATGTAAGTAGAAGTGGAATTATGATCCTAAGAATCACCCTCCACCAAAATTAGTGTACCAAACCAAGTCAATATCAATTCCTACTTCATAGTGAATCCCATAACTGAGAAAACCTCAATTATTATGGACTATATAGCTATCTACATTTTAGTGTTGTTTATGAGATTCTTGTATAAACTAGAAAATATGTCAATATAATACAAAATTTTGGGCCTAGAATTAGTTAGGTAAATGAGGTCACAACAAGTTTTTGATATAAACTAGCATCAACTAATGGTGAAAAACACTCATGCCTCAATTTTGATGCTAGAGAGAAAGGGAATTGGAGTAGTAGGTTTGCAATTTTCCATATGAAAGTACGAGAGAAAATAAAGTGCATACTTAAAATTATGCAATTCTAATCCTAAAGGTAGGAAAATGGATATCAATACTAAGAAAATAGTGTAGAATAATGGTTTTGATCATAAAAAACCTATCATGTAGGGTATTTTTCACTATGACAACAAAGGATGAAGTGATCCTTATTATTAGTAATTCATCAACATATAAAACTAGGAATAAGAGAGACTCATCTTGGACCACAAGATGTAGATGTTGGAATAAAATTGGAGTTGAGTAAATCCAATTGAGAAGGAAAGAATTCTTCTTGGTATACCAAGCTTGAGGAGTTTATTTGAGGCCATAGATAGGTTTTTTTATTCTACATACCAAGGAAGGGTCATGTTGAAGACCTTATGGCTACTCCATGTATATCTCCTTCTTAAGATATCCATGAAGAAATGAACTCTTCACATCTATCTAATGAACTTCCTAGTGATGTGTAATTATAATAGAAAGTGTGAGTTAAATCAAGTTCATCTTTACAACAAGTGAACATTTATTTGTATAGTCAATAGTAATATCCTATGAAAATCCCTTAGCAACTAGGTTAGTTTTGAATTGACCAATTGACCAATTTATGAAAAATTTAGTTCAACAAGCCCAATTTCATAAAAAAAATTCTCCCTTGGGAAGAGGGACTAAATCTCAAGTTTAATTCCTCATCAAGGAATTGTACTCCTCATACATAGCTACTCCAGCTCAAGAATTCCTAATGCCCAAAAAGGATATGGAACAAAAATGGAGGCAATAAAATAATGATGTGGTTCTTGGAATTGTGACTAGGTTCATCTCATTTCTTAAGGATTCTTGACCTAATCACCTATAAAATACAAACTCTATCTAGCCCAAAGTAGACACGATATGAGAGAATCAGGTGGAGAATATAAATCCTTAGAATAATGGCTAAGAAATAAGGTAGGATGATCCTCATTATTGCTCTCATCATTTGAAGTAGAGGGAGAAAAGTTCTCATCCAAAAAATGTGCTTAGGTTTATCTAGTTCATCTAAGGAACTATCGTTTATTCCATGTGTACCCCAAGTTATTGAGTGAGAAATGCCAATAGTTGGACTCGAAGATCCCTCCTTAAATAGAACAATCCTCTCAATGAAAAACTTGTGAGTCATTAGATGAAGTAGCTAATATCCCTTTACTTCATCAATATAACTAAAAAAGATACAAAATCTACTCTAATGATCCACAACCTTCCATTTTTATGTGGGAATGTGGAGCCACATGATAGACATATGAGTACCTTGAAATAATTTATTTTTAATTTCCTATTGCTCATAGCTTAAAAATGAGTAACTTCTTTCAAGGTTTTATGATGAACTTAGTCTTATAGGTTTTTACATCTTCTAGATACAATGGTAGGGTCTATTTGGTACCAAAATTACCCTAAAAAATTAGCTACCTATAAAAATTGGAATCAAATCAATCATACAAAAAACCTTGTTGTAGATTAGTTTCTTGGAGTCTAATTTTAGAAAAATTATATTACAAGGAATAAGACTATGCTTCTATATTTTATTCAAGAATACATATAATACCAATTTATGGGAATTACATATCATATAGTACGTGATAGCTCTTTTAAGCACTCCTTTACATAGACACTCATTAGAAAACTGTTGGTGTTTCTTTCCACATGAACCTGCTTTTCGAGCTTCTTCTCTGATGTGTCTTGGTAGACATGATCAAATTTTGGAAAGTCCAATTGGTAGGACGACTTTCACCTCTTCCTACCCAATTGATTCTCAAGCCAAGAAGAATCTCGACTAATCTCATTGGAAGGATTGGTGCTAGTCCTAGGAACTCCTGATGAGTGAGATTGTATTGAGATGTGACATGGTGGAAAGTCTAGCTCCAAGTCAATGCAAATTAGAGACTACTGTGGTGGTGACGGAATGGGAGGCTCTGCTTCCATTTTTGGAACTGTCTCAACTATATCTATGGCTATCTCCACATGTTGTTCTTGCTAATTTATATCAGCAACTGGTGTCTTTCCATTTGTATTATGTGACATTCTTCTTCCTTCAGGAGGGTTACTCCTTGTTTTTTGTATTGGTTTCCACTTTGACATGGAAGGTAGTGTAGTATTAACCGGTGGTAGCTCTATGTTTGGAATAGCCACCTTCCTCGTCCTCTTGCTGTCCAGGAAAATCCTGGTGCTCCTTACAACTCTGCTTGATCTTTCATCAATGGATGTGCTTTCCTTGGCATACCAATCCATGAATTGAAGTGGCTACAAATCAATTTGGTCTCTGAAAAATGTGGGAAGTATGATGTCCCCATCATCATCATCTGATAATCCTTCCACATCCTCTAACATGAAATCAACAATCTATGAAAGGGTGAACCTGTTGTAGTTGCACTTTCACACTTCGAACTCGTCTTCACAGTTAAAACAAAAATACTCCATGGAAGGTTTGTGTGAAGAATGATGGCCAAGGCGTGCTAAAAAGTGACCCCAAGGGTCATATGAGCATCTTTTTATGAAATACTTAAGGTTAAGTTTCGTCATCTCATGGCTCATAGCCTTGGCATCAGTTGCTGCTTTGTATTTGTAAATCCCCATCTAAAAAGGAAAAGTGGCAGTTGTCTTGCATTTAATGCACATAAAGGAGTGGAATTCATGCAATTTCCATATAAATTCTATGAATACCACCTTATCTGATGGATAATGAGGTAACATGGCTGGATGAGAGTATTCATTTACGTGGATGTAGGTAAAAGTAGGGAACTGGATGAACCAATCCGCCCAATCTACCATCACCAGTTCGGCTTCTAGTGAAATACACACATGTAACTCATGATCAAGGTTCCTCAATGTGTGCATTAGGAACGATTCATTCACTTGCTTGAAGTGTCATTCTAATTCTGTGAATTCAAGCTACGAGAAGTATTGATGAACCTTCTGCACACCTAGAGTTCCCACAATATTCAACCCTCTAAAATAGCCTTGGAAGGATATTAGATACACAAGGTACAAAAACAAGTGGAATTCGTGAGCTATCAATAAACTGGTCATTTTTTTATGGAGAATTTTGTTGATCAAAGTAGCCTAGTCATAGTGTTCCTTGTTGTTGACAATTTGATCCATGATGTAATACATCCATGGCTGGAACCTGTTGGCTTCTGCTTGACCAGTGACACAGTTGAGTAGGGTGATCATAATTACGCACTCATCTTTGAATTCTCCACATCCTACATTCTTTGGAAAGCTATTTATTTTATGCTTGAGCCACCTTTCTGCCATTCTTTTCTGACATTTTTCCTTTAACGAGTTGAATGCCTTTTCACACTCCTCCATGGATATATGACTAAATTGTTTGTATTTGGAGGAATAGCGAAGCATCTCTCGATGTCTTTTGGCTTGAGACTACATACCAATCACCCATACACCAATTGAATCACTCGTGCAATAGGGTTGTAATGCTTTACACAAGCGATTAAAAATTCTATGCTTTGTGTTGAGATGGGAAATGAGGCCGCTTCAAGCAACCCAAATTGCTCAATGTTCTGAATTGTGGTTCAGTCTATGCTTTCCAAAGCGTTCAAGTCAACCTCCAGATGCACTTGATGCAAATTGGTGTTAGTTGTTCTTATGAAATCATGAATCAAGATTGATTTGGTCTTGTATTCAGTTTGAGTGAATTGCATACTAAAAAACTAGACTGTTGACTATAAACACATATATGTTCGGGAAACTTTTTTGATGAGGCTAAAAATAGCTTCTTGAGGGGAAATTTTTATAAAAATTTCCGAGATGTGGCTTTTTTAGAGAATATATTTTTGAACAAACCCACAATGTCAGAATTCTGAAAGAGTGACTTTTCCTTTGACATGCAACAACTCTTCAGGGTAGAAGCTGCAGGGGCTATAGAAGCAAATTTTCCCAGAAAATTCCGGCACATGGGTATTGTAGGTGCCTGAGAGCTAAACAAACCTAGTTTTCCAGTTTCTAAAAAAGTGACTTTTTGTAAAATCCCTAATAACTGGGGGCAGTGGGGAAATTTTCATGAAATTTTTTGGCACATGAGTTTTGTTGCCAATACTGTGTTGAATGAACCCAGATGACAAAAAAAACCTAAACATGGCACATGGATAATGTAATATTTATTAACACATAAATGATGCACAAAGTTCCAAAATTATCCCACAGCTAAAATCATGATACCCATTATCTTTCAAAATATACAAGTGAAATGATCTATGCCAACATCGATGGCTTTGATATCATCTTATATTTGATAAATAAGCAATAAAATATCATAGACCTAGTGTAGGAAAAGATACAATAGAACTATTTAATATATTATTGTGACCAATGGATTAGTATGGGTTGAGTACACTTGATCCATGAGGATACAGAGTATATTCATGCCACTAAATGTCAATCCAATAAAGATCATTCAAATGAAAACTAAACCAAGCATCCATTAAAAACTTAACATACTAAACTATGAAAGCTTCAAAACACCTATTCTAATCCATTGAAACTTATCCTATTGGGGTAGTGGTGTCGTGTTGATGTGGAACAATGTTCTTTCCCAATCATGTGGATAAATGAGCTTGTTTCTGTAGACACATAAAAATGTCCTAAGCCTTCAAGTGTCATTCTTCTTCATCCTCGTTCTTCGATAATAATTTTAGTTATTCAATTATGTTTGATTATATTCCTCTATTAATAAAATAATTTTTAATAATTATTTAATTAATTCACTTTCTAATATTTATTCTATCCTGACCGATTAAATAAACTAATCGTGTCAGTAATTTCTTCCTCTTCTTCAATAGTTAAATAAATTATTATTTATTTAATTATTTTGTCATCTTTCATATATAGTTAAATAATTACCATTAATTATTTATCTATTCATGGTCCTTTAATTCTTCCATAGTTAAATAATTATTAAAATCATTTAACTATCCCATGCCACCTCTCCTAATTAAATAGTTAATCTAAATTAATTATTTAAGGTCTAATTTCTATCTCTCCATTTAATTAAATTAATAAATTTAATTAAATGCTCCTCTTTTCATTTTTTCAAATAAATAGTTTGAATAAATTATTTATTTTCCACTTGTCCATTTCCTCTATTTTCAAATAAATAATTTGAATAAATAATTTAATTTCCACTTTTCCATTTCTTCTATTTTTAAATAAATAATTTGAATAAATAATTTATTTTCCACTTGTCCATTTCCAACATTTTCGAATAAATAATTTAAAATAAATTATTTATGCACCACTTGGTCAAAGATACCCTGTCATAATCCCCTGTCATAACATTCATTTCCTGTCATAGCTTGCATGTCCCTGCATGTCCTTGCATGCCTATCCTAGCCTGCATGTCAGTCATGGCTTGCATGTCTTTGCATGTCTTCCTGTCATGATTCCTCCAAGAATAGCATATTCTTGGTGCATCAATTCTGGGCCATTGATCTTGGCATCTTTTCTGAGACTTAATCTCAACCATCCATTTTGTAACATCCCTCTCATGCATTCCCATTCATTGATCTTGGAATCTTTCTAGAAGATTAATCTCAACCATCCATTCGAATGGTTGTCTATAAAAACAACCTTCCTTCTCCATTTTCAGCTTAACAGCTATTCTTCTCCAAATTTCTACTTATCATTTGCAGGTATTTGCACAAGTCACACTACAAATCTGAGGGCATATTTGCAAAAGGAGAAATAGGAGAGCAAGAGAAGTGATTCAAGTTCAAGCATGGGGAGTATTTTAATTTAATGTTTTATTTTCCTTATGCTTACTTTGTTTTCTCTTGTTTGGATGTGGATTAATATTTTTGAGGTGTTGGCTATCACTTTACCTATTCTATTTGATTTTCTAACCCCATCTCACAGTTTCAATCAGTTTTATTGAAGAAAATTGATGAAACCATTGTGAGATGTGTGATGAAACATGATTTAAATGCTAAAATAACATGATGCAAGCTATTTTAGCATGAGTTATGCTAAGATGATCAAGATATGTGAGTACAAAGCTAATCTAAATGGATTCTAAGGTAAAAATATTGAAACCCTAATTACCAAATAAGCTACATGAATGCATCTATGTTACCACAAAAGCCATTAATGGAAGCTAAGCTAATTAATACAAGTAATTAAAGCTAAAATGATACTAAATAAATGCTAAATATGAGTGTGAGTGTGAGTGTTCAACAACATGAGTTTTCTTTAAAAAAGATGGATCCATTCATCTCCAAATAGTGATCTATTTATAGGAGAGAAAATGAGAAATGAAGGGTTGAGATTGAAAAAGCTAATCAATGGTCAAGGATGGAAGAAGTTGGAGGCATGGATCATGGATTCTCATCAACAAATGAGAATCAATGATGAGATTTAATCAAGGGTTCACCTTTGTCCAAACAAATACACTTTTAACTTGCACAAGAAGTCTTGTGAGTTTGTTACAAAAAAAATAATATTCCCCTTTTTCAAATGAGTGAGGAGAGAGAATATTCTTTGGAATATTCTAATGGGTGAGGGAAAATAGATGTTTAGCAAATTAAAACAAAGTTTTAATGTGCAAAAGGGGAAGGACTATTCCATGGGAATATTCCTTTTGGAGGAATGTGCAAAGGAGGAATATTCCCTTGCAAGTGGGGTGGGATTAGATTTAGTAGTAATTGATATTTAAAACAATGTTAATTATTCAATTATGGGAATTGGATGATTTTCATTAAATAAAGTGATTTAATGAAAAGGGTGAAAGATGGAATGATATTTAATTAAATAACTTAGAGTTATTTAATTAAATAAGGAGATTTAGTGATTTAAATTAAATAGTTTGAAGTATTTAATTTAATAGGACGAAGTGTTAGCATGAAAGGGGGTGAATTAACTCAATTAAATTGATTAGGTTAATAGATGCAAATGATGAATTAATTAAATAGCTAGGATAATTTAATTAATTAAGTGAAAAGAGGACGGGTTTTATGAGGAAATGATGTTAGTATACCTAATTCGAGTGCATGATATCATTCAGGACATTTTTTAGTGTCTACATTTTTCCCCTCTTTGAAGTGAGGTACCTGCTACATTGGTTCAAAGTCTAGCGCTCTTTCAGATTAAAAACTGCTGCTTAGATCAAGAAATAAAAAAATTTCTATTTCTTAGATGCCCCACTATTGCCCAGTGGAAGGAATAAGCTGGTTCCCTGCCCCCTCGAGAAATCGGGCGTGAATTTTGAATTTTGTGTTGATTTCTTGACAAAGGTTAAATGCTTCCTCAGGGGTCCAAAAAGGCTTCGGGATGTAAAAAAAACAAGCCAAAAACACAAAAAATGATGCAAAATAAGCTTTAATTTGGAAAGATTGGTGAAAATGGTGAAAAATCCTAGCTTTATGGTTAAATTAGGGCAAAAAACCCTAATTTGGAGGCATAAATAAGTGAGGAAAAGTCACTTTCAATTCATTTATGCATTCACACCTTAGAGAATTCTTACATTTTGAGCTTTGACCCTCTAATGAAATGGCGCAATAGGTGCTCCCACGACACATTTTTGACCAAGTTCAAGAGTACCAGAGGCCTCCAAGCATAGGACCACCGGTATGCAATTTGAAACTTGACTTGCATTTTGACTTTTGAGCGCATTTATTGCATTTTTAAATTTAGATTTAGGTGGAATCGCTATTTTGTGACACTTTTTTGAGAATCGGCGATGCTATTTTGAATTTTCACGATGCTATTGTGATTAGTGACACATTTCACGATTTGGAATTAGGGTTTCCTGATTGTAAATCACGTTGTAGGTGTAAATAGCAATGCACCCACCCAATTTGGAATTTAGAATTAGGGTTTGCAAATTTCAAAGGGCGCCGCATTTGTGATGAGCGACACTAGTCATGATTTGTAATTTAAAGGCACATAGACGCTTTCATAAATAGCGATGCTTTTATCATTTTGGGGTTTAAAAACTCCAATTTTAGACAATTTTAGCCAATTTTTGTGAATTTTGACGTTGTGTGCTTCATGGGTGCAGGAGGTTATCCAACATTTCATGTCTCATGAGCACCGACCAACTGTGTTGTCCAGACTTGATGATTTGTTTGAGCTGTGATAGGAGCACCTAGGAGATATTGGTTTGTGGTTCGTTGCCTACATACCTGTTGTAGACACTAAAAAATGTCCTAAGTCCGCGAGTGTCATTTTTCTCGGTCATTGTTCTTCGATAATTGAATAACTTTAATTATTCAATTAGGTGTGACTACATTCCTCTATTAATTAAATAGTTTTTAATTATTTAATTAATTCACCTTCTCATCTTTATTCTATCTTGATCAATTAAAATTATTTAATTGCGTCGCTAATATATCCCTTTCTTCAATAATTAAATAAATCATTTTTTATTTAATTATTTATCTTTCATCTATAGTCAAATAATAATAATAATCATTACTTGACCTTTTATTCTTCTATAATTAAATAATTGTCAAAATTATTTAATTGTGTTTCATTCCTCTCTTTTGGATAAATAATTCAAATTAATTATCCATGTCTAATTTCCATCTCTCCATTCAATTAAATTGATAAATTTAATTAAATGCTCCTCTTTTCATTTTCTCTAAATAAATAATTTGGATAAATAATTTATTTTCCATTCCACTTGTCATTTTCCTCCATTTTGAATAAATAATTTAAAATAAATTATTTATGCACCTCCACCTAGTCAAAGATGCTCTGTCATAATGCTATGTCATAACATTCATTTCTGTCATAGCCTGCATGCCTTGCATGTCTGTCATAGCTGTCAGGCGTCATAGCTGTCAACGTCATAGCTTTTCCATGCATGGCATATTCTTGGTGCATCAATTCTAGACCGATGATCTTGGCATCTTTTTTGAGACTTAATCTCAACCATCCATTTTGTAACATCTCTCTCATGCATTCTCATGCATTGATCTTGGAATCTTTCTAGAAGATTAATCTCAACCGTCCATTCCAATGGTTGTCTATAAAAGCAACCTTCCTTATCCATTTTGATTTTAACAACTATTTTTCTCCAACTTTCTTGCTACCATTTGTAGGTTTGCACAAGTGTTTCAACAAATCTGAGGGAAAAGTTGCATAACAAGAAGAAGGAGAGCAAGAGAAAGAATCAACCATAATGGGGAGTGTTTTCTTTTATGTTTTGTATTTTTCATTCTCTTCATTATTTGTTTTCTCTTGTTTGGATGTGGTTTAATAGTTTAGAAGTGTTGGTTGTCACTTTCATCTATGCTATTTGATTTCTAACCCCATCTAACACCTGTTATGCAAACCCATTTGGCGATGATGACAACACTATGTGAACAATGAAATAGTGAGACCTCATCATTCCACTTACCTATTGGTGAGGTGAAAATGACATTGGAGGATGTATGGCGGATTTAGCGATTGCCAATACATGGTGAACACGTGATCTATGATATTTTTGTCGGCTATGATGCTTGCCATGAGGTTCTTGACCAAGAGTCCATTGTCCTGGTCAACTCCCAAATTGACCTTGAGATGTATAGAGTTCGGGCATCGACCTTCAGATTGATCATTGCAATAGTGATCTTAGGTTTGGTTGCTCCAGATTGACAAAGCAGGGGATTCAATCTAGGATGGGGGTTGGCATGGCACATGATATTGTTTAGGAGGACTCAGTATGCATTAGGGCTAGTAGTGTTGGCCTCCCTTTACCATGATATGCATGACTTCGTATACTTTGATGGGAGAGCAATTGGTAAAAGGGTCACCCTTCTTCACATATGAGCTTGGGAGCACATTGTCATGCTCCGACCGATTGTTCTAATGGTAGATGTGGAGTCAGATGATCTAGTTGTTTGGAGGTACAGAGGTTCCATCACTCTGCAACACACAAGGTAGCTCAACATTCCTTACTAGCGTCGAGTGGGCGACAATATGATAGTGTTCCGATGGAGACCATGGCTTCAGATGCCAACATGGTATGATGATGTTTAGAAGTTGTTCTTTGCTTGAAAAACCCTAGTATATGTAGGGTCGAGAGCATACCATGATAGAGAAGTACCTTCCAGATAGATTTTCCAGACAATTTGGCAAGAGGTAGGACATGCCTAGTGATGCATATACAACCATTTTCACTAGATCAGCCCAAGAGACTACATGGGGACACACGATCCCAACTCACAAGGTTTTCGAGGGATTTAGATAGTTGGTTGCTAGGCCATGGGCCTATGATTAGGGACAAGTAGATGCATAGACTATTCCTGCATATGATGCATGGTTCGTACCCCTCCTCGGCTTACAAATCCAATAGGTATACCTCCACGAGGGAGGCTGAGAGGGAGAGGTGTAGGAAGAGGTCAAGGCCAGTGACAGGATGGATAGGGCAGAGGGCCAGATGGTTGGGGTAGAGGACATGATGGCCAAGATGGCCAACATCATGATGGATAGGTCCCTGGTGCACCACCATTGCATCAACATCCACCGATACAACAACAACCACCACAGTAGCCACCGCCAGGGCCAGATCCCCGTGATGTACAAATTTAGCAGTTACATCAACAACTACAGGTGGTTACGATTGAGCGAGATCAGGTTTGGCAGAAAATATTGGTTGTCAAAACTGAGAGATACTAGGCCTGGTAGCAGGTACAAGAAGTCATAGCTAAGAGGGATCAGGAGCATCAGCTCAGACATACCTCAGATATGCAGTTGGCATAGGAGGTAAGGCGACACTAGTAGTTAGAGGCTATGACAGCTGCAACATAGGGACAAATAGTTTTTTCCCATTTACATAGAGAGGTCATGACCGAGGCTGCGTATTATCACATGCATTATCATTGGGATGTCCCTGCAACAATGAGGCAACCCAATTTTTCACAGAGGAGTGGAGCACATCCTCGAGCTGAGGATCAATCATTAGAGAGACAACGTAGAGAGGGAAGCATCCATTAGGGCTAGCTTGCTTGTATAGACACTTTTTTATTATTGCCTGATTCTTTATATAGATATAAATGCATAGGATCCTTTTTGATAGCCTCGTGGATATTGTACTTTTGATTGATATATAGACACTAGCTCAGATATTGTATTATGACAATCACCCTTTTTTGATATATATATGAGATGATACAAATTTGATATGATGTGATGTGCTCAGTTTATTTTATACTTTATGAATGTATGGATGCATTTGATGTTGATATGATGTGATATGCTTATATATATTATGATCATGTACATATGCAACATAATAAATGGATGTGTTTCCTTTTATTCATGTTTATGTGATATGCGATGATAATCTATGATGCGATGATATGAGATGTAATGATATGGAATGGATGCACTTCTTTTCGTGTTCTTTTCTACGCAATTTATGAGATAATGTTGTATGCATATGGATGTATGTATAGATAATGCAAATGTTTATGCTTATGATATCATAATGTGATGTATGTTTATGATATGTGTGCAATGATTTAAGATGCTTAGAATAACAAATCTATATTATTCAGCACAACTTAAATGATAATGATGTTGCAGTGAAATATTTTTTTCGTATTATGATATGTTATGATTATGCGAGATGTATGCATGCTAATGATTTGTGGATGCAGGATGGATGCATTGATGATATTGTTTTTGTTGATTGTCATGATACTAGGTTAGCCTAGAGAGAAGATATAAGAAACAAGATGATTGACCATTGATTTTTATGATTGATTCAAAAAGTCCAACAAGTCTATGATCCACCGAGACTTTATTAGAGATGGTGATGATAAATGCATGATTATTTTCTCATCTCTTGGGATTGGGATTTTCTTTCATTCCTTATTGTTTGATATAATACATAGACATGATGCATCAAGGTATTGATAACCAAGATGGCATTCTATCTAGTGTGATGGAATCTGACTCTACAAACAAATAGGATAATCCTTGTTCACACCTTGACATACATAAACCTTGTTGGAATGTAGTTTAGTAGTTCAGAATATATCAGACCAAATAATATGCAATAGTCAACAATGTACTCCAAACAACTTTCCTACTCACAACTAAGCAAGTATGCACCAAGATTATTTTCCAAGAATACCCACAAGCACAAAAAATGAAAGATAACGATCAATGCCCCATTCCTTTCTCTCTAAATAATTTTGATAGACATCATCGAGAGGTCCTCAGAATGGTTCATTAAGATAAATCATAAGATAAGATCAAAGACAAACAATTAGTGTTATCTATATCTCTTGCCAGTTTATTTTAGCTAAGGTGATTTCGGATGCTGATGTCCATCACATGGAGGATGCATCCTAGGACATGTAGATTAAATGTTTTGATTAGGATGATATTTATGATAAGCCATTGATACAAACTCTACTGACACATTTACCTATGATCTAGACTTTAGATTTCGACACTTAGGCTCTCTCTTTACAACTTGCTACACTTTCTTTCTATTTTTTTTGCTAAAGGTTGAAGATGATGGTTGATTTATTATGGATGGAGGTTTATTGCGAGTGAAAGTGAATGGGATGGGTGGTTTTTTTGATTTTTGGAATATTTCAATGTTTTTGGTATTTTGAAAATGTTTTGAAGTTGTTTTTGATCTTTTCGAAAGTTTATGTGGATGTTGTGGTTTTCGATTATTTGAGGTTGTTTAGGGTTTTCTCTAAGAAATTTGATGTTGTTTAGGTATTTTGAATGTTTTCCAATGTTTTTATGTTTTCTGTTATTTGAATGTTTTGAGACTTTCCAATATTTGAATGTTTAGGGGTTTTCCGAGATTTTACAAATGTTTAAGGTTTATTTATATTTGAATGTTTTGGGGTTTTTCGAGTTTCCACCAAGAACCTAACCTAAAAGACCTATCCTAGGGGCCTCAAGGGTTGATCAAAGATAAGCCTTTCCTACGTTATACATGTAGAAACCATGTAGTTCAATTGACACGACTTATTGATGGTGAGATATTAACAATTGATGGATTGTCAGTATATTATGACAGACTCTTAGAGGACTGACCTAAGGTGTCTCAGGGGAACATCAATGATGGCTTTTCCTATGTTCAAGCTCAGAGACTCGTAGCTCAACATGGTGTTGTTTTTGGATTTTGGATTTTCGACCTTTTTAGGGTTTTTTTATGTTTTCTAGATGTTTTGGATTTTTCCTTTACATTTTTTGAATGTTTTTGGGATTTTAGTTGTACAAGATTTTGATTTTGCAAGTGCTTTTGGATTTTCTGATGAAATTTTTACGATTTTTTTTGGGATTTTTGATAACCTTAGGATATAAAAGAACCCAATCCAATCCATAAAGAATTTCCCTCGGTATGATATGATAGACCACCTTGATATAGGCAGGACAAACTGACCTTTGGATTATGCTAAGTAGTACTAAGGGGATGCGATACTTCACAATATCAAGCTATGACACAAACATGGATGGGTGATGGAATAAATAGGATGCATGATATGATGCAATAGATGTAATGATAGGATAAAGATACTAGGTAGATGGAGGTCTTTTATTTATGCAAGGCGCATGTTTTCTAGGTTTTCACCAAGGTACTTTCCCAAAGTGCCACCGAAGTGGTTTTCACTAGAGGACGATTATTTTTTTACTTTTTCGATCCTTTTTCTCTTTTTTTTTGGATTTTTATCATTTTTTTATTTTTTTGTACTTTTCAGATTTGCACCCTTCAAGACTAGGCATAAAACTTTTTAGGGTTCACCTTCAGGTGTTGATAATTGATATGCTCCTGATCCATAAATTTTTGTGATGAAAAAGGGACCTAACCAGTTAGGCTCAAAATTTCCTTTATTGTCCTAATCTAGAAGATTTTTTTGATTATGCTTTAGGACAAGATCCCCTATTTGGAATGACTGACATTTGATCTTCTTGTTATAGCTCTGTTTTAGTCAGTTTTGAAATACTTGCAAGTGATTGAGAGCATCAAGATGATGCTCATCCAATAATTCTAGCTCATTTAGCCAAGATACTATGTACTCTTCATCGGTGATTAAGTTTTGTAGTGACATTCATAGTGATGGAAGTTTGACCTCAATAGGAAAGATGGATTTTGATTCATAGACCAAGGAGAAAGGGTTTACACCTGTAGGCGTGCAAATACTTGTTCGATAGGCCCATAGGGTGGGATTTAACTAAAAATTCCAGTCATGAACAACTTCATTGACTGTTTTCTTTAGGATCTTCAAAATGGTTTTGTTTGTAGCCTCAGCTTGACCATTGCTCTAGGGGTAATACAGCATAGAGAATTAGTGTTGGATGTTGAATCTTTGACATAGTTATTTCACATCTTGATTCTTGAAGGGTGTTTCATTGTTTGAGATAAGTGTTTGTGGAACACCATAATGAGAGATGAGGTAATTTAGGATAAACTTGGAAATTTTCTTCCCTGTTATGTAGGTCAGAGGAATGGCTTCGAACCACTTGGTAAAGTACTCAGTGGCCATTATGATAAACTTGTGGCCATTAGATGAAGCTGGGGTAGTATTTCCTATGAGTTCAAGCCCCCACTACGAGAAAGGCCAAGGTGAAATCATTGGTTGTAACTCTTGAGCTAGATCATGAATTAGATATCCATGTTGTTGACACTGGACACACTTCTACACATACTGATGGGATTCTCTTTCCATGGTTGGCCAGTAGTACCCCGTCCTCAATAGTTTCTTAGCTAAAGTCATACTGGTAAAATGGGAACCACATATGCCATCGTGTACTTTTGTTAAAGCAATCAAGGCTTCCTCTTGGTTAAGACATCTTTGTAATGTCCCCTTGATTCTTTGGCGGTGTAAGGTATCACCTAGGATTACGAAATGGGGTGCCTTCTTAACAAATATATTTTTAAGGTTGGATGTGATATCGGATGGGAGAGTTCCTCTGCTTAGGTAGGTGAATATGTCATAATACCATGGGGATCCAAGACCAACAATGACACACACAAATTCTTTTTTTTTTTCAAAAGTTGGTATGAGAAGTTGTTCTACCAAGAATTCACATTGAAGGTGTTACATGTCTAATAATGACCCAATTGTTGTCATGGCATCTACTGCTCTGTTGTTCATGCGAGGAATCTGCTCAAAAGTTATATTTATGAAAGGATCCTTGAGACTCTCTACCATATTCTTATAAGGAGTAAGATTATTGTCCCTAGTTTGGTAGTCGCCATTGAATTGGTTCATAACCAGCTGCGAGTCTTCATAGACTTTCATCTCTTGTATCCACCATTGAACTGCTATCCTTAGGCATTTGATTAGGACTTTGTACTCAGTAATATTGTTAGTACATGGAAATGATAGCCTATATGACTTTGGGATGAAATCACCTTGAGGGGTGATGAAAATAATGCCCACCCCTAATCCATGTTGGGTGAGTGATCCATCAAAGTACATCTTCCACTGATTTTCTATATTGACAAGGAATATTGATCATCCAAGGATTCAGATATCAATGGATTATCTATGTAGATAGGTGCCTCTGCCAATTGCTCTATAATCACTTACCCTTTGATTTCCTTGCATTCCACATACTCTATGTCAAATTTAGTCAAGATCATTAGCCATTTGGCCATTTGACTAGTGAGAGTTGCTTTGGATAACAAGTATTTCAATGGGTCAATCTTTGCAATGAGTTTGATTTGATGTGACAACATGTAGTGTCCAAACTTTTGTGAAGAAAAAACCCATTCTAAGCATGCTTTCTCAATGGATGAATAGTTCATTTCATAGCCCACTAAGGTCTTGCTGATGTAGTAGACAACTCTTTCCTTTTCGTCTTCATCATGTTGTGCTAGAAGATCACCTAGTGCTACTGATGTTGCCGAGATACACAGGATCAACAGTTTGTTTGATATCAGTGGCATGGGCACTAGAGGTGTTAATAGATAGTCCTTGATCTCCTAGAAATATTTATCACATTTCTCATCCCATTTGTAAGTTATCCCTTTATGGAGAAAATGCGAAAAAGTGTGGATTTTGTCTGATAGCTATGCTATGAACCTTCTGATGGACTGCAATCTTCCTTGTAACCCTCTCATCTTCTTCATTGTTTACAGTGGTTCCATGTCTTGGATTTATTTTACCTTTTCTGGATCATTTTCTATCCCTCTCTATGAGACGATATAGCCAAGGATCTTTCTTGATGTCACCCCAAAGACAGTTTTTTGGATTTAGCCATACCTTATACTCTTCAAGCCTGTCAAAGATGGGTCCTAATACTTGTATGTGTTCACTTATTTTCTTTGAATTAGCCAAAATATCATCCACATAATCTTCAATTTTTTTGTGGATCATGTCATGAAAGATGAGGGTCATTTCTCTTTGATAGGTCGCTCCTACATTCTTTAGCCCAAATGGCATCATGTTCTAGAAATGTGTCCCCCATGGACAAGTGAATGCAGTTTTTTGTTGATCCTCCTTGGTGATTATGATTTGATTGTAGCCTGGAAAACCATCCATGAGTGATAACATTTCATGCCCAACTATTAAGTCCACTATGATGTCGATGTTTGGAAGAGGGAAATCATCCTTCGTGCATGCTTTGTTCAAGTCTTTGAAATCAATGCAGATTTTAATGCCCCCAGTGGGTTTGGAGACTGGTACCAAGTCTGAAACCCACTCAAGATAATCTATCGGTTAGATGAATCCAACGTCAAGAAGCTTTTGTAACTCAATTTTGACCAAGAGTGCCATTTGAGGGCGCATTTTCCTTAACTTTTGGCTTACTAGTTTGGCTTCAAGATAGACTGGTGGATGATGCAAAACCACTTTTGGATCAAGCCCTGGCATATCCATATATGGCCATGCAAAGTTAGCTCTTTGCTCTTTCAATAATTTTTCTAGGTTCTTTTGTTCTTCATCCAACAAGGATTCAACATAGAAAGTGATCTTGGGTGCTTCTTATGTTCCCACGTTGACTGGAGTGGCCTTTTCTGCTAGAACTACTAACTTCTCTAGATGTATCGCACTAAGGGGAAGATTGAATCCCTCATCCTTGGGTGCCTCAGGGAGGTTTTCACCCTTAGATGCATCCTTTATTTTTACTATTTTAAGATCAGAGAGTGCTACAATGTGGTTTTCACTCAGATATCTGCAAGTTAGTTGCATGTCATCAATTTTATGACCGAAGGACTCAATTGTCTCCCCATAGTACTCCCTTGTGTCGAGCTCTATGTCAAAACCAACCTTGTGATCTTCCCATGGTAGGTTTTCATGAAGTCCCATGAATTATGAGATCGCTTCATCATTTTTGAATAAATCTAGAATCGGTGGTCCTTTTTGGTCCAAGTCAATGAGTTGCGGGTATACTAGGTGTATTTCATTTGGTTGGTTTCTTGGGGTGAAGGTCGATGTAGATATCATGAAGAGGGAATTATTCTCAAATAGGTCAACAATATTGAGGGGGAATTCATCTAGGGTAGTATCACGCGATGTTGGTAACCAAGAGGAAGCCTCAACTCGTTTAGCGGAAGTACCTTTTCCAATAAGGGTAACCTTGCTAGTTGTACAACCTAGGCGAAGATTCTTTGAAATTTTCTCAGGAACGATAGGTTCTAGCAAACCATTGTCATTTTTTCCCAGTTTCTTGTTCTTGGTATACCCTATTCCCTTCATTAGCTGCAAGCCTTTGTTGTCATCTTCCATGGGAAGAACAAGGATGAGTTTTTCATCTTGATAGATTAGTTTAGAGATATCCTCCTCATTGACATCTTCTTTGTTCAGGCCCCCCCACATGGTGAAGGTAGTAGTTGCCATTTTGATAGTTTCAGGGACATTATTGCTAGGTGTGGGCTTCCCATATGATTTGGGAGAAAGAGGCAGCTCCCCCAACACAAAATTATCCTTTGTTAGCTTATAGTTTCCACAACCATCATCTTGGATCATTGCTTTGATGTTAGGATGTTCTTCACAATGGGTGTTTTTTTTTCTGAGGTAGATGCAAGGGATGATGGGTCAACAAATAAGGTAGAAGGTGTAGGCCCTTCGTCATTCTTGGGTATTTGGGGGATCTTATAGAACTTGGCCTCAAGATTCTTGCAATAGTAAAAAGGCCCAGGATCTCCATGGATGGTAAATTATCTACCCTCGAAAGGAAACTTTACACACTGATGGTAGGTTGAAGCTACAACTTTTAGAGCATGGATCTAGGATCAACCAAGTAGGATGTTCTAGGGAAGATCAAGGTCTAACACTTGGCATGTAGTTTCTGCAATGATGGGGCCCACTTGGATGGGTAGTACGATGATGCCTTGTGATACCCGTTCTTGGTCGTCATATGCCTTGATGGTGGTGCTCTTTGTTTTCTCAATAGTATCCTCTGAATAGCTTAAATTTTTGATCAACTAAAGGATGAAAATGTTTAGACAAGTACCTCCATCTACTAAGACTCTTTTAACCTTGTTCTTATGAATGATGACCTCAAGGTGTAAAGCATGATTATGAGATGGTTGTGATAGTAGGTCTTGTTTTGAGAAGGTGAGGAGATGATTAGTGATATTCCCTACCATAGATTGAAATTGATCGATATCTATATCCTTGGGGACATACGATGTAGACAAAGCTTCCTCTAAGATTTCCCTATGCACGGGGGATAGCCTCAATAGTTCTAAGATAGAAATCTATGCGGGGGTCTTCTTAAGTTGTTCTAAGAGATTGTACTTGCTAGTGCAAGTGTTGTTGGTTGACTAGGGTGTGCCCTAGATTGAGATGGGACTCCTTGGATGGTGACTTTACCATGTCATGTGGTGACTCCACATTCCGCACTAGGCCCTTTGATGGTGACAACAATAATGAAGCTATAATAGGAAGCAAAAACATTGGAATTGGTATGTTGCACATTTGTATAATCCTTAGCTTTTCCAGTGTTGTTTCCTTTGTTATGATCTGGCATCGGGGTCTTGTATATCTTAAGATCTTGATTACTGACTGGTACCTCAAAAGATATGGTGTTTCTTTCTATAAGATCCTGGATAATGTGTTTGAGTCGCATGTAGTTCATTGTCTTATGTCCTTTGATTTTGTGAAAGTCACAAAGATCTTTTTCGTTGTACCAAGGTGGTTTATCCTACAGTTATTGGTAGTTTTCAAAATTGAGAAGTGTTATTAGGTTGGACTCTACTAGTTTCTTCATGATAGTCTCAATGGGTTTCGACTGTTGTATATACTTGCATTTTGGATAGTTACTCTTGTTAGGTGTTCATCTCTATTGTGTTTCAGTGTTGTTGACCTGATTGTTTTTTGGTGGTGTTGTTTGTTGCACAATTGGTTGAATGTTAGCGATTCAATTTTTGTTTGGCCTAGGAGCACTTAGGACCACCTTAGCATCTACCACACCATCATTTGTTACATTTTTTCTTATCCCAAACATGAGGTTTGTCATTTGAACTAGTTGATGGCCGACTATCTTTGTAAGCTTGAGTATTTCCCTGTGAGATTAGATCTCTCTGGATGTTAAGGGCCCTAGGGACAAGCTCGTCATAAGATATGATGCAATGCATTTTCAAGTAGAAGGATAGATCTGGATCTAGATTTTCTATGATAATGTCCACTTGTTGTTCATCAGGAATTGGCCACTTGTTTTTACTCACTCTTTACCTCCATTGTTGCAAGAAATTGGCAATAGATTCTCCATTGTTTTGTTTGAGAGTGTATAACTCTTCTAAGTTGATGTCCATGTCAAGATTGAAAGAGAAGTGATCTATGAATCTTTCAATGATTTCTTGGAAATTTTTGATACCTAGAGGCAATTGAGAAAACTAGTCAATAGCAGAACCTGTTAAACTTCATGGGAAGGGGTGCATCAAATAGGAATCATTATAGGTGACCTCCATACACATGACGTTAAAGTATTTGATATGGTCCACATGACTTCCTCTCCCTTTGTATTTTTTGAATTTGGGGATTTCAGAACTGGGATGGAATGGCACCATTGCGATGTTTCAATCAAATGGATATTGGCATAGGTTCTGTGTATGGGGTTTCTTTATTTTTCCCATCTAGATGTCTTGCATTTCTTGCATTAATGCCTTGAGTTGTGATGCCATAGCTTCTGGTGGACTAGGTGGAGGAACATATGTTGTATATTGTGGGATGATGGATGAAGTGTACATGGGATTCTAATATGATGATTTGTTATATGGTGTGTATGGTGGTGTAGGATAAGGTGATGATGGTGTAGGTGTATATGTTCCTAACGTGTTGGTGGATGATGTTTTGTTGAGGGTTATAGTATAAACCTTGTTGTTATTGTTCTTGCATGAGAAATTATTGTTGTTAGGGATATTGTTGAGAATGTTGTTTTTGGGCTTGTTGTTGTTGTTGAGCTTCTAGGGCTGCTTGTTGTGATGCTAAGGCTGCTTGATGTTGTTTTTGTTGTTGTTGTTGTGCTATTAAGGTTGCTTATTGTTGTTGTGCAACTAAGGCTACTTGTTGTGCTGCTAGGGATTGTTGTTGTTGTTGTTGTTGGATTGCTTGATGATAAGCTTGTTGGGATTGTTGTAAAGCTAGGGCATGTGCTTGCAATGTAGGATCAACTAGTGGTTGAGACATCTGAGATGGGTTTTGGGTGTTGATATTTTGTGCAGATTACGCATTGTTGATGAGGGGTTGTGGATTCCCTTGGTTTAACATTCCTTGCAAGATAGTGGATTGTGATGGAGGAATGTAAGTTTGAGGCCCCATTTGATTTTGCATGAATTGAGGGACAAACTATAAAGATGAGGATGGTACTGTTAAATATTATGATGTTAAGGGTATATTAGGACCTTGGGTCCACTGTTTGAAAGGATTCCCTTGACTGATGTTTTGGAGATTCCCTTGTATTTGGGATGTGGTCAAGATATTAACTTGGTTGATTGGGTTTGTGATCAAGGGATTGTTTTGATGTGGGTTGATGATGGATGGAATAAATGTGTTTTGGGAAACCACTGGGTTTGATGTATCAATAGGAGGATTGGATGAAGATGTTCCATGTTGTGTTAAAGGTTGATTTGGCATGAGGGTATTCCCTTTCCCTTTTGGGTGCACTTGTGATAATTGGTCCACACTACTTTGCATGATGTTGGGCACACTTGTGCTACTCATGGGTATGGATGAAGAGGGGTGTCCTTGATGTGTTGAATTTGTTGTGGAGTAATGAAGAGTAAGTGGTTTATATGGATGTTGGGGATCCTCAGGAACATGAGGAGCGCCAAATGTTAGTGTCCAAGTGGTTGTTTGGGATGGAGGATTTGTATGAAGGGTACCCACAAGTGTGCTTCTTTCAAACGAAAGAGTATGGCCAAAGTCCTTAGCAAGACTAGCTGCAATACTAGGTGTTGGTGTTTGATTGAGCTCTAGTGATGGAGTTGTTGGATTAGTGGATGAAGTTAAGCCTTGTATTAATGATTGTGCAACAATGGATGGGTAATTAGGAACTATATTTTTTAAGGCTTGATGCTCCATGATTTCTTCCCTAGTAAGTCCAAAGGGATTTTTCATGATGTCTTCTATCTCATATGGCCCTGATGGTGACAAAGGTTTTTACATGAATTCTTGGATCAAATTACAGAGGATTGGAATCACTTGAGGTAAATGTGACTTTGGTTTTCTCCATGATTCTCTTGTGTTGTGATCTTATTTTTGCCATAAATTTTGGGTCACCTATGGGAGAGTTGTGTTGAGATTTGTAATGTATGAACTCTCTTGTTGACTCAAATCTAGGTAAAAGGAATGCTCTAAGTATTTTTAGAGTAATGATGATAGTGGGAGATGAAAAGATGGATGATATGGGGAGTGATCTTTATAAACATTTTGGGACAACACTTTTGACTTAAGTTTGATGTTTTGATGTTTGGATAAAGGATGTTTATGAACTTGTAAATTTTTGGGGTAGACTTGTGACCTTCAAGATAAACTAGTTCAAAGAGGATAGCTAACTTAGCTAAATGCATGGAAAATGATTCATTTCACATACAAAGTAGCTAAGTTAGGGGTTGGTTTGATAGATGTTTAAGTTAAAAATTGTTGGTGTATTTGAAATTTTTGCAAATTTTGGTGAAGTGAAGGATGAAATTTGATGAAGGAGTAGATGGAATGTTTGACCCAATGTTGACCTAAAGTGGACCTTTGTTTGATAAGACCAATGTAGTGAGAAACATGCTAGACCTTTAAAGTTTTCAAATCCTAAAGACCCAATGATTTAGAGAAGTTCAAGATCATGAAAAAGACCAAGGTTTTGACTCCAAAAGAATGCATACAAATTTGGATTGTTCCTTGAAGCATGTTTATAGAAGTTGTATACCAACTTGTTTCTATTTTGGTAAAGTGATAAAAGGTTTCTTTTTATGGATTTTGGAATATGATTCCTAAGTTTGAAGTGACGACCTGTAGACCTTCTCTTGGGGATTCTGATTTTGTGTGATATCATTTAGAGAAGTTAAGATAATGAAAAAGGGGATATTTATCGCCACATGGGTGGTGGTAATATGGGCCTTCCGACCACAATATATTCTTGTTCCCCTTCTTCATCTATGATATATGCTATGTTTATCCACTGGGTTGGTGTTTCTTTTGTTTCAAAAGTGAAGCTTCTCAAACTACTAATTATATCGGTTTTTTCTCCTTCATTGAGTTCAAAGTTTGGTTGAATGATAGCGGGTGTAAGATTGGGTTGTTCAACTAGAGCGATCTGTCTCCAAATGGTCATGTGGGGTTCAATTTGTCAATATATCTTGCTTAAATGAGTTCTTTTTACAAACACTTGTCTTGATCAATTTCAAACTAAATGTCTATGTCATAAACATCATAAATTTCACAAGATCCATTTTGTGAAAATCAAGAGGTTAAAGGCCATAGTTGCTTATGTTAACTTTGGGAAGTATGGATTGAGATATAATTCAAGATATTTAGAAACCTCTAAGGATAGAAATCCTTAGGAAAAGCATTAATATCAAGGCTATTTCAAAGGGTATCCATACTTAGAGCAAAGGGTTTGAAATTTTGAGAAAGATTGTTGATGTTTGTTTGCAATGTTTTGGAACCAAACAAAGTATTAAATTGACACACAAGCATTTACCACCTTAGGTTTAGAAGATACTACTTATTGAATCCCCACTTTGATTTCTCCAAACACTAAGACAATACGAACCACTAGAGATTTGGCGACACTAGCTCCCCTTCACAACACACACTTCTCAGGACCACCAAATCTAAAATCCTTAAGATCCATAGATCAGAAGGATTTTTCTATTTCAACAATAAGTAAAATTTGGGGCGGCTTCAGAACGACCGTTCCTACACCAACAATCATAAAGGTTTTTGGCTTCTAAACAATTGGTTCTTAGTAAGCACTTTTGTACAAGGTGGCCATACATGCATCAAGATTAGGTCAAGATTATTTCAATCAAGAGGCCTCCCAGTCCCTTCCTAAGAAAGGATTTTTTCATGTCATGTGGACACTAAGGGTGGCACTTGTTGCTATGACACATCTGCACCTGTTTCTTATGAATTTCGTCACAAACACATTTTTATATAGTGGTTCGAAAGAGCTTGGCTTTAGCTTGTTATCGCTTGGGTCATTCCCACCTTTCAAAGTAGGGTGGAAGACCCTCTAAAGATATACAAAAGCAAGGAAGTACATTTGTTGTTTGATCTCCCAGATTGCATGAAGCAAGGAGAGAGCACACACAACACCTTTTCCTTACACTACCATAGGGTTCATTTTAATCCAAATCAAAATATATGGGTGATTATACAAAATGTCAAAGGAATGCTTTTGATTCTCAAGATCACCAAATGGCATGAGAGAAGAGCATACACATTCAATGATGAAAATGTAAATCACAAGACATGGAAAAAAATCATTAATTTTAACCCTCAAAGCAAAGGTAATTTTATTTTAAGTGCCAAATAAAGTGTTAAGTTGTATTATTTAATTTTAAACCCAAAGTAGCATAATGGAGTGAGGGTTCATTATAATCCTATTTGAGCATTCATTTTAAAACCCAAGTGAAAGCAAGTGTGGTCCTAAATCATAAAATGAAAAGAATGATAAATGGGTTATAATTGCCCCAAAAGTGTCGAAACACTTGCTACAATTATAAGATTTAAAGATAAGAATGCTTCTTCACTTCAACTTTTATAGTCCAACCTGCAAAACCCAGTTAGCCTAAAAACCAGAACAAAAAGTCAGAGACATGTTAGTGATTAGATGAAGTAAAAAAATTAAAGCACATGCTAAAATCACACTTTTTTTTCTTACCAGAAAAAATCGTTGCTATTTATGATAGTGTCACCATAAATTAAATGAGCATTGTCACTATTGGGTAGTGTCGTCGTTTCCAAATTCTCGATACCTCTAAAAAGTATTAGCATCACCGTTTGTTTTAATCAATGCTAGTGTATTAATTGGGCATCTCTATATCAGATAGAAATAACATTGCTATATGGCGGTGCCTTACAAAAGTGTCACTGAAATCCCCTAGAGCATCGTTGTATCTACAAAAAAATAGAAAATAGACTTTGAGAGAAAAATTTGTTAAATGTGATCAGTTATGCCCTCCTTCTAGCACCAAAATGTGACCAACGGATTAGTATGGGATGAATACACTTAATCCATGAGGATACGAAGTATATTCATGCCACTAAACGTCAATTATCCAATAGATATCATTCAAATGAAAACTAAACTAAGCATCCATTAAAAACTTAACATACTAAACTATGAAAGCTTCAAAACACCTATTATAATCCATTCAAACTTATCCTATTGTGGGAGTGGTGTCGCGTTGATGTGGAACGACAACCCTTTCCCAATCCCAGGGATAAATGAGCTTGTTTCAATTAGTTTTATTAAAGAAAACTGATGAAACTATTGTGAGATGTGTGATGAAAGATGATTTAAATGCTAAACTAACATGATGCAAGACATTTTAACATGAGTTATGCTAATATGATCAAGATATGTGAGTGAAAAACTAATCTAAATGGATTCTAAGCTAAAAATATTGAAACCCTAATTACCAAATAAGCTACATGAATGCATCTATGTTACCATGGAAGCCATTAATGGAAGCTAAGCTAATTAATGAAAGTAATTAAGCTAAAATGATACTAAATAAATGCTAAGTATAGTTGTGAGTGTGAGTGATTTCAACAGCATGAGTTTTCTCTAAAAAAGATGGATCCATTTGTCTCCAAATAGTGATCTATTCATAGGAGAGCAAATGAGAAATGAAGGGTTGAGATTGAAAAATCTAATCAACGATCAAGGATGGAAGAATTTGGAGGCATGTATCATGGATTCTCATCAACAGATGAGAATCAATGATGAGATTTAATCAAGGGTTCACCTTTTTCCAAACAAACACACTTTTAACTTGCACAAGAAGTCATAAATTAACTTGCACAAGAAGTCTTGTGAGTTTGTTACAAAAAGGAATATTCCCCTTTTTCAAATGAGTGAGGAGAGGGAATATTCTTTGGAATATTCTAATGGGTGAGGGAAAATAGATGTTTAGCAAATTAAAACAAAGTTTTAATGTACAAAAGGGGAATGACTATTCCATGGGAATATTCCTTTTGGAGGAATGTGCAAAGGAGGAATATTCCCTTGGAATATTCCCTTGCAAGTGGGGGGGAATTAGATTTAGTAGTAATTGATAATTAAAACAATGTTAATTATGAAATTAGGTGAATTAAATGATTTTCATTAAATAAAGTGATTTAATGAAAAGGGAAAAATGTGGAATGATATTTAATTAAATAACTTAGGGTTATTTAATTAAATAAGGAGATTTAAGGATTTAAATTAAGTAGTTTGATGCATTTAATTTAACAAGACAAAGTGTTAGCATGAAAGGGGCTGAATTAACCCGCTTAGATTGATTAGGTTAATAGATGCAAATGATGCAATTAATTAAATAGCTAGGCTAATTTAATTAATTAAGAAAAAAGAGGATGGGCTTTATGAGGAAATGATGTTATTATACCTGATTCGAGTGCATGATATCATTTAGGACATTTTTTTAGTATCTACAATTATCCTATAATCAAAATAATAAAATGGAGTTAGTTACTAGCAATACAATATATACACACAACATAATGGAATATTACTCTACATCATAAATAATGAGTGATAAGAGGAGTATATATGGAAAATTGAGCCAAATAAAAGCAATAAGAGTAATTATGACTACCAAAAATAGGTGAGAGTTTCACCTACTAGGAAGATGCTAAAAAAATAGTTACATCGTAAAAGAGGAATAAGTGGTTAGGAGAGGTGGCATATACATCCCAGAGAAAAAGTAACTCTAAAAACCAAGAATGGGTCAAATTTATACAAGTCCCTTATAGAATATGACATATATCCTCATAAATAACAATTATAATAACCCAAGAAAGTTTAAATATATGTGTAGGAGAAAGAAACAAACTTTAATATAAAAGAAAATAAAAACTAACACAAACACAATGAAAGGAAGTAGGGTATGTGGAAATCATTCACACACTAATATTTTGAGGAGAATGTTATGTAAATTTAAATATTATAATAATTAAAAATAAGAAGAATCAAATTTAAATAGAAAATAAACAATAAATAACATAACACAAGTTTATGTGGGGAAAACCATTATAGGAGAAAAGTCCCACACTCTAAAAGAGCTCAACATATTATTCAATAAATCATGATTATAATACATTTACAAAGAAACCCTTCAAAAGTGTACCACCAAATAGATATCTAGAGGAATTATTATATCTTAAATAGTATCTACAAAACTCTACACCTGCCCTCCATCTCAAGAACCTAATATATAGGAGATACAAAAACTAAAACTTTCAAATGGTGTTTTAAAACCCTTGAGCTAAAACCTCCTAATAGTGGCACCCAAATTATGCCCCAATCAAAGATTCCTTATGATGTGTCATAATACCCTTCATAAGTTGGTTGACATATGTAACTCCCTTTTATAACTCTTATATGCTTCCAACAACTTTTTAAATTTCGTACATAAAATTTCGGGGGCCATAACTTTTGATTTAGTGGGTCAATTCGGACTTTAAAAAAAAATTGAAGTACTCAAAGAGATCTATGCAGCTTGGAATTTCCTAGAAAAGAGATTTTCCATTTTATACCCAAAAAATTCACATTTTGTAATATTAACATTAGTAACAAGGTTGAGACACATTTCCAATATTATAACCCTTTTCAAATGCCTTGCAATAGAAAAAGGAGTATCAACACCTTTTATCTTATTTCTAAGGGTTGAGAGGCCTATAGAATAATAACACCACTTGATTTTTTGTGTTCAATGAATTTGTTATTACATCTACAATATTCTTCAAAGTGTCAAAATTTTACAACATCATCCTCCCATCCTCAACCATATCTTAAAAAAAATGGTACTATACATCATAATTCTTTTTCCTCACATGAAAATTTGGGTTCTTCGCTAGACATATGGTACTCTAACTATCATAATGAACCACAATGGCTCCTCCCTCTAGCCCAAAATTTGAACATATTCTATTAAGTTAGATGGTTTCCTTACAAGCATGAGTTCCATCCATGTTCTCTACTTCTATAGTGGAAAAAGAAACAATATCTTGTCACTTAATCATCCAACTAATGGAACCACTAAACATAATAAAATATATCCTTTGGTGAACCTTTTCTATCATTATATCTAGCCCAATATAAATCTACAAATACAAAAACATAAAAATAAAATGTTTATCCCTAGCATGATTACCATGAAAAAATAAGGAATAATTAGCAATACTCCACAAATACCTAAAGGACCTCTTCACTACATCCCTATGCACTCATCTGGGATTACCCTTAAATCAACTAAGGAGTCCAACTATGTGGGAAATGTTTGGTCTTATACAAACCATATCATACATAAAAAATCCAAATTACATTAGCATAAGGTACACTAATCATATCCTCCATCTCACTAGGAGAAATTGGACAATACTCAATAGATAACTTTCTCCCCATTGTAATGAAAACACATATTGACCTAAATTCTATCATTTTAAACCTCTCCAACTCTAAGTTCACATGCTTATTCTAGCCCAACTAAATTTTTATGTTCATTGTATCTCTTTTGATCTTCATTGATAATATTTACTTGGTTTCATCCTAAGTCAATCTCAAATTGTGTTGAAATATGAGAATTCAAATCACAAATCAAACTTTTCCCATTACCAAAAAATAACATATCATCAAAACATAATGTAATAATAAGAATAAAATCATATTCCATATGAAAATAGATGAAATGATCTAATTTAGATCTCAAAAATCCAAAAATTAATACAAAAGGAATCATACTTTCGATACCACATCCTAGGAGATTGCCTAAGACTGTACAAATAATTTTTCAACTGACAGACCAAATCTTCTTTACCTTTCTCAATTTAGTGCTTTGGTTGTGTCATATAAATACCTTCCTCAAATTAACCATGAAAGAATATTTTCTTCACATCCATCTTCTCAACCTTAAGATTGTATGTTGTAGCAAGAGATAATAGAAAACAAATAGATGTCAACTTTGTGACTAGAGAGAAAATTTCACCATAATATATTCCGTTAAATTGGGAATAACCCTAAACTTGGGAATAACCCTCAACATGGGAATAAACATTTTCAATCAATCTCACCTTGTACTTCTTAAAATTATTGAAGATGAATGAAAAGGTAAAAGATAAAAATGTGAACATAAATGC
Organism: Sequoia sempervirens; assembly: GCA_007258455.2. Classification (NCBI taxonomy): domain Eukaryota; kingdom Viridiplantae; phylum Streptophyta; class Pinopsida; order Cupressales; family Cupressaceae; genus Sequoia; species Sequoia sempervirens. Next base: position 10,118,306 of record VDFB02281492.1, on the reverse strand, counting down.
AATAATGAACAATTTACCTTACCTTTACCTTTCTCACCTCATGGATTGAGCTAGATTAGATGCACCCATGTATACTTGATATGATCCTTGATGATGCAACTATGTGGTTTCTCTCCAATTAACCATAACCTGGGTATGGAGGAGTATTTGATAGTTATTTTAAAGACATAAGTTTAACAAACTGTGACAATCAAATATGATGAGAAGGCTCCAATTTATAGATTTTTGGAAGGATAATGGAGGGTTGAGATATTATTGTGACATGGACATATTGGATTGAAGGGGACAGTGAGGGCTTAGCCTTGTGACAAGTTTCACAAGATGGAAGCATATGAGTATGACATGTTGGCATGGGGAAAAGAGCAAGGTGTGCTGACACATGTGTGAGCAAACATTGGGAAGAATAAGAAGATGACAAGAGGAAAAAAAAGTGACAAAGTGTAAGAGGTGTAGGTTTGGAAGTGTGAAAAGTAGGAAGAAATGGAAAGTGTAGGGTGGATTCATGGGGAAGAGGATCTAACACGTGTGATCATCAAATAGAAAAGGAGGTCAAGGGATGAATTTGAGAGGGAAAGTGGCATGTGCATGCAAGAATTTAAGAGGGATTGTAGGACACATGTCACATGTCTACAAGTTTGGGAAAGTGGGAGGAATTAAAAATTGGAAGAAATGCTAGTGAGGATTAGAAAGTGAGTTAATTAATCATAGATTTATTAACTTAATCGGGATTAGAGAACTTAGGGAAATAGAGGCTAAGGTTAACTTAATATGAATCGATTAATTAAAATTTGAAGAATAAAGTGTTTATTTAAATATATTTTGATTAAATACATTGATGAAGGATAATTAATCAAATAATTAATTTGATTCATTAAGAATAATAATAATTAATTAAATTTTAATTTAATTATGGATTAAATGAGTCATTAATTAAATGCATTGATTGAGAAGAATTAATTAAATAAGTTATTTGATTAATTAAGAGGAATGAAAATATTAATTAATTAAATTTACATTTAATTAATTATAGATTAAAGAGTCAATTTAGGGTATCTACATTTTTTCCCTCTTTAATGTGGTGTCGTGTCTGTAGGAAGTGATATCACATCAAAGATAGTGAAGATATACCCCGATTGAGTGATAAGAAGAATATTTAATGATGCCCCCTCAAGAGGACATGCAGGTTAAAGAGGACATGAATGTGCCCTCGAAATAAAAGATGGTGACTGAATAATAGGGTGGATGGATAGAGGATGTTGTGAGTGAATGTTCAACAATGTTTTCCTAGTTATAATTAAAAGCCAAGATGTATTGATGGGGTGTTGTTGATGCAAGAACGATATTTCCGTAAACAACACAAAGATTGGGAAGGATACATCTTGATTGTGAGAATTAGGTGGGTTAAGGCTTTTGTAGAAAATCTGAGATGAGATTAAGATTATGGATAAACAGTTAATGGATGGGGTAGGATTCATGATGATATTAGGATTAATGAAATAGGTGAAGTAGTAATGATGTAAATGTGATACAAATGTGAATAGAGAAGGGGATGTTGGGGTGCCATTTTAGAATTACCTTGAAAAAGATATTTTAGGGTAATTCCTCAAAAAAATAGGAGAAAATTAGTGGAGAAATAGGAGAAGAAATAAAAATTAATAGCGAAGGAACGAAGGAAAAAGATTGAGAAATGATCAAATGAAAGAATGAAGAAGATAAGAAGTGGGGCCTCCAATGTAGGAGTGTAAAGGTGGTGAGCTAAAAAGGGGCCTATAATTAGGCCCAAAGGGGGAAAGAGAGGTCATTTTCACTCTCACATTTGGTGAATTTAGAGATCTAGAAAAAGAGGATAAGAAGAAGCTAATGATAAACCAACATGCAATGCAAGTTATGGTTGGACCTACTATCCTTGACAATGACCAAAACTGGTAGGTTTTTGAGAAGGATGCTCAGATTACCACCTTCATTCAACAATTAGGAAAATTTATGGATCAAATTCAACCAAAGATTGAAGAATCATATGAGAATCAGATCATTTAGCTAAAGAGAAATAAGCTTCTGAAAGGGATAATCACCTTGGAGAATCCTTTTGATTGCGATGATGCAAGGAATAGCAAGTGGAGATTTGCGGTAAAGAAAGGAGACTATTCTACCCTTGTTGTTGGGGGGTCAGAAGATCAAAGTGGGAAAGGATGTCCCACAAAGAGACAACGAGAGGCTAAGGTATTTATACATTAGATATGACAGAGTGGTGGCTTGGACCTACAATGATCTAAAAGGTTACGACCCTAGTATAATCCAACACACCATTGACCTAATTGAAGGAGCAAGGCCAATTTGACAAAACATAGGTCGATCAATCCCATGGTAGAATCCCTTATGATGCAAGAGTTAAAGAGGATGATTGAATCCAAAATCATATACCCGATCAAGCATTCCACTTGGGTGTCCAACCTAGTACCGGTCCAAAATAAGAATAATGACATTCGGCTCTATGTATATTTCAAAGATTAGAATAGAGCATCCCTAAAGGATCATTATCCTCTATCGTCAATGGAGAAAATCCTACAAAATGTGGCAAGATCATAAATGTTCTCTCCGCTTGATGGTTTTTTGGGCTACAATCAAGTCAATGTCAAGGATGAAGACCAACACAAACAACATTCACCACTAAGTGGGGAATGTTTGCATATGCAAAGATGCAATTTTTCCTATCTAATGTAGGGGCCACCTTCTAGCACATGATGGATGTCACCTTTAAGGATTTAATCAGTAAAATCATCCTTGTTTATCTGGATGACTTGATATTTTTTATAAATCCAAGAATGATGATTTCAATCATTTAGAAAAAGTCTTCTAGAGATGCCAAGAGTTTGATATTTCCTTAAATCCCAAAAAATGTGTTTTCGGAGTTCCACAAGGTAAGCTACTTGGCTATGTGGTCTCCAAGGAGGGGATATCTATCGATCTTGAAAGGATAAAATCTATAAAAGTTTCCCTTATCGGTGAACAAGAAGGGGGTCCAATCCTTCTTAGGAAAAATTAATTTTGTTAGCAGATTCATTTCTAACTTTGTTGGGCTTGCAAGGTCCATTATACTCATGCTAAAGAAGGATCCAGCAATCAAATGGACCCCAAAGGGCTGAACTACTTTTGAGAAAATTAAAGCTATTTCTTCAGCTCTAGTGTTAGTTAACCTAGATTTTTCTAAAGACTTCACCATGTATGTCCATGGTAGTGAGCACAACGTTGTCACGATACTCACACAAAATTATGATAAAGAAAAAGGAGAGCACGTATTACTTTCCATTCAAGGACTTTCAAGGGATACAAGACAAAGTACAACTTTGTCAAAAAGTAGGCATTTTCTATCATAAAAAGTCAAAAAATTTAGACACCTAATATCAACAAGCAAGATCATGGTCCTTGTAGCACACCTCAGTGTAAGGGAATACATGATGTAGGGAGAAATTACAAATAAAAAGGAAAATTGGATTACCAAGATCCTAGAATATTACATTAAAGTCTTACCCACAAGGGTGATTAAATGAATGGGACTATGCACTCGAGTATCTGGTCAGTGAACTCAAACCCTAGGTCGAAGAGGATCCCACAAACAAGGTTCTAATAAATAAATTTGAATAAGAGGAATCTTGGGTAGCCGAAAATGTAAAATTTATGTAAACTAGAAGGTACCTGACCAGCGTCCCTTCACACAAAAATAGATTCTATAGGCTACAGTTCGTTGGCTACATCATAATATGAGTATTATTTAAGAGAAATTTTGATGGCATCATCATTTGATGTGTAGATAAGGGGCAGAAAAAAAGGATCTTGGATGAATTTCATAGCAGTACTGCAGGTGGGAATTTCTCCACTAAAACCACTACCCTAAAAATAATGCGGGTAGACTATTCTTGGCCTACCCTGTTTATAGAATGTCATAACCTAGTGAAGAAATGCCAATTATTTGTTGGTAGGCCAAAAAATTTGGCTATGCATTTGTGTCTGATTATAGTCAATGAACCATTCAGACAATGGGGACTTGATTTCATTAGGATGATTACCCATGTCTCTTGTTTTGGGCATAAATGGATACGAGTTGCTACAAAATATTTCACCAAGTGGACATAAGCGTCCCCATTGAAGAATTCTATTGAGGGAAATATTCTAAACTTTCTTAAGGAGCTAGAATCCAAGGTTTGGCTCCCCTAAGACCTTGATCTCTGATAACACGCAGGCTTTTATAGGGGTCAAAATGTCAGAATTTTCATTGAAGCACAAAGGCTATCTCAAGACTTTGTGAAATTATTACCCTCAAGGAAATGGACTCGTGGGGTCCACAAATAAAAACCTAATCCAACTAATAAAGTAGATTGGTTCAAACCATCAAAGGGACTAGCATAAGCACTTATGGGCCAACCAAATCACCCCAAAATAAGTTCTAAAATCCTCGCCCTATGAGCTTGTATATAGAAAAGAAGTAGTGTTGCCTATTTCTATGGAGATATCGACACTATAGCTACTAAAATCCATAGAGATAGAGGAAAGCAACGGTATGGAGTTAAGGTTGGTCAAACTATTGAATGTCTAAGAAGCTCAAGAAAAGGAATTTGATGCCATGACCAACTACCAACAAGTGGTCAAAAAGTGGTTTGACAAAAAGGCATCCGACCCTAGTTTTAAAGGAGACTTGGTCTTAAAGTATGACAGATGTGCTGCCAATCCATGACAACATGCCAAGTTCAATTCCTTATGGAAGGGCCCTTTTCATATCATAAAATGTAAAGAGAAACATATTAAAATTAGAAGACATGGAAGGAAATTCTCTAGGGATCCTGGTAAACAATATCCACTTGAAACCCTTTAATTAATTCTTGTCTCTTAGGAGACTCATTCTTGTAAATTTTATGCATTTTGTACCATATGTAAAAATTTATTGTAAAATATGAAAATTTTGTGAAGTAACACACTAGTACAAAAAGTGGAAACTATATTCATTTATATATAAACATCATTACAATATAGCATAAGGCATGTAGGTCTATTTTTCTATAGCAAAATGAGGGCTTTAGTAAGATCTATGTATGGAGGAAAATGATTACAGAGGAGCACACTTTTAGCACAAAATGTGTAAAGGGGAGAAATGGTAATTTCTAAATTAGTCCATCAGCAAAAAGCTAGAGAAATGATGACCCAAAATATGTTGAATTCTGGCACTCAAGTTGCTACAAAACTATGGTGAAATGGAAATCTCAAAAACCTAGAAATCCACCAACCAAGACTCTTGTCAAAAAGAAGAGAGCAACTCTAAGGAGTTTGATGGGGAATCACGCCCCACCAATATTTTCACCCACTGTAGGTTGAGGAGGATACACTAGATCTTGAAATTTTGTATACCATGCAACACCATACATGGGCTCAACATTCATCACACAAAGAAGAAAGGAGGAAGCAAGGGCTGACTTCTCACGATGCCACTCCAATGTGGTCATCCAAAAACCAAAAGGAAAAGGAAGCCATGACACCATATCCTCATTATCAACATGTCACCTCAGGTCCATAGCCGAAGGGATGCCAAACCCAGGAACCACCACCTCAACAATTTCTTCAAGGCCCACTAGGTAATATTTGTTGAACATTGTCTTGGCTAGCACTACAATATGAGGCTTCAACACATGTAGGTCAAGTAGCGATGCCACGAACCTATACACAATGTCAGTATTCACTCTATAGTAGTTGGCATCAGAGACAAAGTCCTTTCCCAGGAACCATTTGAAAACAATGATAACTAAGTGATTCTTTGACTTGGTTATTTTCTTTAGCCTATCATTGGATATTTCTCCGACGAAGGCTAGCCAATGCTTGTTGCTAAGCAACCTAATGGGAGTACCCATATCACCTAACTACAAAATGACATGCTTATTGGGAAATTAAGAAATGATTTTTGCATTAAGGTTGAGGAAAATTTATAAAAAAATAAGGTAAAAAAACTCATAAGTAGGATCATTTTCTCATTGGTACAATGACCAAAAATTTATCAAGTTTGCAATCCAGAGCATGAGAAAATTGTATGAGGTTGGATTCGAAGGCTCTAGGTAATTAATCGAAGTTCTAGAATTTATGTGAATGGTTCAGTTTTTTGCTAGGTGTCATGCCACCTCCTCGCTTTCATTCTAGCATCATCATGTGAAATGACCTCTAGTTTAGCCATCTTCTGCTTGCATTTAATGCAAACATATTTTCAAAGTGGTATTGCTTGTTTCTCAAAGGGATGACATATGGGATGTACTTTCGGTCCCTTCTAATTGGAGTTTGGAATTTCCCAAAAAGTAGGTAATTAATTAGTACGTATCATCTTACTGGTGGTTTCTCAAAGGCCAATTTTTTTGTTCGTTTGCATTTATCATAGATACAATTGGAGTAAAAGGTTGGTAAGAAGCAAGTGACAATATCTTTTTTTTTAAAGTGTAAATTTTGAGCAAGGGTTAGAGCTTTTTGGTGTTGAGGAAGTTTTTGAGCAAATTTCTTAGCAAAATTTAGAGAAAATGACAGTAGAGGTTTCATCTTTTGGTAGGAGTGTCAAAGTCTCTTCGCCCTCTTCTGGATATGTTGACGTCTTTGGAAAAAATTCTTACACTAACACACCCATGCCAAAGGCACAAAAGTTTTTAAATACCAAATTCATGAAGCCATCCCATTTGTTCGACCCAGAAAAGGTCAAGGATTTTGCAGATAATATCTATGACCCTTGACTACATGCCAACCCCAAAAACCTCCATGAAGGAGCATTTCAAAGGAGGGCCAATAAGTTGAAAGATGGAGATATTGAAATCCTAGGAGTTTGGCTCTAGAATTGCAGCCTTCCACAATACATGGTGCCCCAAGTACATCTATGCATTGAGTTAATAAATTATTATGTAGCTAAATTTGATGCAAATTTTGGGGTTATCAAGGGTAAAAAAGTAAAGGTCGTTATTAGCAGGGAAACTATCAGGGATATGTTGTGTTATCCCATTTGATCCAATGACTGGAAATTTTACAAAGAAATAATTGGAGCTCTATTGGGCCACACAGAAGGACCGACTTAGTTTCTACAACCATGAGATAAGGGGTAAGAAGTAGACCGAGATACCTCCATTCCCCTTGGCTTATAAGGAATTTAACTCGGACCTTCAAGATGTCTTTTTGATGCTCGTTTTTGGTTTTGGCTTGGATCGGGATAATAGCACGCATGAATATCAGATGGGCTTGGCCTTTAAACTCAAGAAACAAAGGGAGGTTTTTTGACATGACTTCATAGAGCTCATTACAAAAGGAACTCTCAGTCAGATAAAAGAATACGGTAATACCTATAAGTTTAGGTACTCTTCTTTCATTACACATCTAATTTTGAATCAAAATCCTAGATATTTTCGAAAGCGTATGGCATTAGACATTACTAATGTCTCAGGCTTGGTAAAGCCAGTTTTTGTATGGACCCCCGTGTTGTCAAGCACACAAGATTATTATGATTTTGCTAATGTTTCTTGTCCCCTGTCCTCTAAAACTTGTATTAGTTAGAGAGTCCCATCTGGTTTACACATGAGCATATCACATGGATGAAAGAGAGAAGGCTCCCATTTGATTATTTTTCTAGGCTAGATTTTAATTTCATAAGAATGCATGGGTTCACAGAGGAGCCTTTTATGCTACCTACTTGTGTAACAAGTAGAACTCTTGCTCTTGAGATGTTCTAATAGTTATCAATTTTTGATGATCCCTATGGGGTAGGAAGGAAAAAAGAAACACTTTATAAACCCCCGATCACAAAGGGTAAGTGTATGGTTGTATTAATGAAGAGGAATTCACAAGGACTATTGGCTAATAAGCTAACCCATCTTGGCCTTGACAACATTTGTGATAAGTTGAAATATGATCTAGATGGGTGTATGCCTTTAAGCCACAAATCTCGGTCATATTGGGAGTCAAAGTGAAATCCAACATAAGTCAAAGAAGCTTCTTACGTCGAATTATCTATCTTACCATCTACCAGGCCCCTGTGGATTTCTATTTACTGGATTATGGAAGAAATCAATCTATAGGTCATAATTCATAGGAGGCTAAGGCACCAGTTAAAACAAAGGAACTGGTCTAAGAGGAAGATGGCTGAATTATGAAAATATTAGTAGGAGATTCATGATCATAACTCCTTTTATGAGATTGTCCCTATAGATACTACTTTCGATGAGATATATGACACTGAAGCAGGAAAATATTCTAGGGTAGAATCTGAATCACTACCTTTGCAAGGAGAAAAGGGTGAAGCTTACATAAAAGGCACCATCAGAGAAGCGGGAGAAGCAAAATTCATCATCCATGAGTGTGTCATCCAGGCCAACATGAACCCATGCATCCAAAAGGATGGCCCCAACTTCTAAAGGAGCTCAAGGCTCATCAAGTTTTGCAGCTAAAGGATCTATTACAACCAGTGAGCCTCCCCCAAAGAGATGAAGAACTCGAGTATCAAATACCGAAAAGACCATGGAGAAAGAGGACAATGAAGTGACAATTATTTCACAGACACCTACAGTCTCTGCAACACAGGTAAGTTTTTCTCTTGCTATTCTCCCTCCCTAATCTTTAGTTCCTCCAATTCCTCTACCTTCCACCCAAGCTTCCTTTGTAACCATTATTGCATAGGTCATTCTTTTCACATCTCCCATCATAGCTATTGTTGTTGCTTCCACCACATTGTAACTCCCACTCACAGACCCTACATCTTCCACTACCTCTACAATTGATATCTTGATTGCTTTATCAGAAGAACAAGCCACAGTTTCTGATTAGCCTATTATGCAAGTTTCCTCACCCTTTCCTTCCATAAGACCAATTATCCTTTCTTCCACTATTACCCCTTTAACTCCTATAAGTACCCCACATCCAATCCAATTATGGCATGACATCTCACCTTTCTCACCTATGGCCTTGAGCTTTTTGAAAGCTTCCTCGATAGGCGATCCAACAAGGAATTCATTTTATCTCATTCCTTTTGGTCTCCCCATCAATGTCCCAATTTCCAGTCAAAGTATTGAGTCCCCCTAGGATTATCAAACTCAAGTGGACCTATTTAGAAAGGCTTAGGAGGCCAGGAAGCAAAAATAGAGGGAAAAATCCACACTATCCCCAACTGCCCCAAAGATATAAACAAGTTTTGATGGGAAGCAAGATACTCTAATGATCATGGCCATGAAGGAATTGAACTCTAATCCTAAATGAGAGATGTAATATGAAGAATATAATATCTAGGCGGTAGGCCTCAATCTCAGTGATACTCTTCCACGTGATAAACTAAGCCTCATGAAAGCTACACAAAAGGTAGTGTTGAATGAATACCTGAAACAAGAGAAGAAGCTAAAGAAAAGAGAGGAAAAATTAGAAGAGATCAAGGCTACAAAATTGCAAGACACAAAGAAGAAATCAAAGCAAAATATGCAAATATTACCTGTCTAAGGTAGGAGCAGCATGACAAGATTTTTGACGGTGCTGCAAGCTGAAGAAATAGAGAAGGCTTAGCTCCACACCAAGCTGAGTGACACATTAATCAAAATTGAGTCTAAGCAAAAGGAGAGAGAAATTAATGTCCAAGCTGTAAGAAACAAAACAAGAGTTTTAGCAAGTACGAAAGGAGCTCTTCAATGTCTTGATCCAATAGAAGCATGTATGTGAAGATATGGAACAAAAAATGCAACAAGTTCTGACATAATTATCCAATTATTTGGATCAGAAAAAGCAGTTCTGTAAAGAATTCAAAGGGTAAAAATAAAATTGTAGAAAGAGTTGACTGATTCCCAAGCCCAAGCCATATGTGAAAAGGATGCGAGGGAGTTGGCAGAAAAGTAGCTTGATGAGAAAATGGAAGAGCTATAGAAAGCTCAGTAGGAAATATCTATTGCCTCAAGTGTATAGGTGCAAGGCCAACATGAATTTCATAAAAAGGAAAATCAATTCCAAGAATAGCTTCACTAAGCACAAGTAGCAATAGATACAGAGAAGTGGGAAAAGCATACTGCAGAATCCACTCTATAGGATTGAGAAGAGGAATTGATGCAGTTACACCTTGAGACTTTAGGTGCTTCAAAAATAATCAATCAATTGAGGGAAGAAATTAGAATGAAGGATTCCCAAGCCTAACAAAGACAAAGTGTAGCAAAAGTGACAATGTAATAGACTAATTTCCCCCTCGTGCTATAAAAGTTGTATATTTCCTACTGGGAGAAGATAAAGGACATAGTGGCATCTCTATGAACAAAATTGAGGTTCATGGTAGATGCACATGATTTGAGCACTAAGGTGAGCCTGATAGTTGAGCCAATTTTGTAGTCAGTCCCAAGGAAGTTGAATCAGAAAGCTTAATTATCAAGCTTTACAAGTTTTCAAAAGATAATTTAGCAAACACAAGGATCTCAAATAGAAGAGCGATTGCCAAAAAGGCCAAAAAATTCATCAACAATAACAAGGCAACCCAAAAGGGTAAGAATTGCTAGAGCACTTTGAATCTTAAAGTTGATAAAATGAGAGGATACTTTGAAGGATTAATCCAACTGGGAGTACCTTCCCCATTTTTTCCTGATAGATCAATATTAATCGAAGAGTAGATCAAGCAATCTTTAGAGAGCAAGTAGCACAACTAGTCGGATTTTCAGGCCTTGATCCCATCACCAAGTTCTAAGGAAATTGAAGGCATTTTGCATCCCCTCACACAACTCTATTTCCACATTGGAGCTGCACAAACAAAGTTGAGTGATATCTCTTTTAAAGAGATATTCAATTCAGACCAGGCCTCTGAAGAATTGTGCATGTTGGTACGACCTTCAAATGTGGACTAGGAGTTTCTGCACTATTTTTCTCAAGATTTGAGGCCACACACCTCTCTTTTTCTTTTTGTTACAGATCAGATTTTTGATGGGTTTGTACCTCCGTAGGTGGAGGACCCCTAAGATATTCCAAGAATGTAGATCTTTTTCTGTAGAAAGATCAAAATGTTTTATTTTGGTCTCTTCATCTTCTTTTTTATTCATTGGATTCACAGCCTCATGACCCTTCTTTCCTTCTCCATTTTTTTTTTCATCAATAGGCGTACTTCACCATGTTTCAAACTGGCACACTTTGAAGTGGGCCATAACCCTCTCTCCATATAAAGGTTTGCGATGGTGCCACATAATGGCTGCATGGTCTTTAGTAAAGCATTTTCCTTTTAGGTGTGAAAAGTTACACATGTCAACATCACGGGTTTTCTTGCAAGTAGCATCAAGGAGGTCTTGGAAATGCCCGCCTATGTGCCACATGTCTCGGATAGGGGTTTTCCAAAGGAAGGTTATGCAGCCTAACAAAGAAATTTTGTTAGTAGGTGAATATTAAGGAGTGTTGGTCACTTGCTTGTATGTGCATCATATTTTTGGATGTCAAGGGCTCTCTAATTAAGCATGGCCCCCAAATTTTCTGGGAATTTGTTAGAAAAATTTCATAATAGAGGTGCTTGCTGATATTGTTCAATAGGCTCTACACAAGTTTTTTTGTTGAAAAGAATGGGAATGAGGAATTTTAGTTGTGTTTGAATCGGTTCTCACCAACTCAAAATTTATTACGCTTTAGGATTTTCTGACATAATATAATCTTTGAATGGTATTTTTGGGCTGGTGGATTAATGCCAATGTTTGGGTTTTGTCTTTTATGATCAGGTGATGGGAGAGAGATTTTTTCTTGTTTTCTTCCCTTATTCTATAAAAGGGGATTTATGAGCTTCTCCTAGGGTGGAAAAAACCATTTCAGGGTTGGCTATTACTCTTTTGTAAGTAATATCTAAAGATCAATTTTCAAGGAAGTGTTCATTTTGGAACACCCAACCTTAGCATTTTGTATTGTTATTGTAACGCCAAGAAAGTGTAGAAAGAAAAGATTAAAAGCAAGCATGCAATGCAGATCTAAATGCAATCTAATGCTAAACAACAAAGAACAAAGGAAAGTAAAAACGTAAATAAAACTTGAACAATCTCACCAAATTTGTACATATTTCCATGATTCATCTCGATTTCCCTTCTCCATTTTGCTGTTGTAGTATAATTGCCCTCAAATTTTCAAAGGTTCGTGCAAGTATAGCCTATGATAGTGATTTAGCAAAACATCGAAGATTCAAGATAGTTGCTCACAAAAGTCATAAGATTTCGAGAGAGATTGGAATGAAGAATGATAGATCAATTTATAGAAAATTAATTATTCGAACGACAGGTCAGGATTGAAAGATCAATGGATGGTTGAGATCGACAGATTAGTCATGCATTCTGATAACAGTTAGTAATGACATGAGTGATATAAATTAGAAATAGAATTAAAGATTAAATAAATGATTTAATCTTCCAGTTTGGTATTCAAAAATAGAAGAATTATCTTTGCATGATAAAGTTGAAGATGGATTAAAGCAACTCTTGTTCGAATGCACGCACAAGGTTTAATTAATTAAATAGGAATATTTAATTAATCCACATGTACATGCAAATGAAGTTAGAACTGGATGATTGAATGATTTGACGAAGAGATTACTCGAGAATGCCACTCAGATATTAAATCAAGAGTTAACTGAGCGATTTGAATAGATCTTTGAGTCTAGTAAAGTGAATATTTAGATAATTCACACAATTATCTAAATATAGAGGAATGCTAAAATAGAATTCATGAATTAAATAATTCATTTAATTCAAGATTTGATATTTGAAGAATAATTAAATAAATAAGATTTATTTAATTAAGTGATGAAGGGATTTAAATGAATAATTAAATAAATAAATAATTTATTTAATTATAGTTGAAGTATGATAAAGAATAAATTAAATAAGAATTTATTTAATTTGACAAGAAGGATAAGGTTAATTAGTAACATAATTAAATAAAAAGCGTTTATTTAATTAATCAGATAGAATAAAGAAAAGTGTGAATTAATTAAATAATTAAGATTATTTAATTAATAGAAGGAATAACAGATTATAGAGAATAATTAAATAATTGACATTATTTAATCATGACCATGAAGAATACGAATTATGAAGAATATTGAAGTCGTAGGCTTAGACCAAATTTCGGTGTCTACATTTCCCCCTCTTTGATACAATGTCATTTCAGCGTTGTGTCAAAGAAAATTGATAAAAATATGCCCCAGTGTAAAACAAGTGAAGGTATGCCCCCTCGGGAGGACAGGCGGGTTCAAAGAACATGAGTGTGCTCTCAAAATTGATGAGAGAACTAGAAGATGAAAGAAAAAAGGATAGAGGAAAATAGATAAGGGTGGTGAAGATGTAGAAAAGAAGAAATGTTAGTGCAAAAAGAAAGATTGAGAAATAATAAGAGAAATGAGATGGATTTTAGTATTATCAATCTTCAACGTTTCCCTGTATCACAAAAGGAATTGCACTTTATCATCATTGGGCAGGACTAATACAAATGGAGACAAACACCAGGATATGACATAGATCAAGGTGTGCAAGGTCATCCACTTGCTAACAACAGTCAGTCGCAGACAAGTGTCGTTAACTCATACTAAGGACACAAGTTGCCAAAGTCTTTTTGTCAAGAAAAACCATAGACATCAAACAAAATAAAAGACGGGTCATGAGACATCATTGCTCCTCTAAATCCTTCATGGGACATCCTTGAGGAAACTAGTAACATGACTCAAAAATAAAAGTTAAAAGACAATTGACAGACATCAGTCAAAGAAAATAGAATTCAGATACATCATTGCTTCTCTAAATCCCTCATGGGACATCCTTGAGAAAGCTAGTAACATAACTCCCATCATAAAGTCAACTGAAAAGATAAGATAAATAAGCCATAAAGTCCAAAAGCCAGTAAAATATTTTCCAAAACTTGATCTGTTTGTTTGATTCGTTTTGATTGATAGAAGGATTAATTGATAGAGCCTGATGTTAGGAGATACACATAGCAGATAAGACTATGAGTTTGGTTTTGATGTTATGACTATCTATATAAGGAAAGACAAAGCCTGGTTTCATAAAGACATGTATCATATAAGACGTTGAGTCAGATGTCGTTGATGTGATATCCTGTGTAAGGCTATGTTTTATTGTTTTGACAATATCGATTATGTAGGAAGGACTCATCCTGTATAAGACATAGATTACTTTGCCGATAGCCGTATTCAAGAAGGACTCATCCTGAATGTGACCAAGGTTAATTGTTTCGACAATGTCTATTTCTAGGAAGGACACATCCTATAGCAGACATTAATTGATCTGTTTTGATTGTTTCATTTAGCAAGTTGTTTGATTTGACTTAGATACATTGCTGACTTGTTCACCAGATTAATGCATGAATTTGATATGATGTGTGGACAATTGACTGTGTGTGATGACAAACCCTAAAGGACTGACCTAGTGCGGCCTCAGGGGCTCATCGATTGATGACCTTGCCTACGTTATACACACAGAGACCTCATAGTTTGACTTGAATTTGACTGACCAAACTGACTATAAATAGAAGATGTGTGTGAAAGTGAATGTGACAAACCCTAATGGACTGACCTAGTGCGGCCTTGGGGGCTCATCGATTGATGGCCTTGCCTACGTTATACACGCAAAGACCTCGTAGTTCGACATGACCAATGAACTTGTAATATATACATGAATTGAAGCATGATTTTATACAGACAAACCTAAATGGGCTGACCTAATTCCTCGGGGGCACATCAGCAGATGGCCTTGCCTACATCCAGTCGCAGAGGCAACATAGTTCAACAAATGACAAAGACTGACAAGTACGACTGATTTTGACTCTGTTTTTGGATTTTTGAAATGTTTTGATTTTTTTTTGTCATTTTGAAGTTTTCTGATGTTTTGGTGTTTTCTCAGGACATTTTGCGATGTTTGTGGATTTTTCTATGGTTTTACGTCGTCAACACAGCCTATGTAAGAACCAATATGACACATGTCAAGTGCTTGCCCCCAATCGAGTATAAGACCAATTGATTATGAATAGGGTAAAATGGGGGATATGAAATGCACTCGATGTCAATCGTCCTAGGTTATGGGAAAGACTACCACTTATTATGAATGGTATATACAAGTGATGGATATGAAAGATAAGGGATATGTACAGGGATAGGTAGTATGTACAGGGACAAGGACTATGTATAGGGTAGATAGTATGTACAGGGATAGGTAGTATGTATAGGGATAAGGACTGTGTATAGGGTAGATAGTATGTATAGGGATAGGTAGTATGTACATGGATAGATAGTATGTACAGGATAGGTAGATTAGAATAATAGTAGACAAAGGAGCAAAGTCAACTACACATGGTGCCTGTTTGCCAGGTTTTCACCATGGTACCTATCCAAAGCGCCACCAAAGTGGTTTTCACTATTGGATGAATTATTTGTCTTTACTATTTTCCTGATTATCTAATTTTTTTGGTGTTACCAAGATGCTTGTGTGCCGGGTTTTCACCTTGGTGACGATTTTTGTGATTTTTTGATTTTTTTGTATTTTTTTTGCTAATTAAGACAAAGGCTCTCAGAAGCTATGCGTAGAACTTCTTCAGATGTAGACTATTAATTGGAGAGGACAATGGTTCCCCTTTAGGAGTAGAGAGTTGGTATGCTCATGATCCAAAAGATTCTGTAACAATATAAGGTCCTAACCAGTTTGGTTCAAACTTTCCTGGTTTTTCTCTTTCTACTTGATTCTTTGGGTTCTCCATTAAAACCAAATCACTGATGTCAAAGTTCTTGTTCAAGACCTTCCTATTATAGCTACGACGAAGGTGATTCTAATATGCTTGGAGATGGTCTAGTGCCTTCTATCTTTTCTCATCCAAGAATTCTAGCTCATGGAGTCTCGATACTCCAGTACTCTTCATCATCAATGTGGCCTTTCAGGGATACCCTTAGCGAAGGAATCTCAACCTCAATAGGAAGAATAGCTTCAAAACCAAATACTAGTGAATAGGGAGTAGCACCAGTGGGAGTACGGATACTTGTGCGATAAGCGCATAAGGTAGGGTTAAGCTATAAATGCTAGTCACGACCAACATCATTGACAATCTTCTTGAGGATTCTCATGATGGTTTTGTTAGATGCCTCTGCTTGGCCATTACCTTGTGGGTAGTATGGAGTGGAAAAGTGATGTTGAATGTGAAATTCATCACACAACTGGCAGACTTCTTGATTCTTAAAGGGGCGGCCATTATCGGTAATTATGGACTAAGGGACACCATACCGGCAGATGATATAGTTCAAGATAAATTTAGAAATTTGTGTGTCAGTAATGTATGTCATAGGAATGGCTTCAATCCACTTCATAAAATACTTAGTGGCAGTAACAATGAATTTGTGTCCATTAGATGATGTGGGGTGGATCTTACCTATGAGATCGAGTCCCCATTGGGCAAAGGGCCATGGTGACGTTATAGGACGAAGCTCCTGTGCTGGCGCATGTATCAAGTCTCCATGAACTTAGCATTGGTGGCATTTCATTACAAAGACATATGAGTCTTTTTCCATAGTAGGCCAGTAATAACCCAGTCTCATAATATTTTTGGCTAAGGTAGGACCGCTAGAATGGGAACCACATATACCCTCATGTACCTCACACAAGGTTGCTTGTTTTTCAGTAGAATCAAGACATCTCAGTAGGGTATTATCTAAGGCACATCTATATAGGGTGTCTCTGACGATGGTGTATTTGGATGACTTGCGGAGGAATGTCCTACGTTGATTATTTGATAGGCCAGTGGGTATGACTTCGACATGAAGGTAGTCATAGATTTCTTTGTACCATGGGGAATCAGGACCAACAATGTCACACACGATTTCAAAATATGAGATATTGTAGGTTGGGACCAAAAGTTGTTCTACCAAGAACTCAAACTTAGGCATGTTGTTAGGAATGTCGAGAAATGATGCAATTATAGCCATAACATCTGCTGCCCTATTTAAAACATGAGGTATCTGATGAAATTCAACCTTGTCAAAGTAATCTTTAAAGCTATCAGCCATGCATTTGTAGGGAGAAAGCTTCTCATCCTTAGTCTCGTAATCATCATTTATCTGTCTAATTACTAGTTGAGAATCACCATATACCTGTAGATTCTTAATTTTCCATGTGACTGCCATGCATAACCCTGTCACTAGAGCTTCATACTCTACTATGTTGTTAGTACATGGAAATGCAATCCTGAATGACTTAGGGATGGAATCACCCTGTGGTGTGATAAAAAATATACCTACCCTTGAGCCATGATTTGTATGTGAGCCATCAAAGTACAGTTTCCATGTTATGTTTGTGTAAATTGTAAATATGAACTTATCAAGAAAGTCTACAACTAATGGGTGATCTTCCTGTATTGGTGCATCGACTAACTGTTCAGCAATGACCTGTCCTTTAATATCCTTTCTTTCTACATACTAGATATCATACTCACTAAGTATCATAACCCATTTGGCCAGTCGCCCTGTTAATGCTGCCTTGCTAAGAAGATATTTCAGAGGGCCTATTTTAGCAATCAACATTGTTTGGTGGTTAAGCATATAGTGCCTTAGTTTTTGGGTAGCAAATACTACAACAAGACATGCACATTCAATGGTACTATAGTTGAGCTCATAACCTACCAAAGTATGACTGATATAATAGACTGCCATTTCATGACCTTCATCGTCATTTTGTGCAAGCAATGCTCCGAGTGATGAATGGGTTGCTATAATATAAAGAATCAATGGTCTTCCTTCAATAGGTGGAATTAGGACTGGTGGTGTGAGTAAATATTCCTTAATCAGTTGAAAAGCCTCTCCACACCTAGCTATCCATGCAAAGGGTACTCCTTTCTTAAGTAGATGTTGAAAAGGATGTGTCTTATCAACTAACTGCACTATAAATCTTCTGATGGATTGCAGTCTTCCTTGTAATGTCCTTAGTTTATTGATATTAGTGGGTGTAGGCATGTCTATGATTGCTTTTACCTTAGCTGAATCCACTTCAATGCCTCGTCTAGAAATGATATAGCCTAACAGCTTTCCTGACTTGACTCCAAACACACATTTCTTGGGATTGAGTCTCACTTTATACTTCTCCAGCCTTTGAAATATCTTGTCTAAAACCTGTGAATTTTCTTCCCTTATCTTGGATTTAACAATAAGATCATCGACATAATCCTCCATAAGAGTGTGTACTAGGTCACGAAAGATGGTGGTCATGGCACGTTGATAGGTTGCTCCAACATTCTTGAGTCCAAAGGGCATAACATTCCAGCAATATGTACCCCAAGTACAAGTTAAAGCTATCTTAGGTTGGTCTTCAGTTGCAATTTTGATCTAGTTATATCCTGAAAAATCCATCCATAAGGGACAACATCTCATATCCTGTTGTCATGTCAACTATCATGTCTATGTTAGGAAAAGGGAAGTCATCCTTAGGACAAGCCTTGTTGATATCTCTAAAATCAGTGCAGATGCGGATGCCCCCTGTTGGTTTAGTGACTGGTACAAGATTGGAAATCCAATCTACATAGTCAATAGATCTAATGAAACCAATGTCTAAGAGTTTCTTGAGTTCTGCCTTGACCAATAAAGCAATCTGTGGGTGCATTTTCCTCAATTTCTGTTTCACTGGTTTGGCACCTAGTTATAAGGGCAAGTGATGTAGAACAAGTTCAAGATCCAAACCGGGCATATCTGCATATGACCAAGCAAAATTTATCTGTCTCTGTGCAAAGAAGTTGTGGAATTCTGGTTGCTCTTTTGTTGTCAATGATGCTACAAAATAAACCAGTCGAGGATTCTCTTTTATGCCTATGTTGACTTCTACCGATTCTTCAACCAGCATGGGTGACTTTTCCTATGCAACTAGGAGAATGTTCAAACCTCCATCCTTAGATGCCTTAGAGATGTCTTCACCTTCGGATGTGTCCTTTCTTTTTAGTTTTTCATTGTCTAAAGGTGCCTTTCGGTTTTCACCTAGAGACTCATCCTTTTTATCTTGTTTATTCTTTTTCTCATTTTTGCGACTGGAGGGTTGAACAGATTCCCCAAAGTATGCTTTGTTGTCCAAGTCAATGGTAAAGCTAGCCTTATGATCACCATTAGGTATGCCTTCTCGTAATCCCAGGAGCTCAGCAATTGCTTCATCGTTCTCAAAAATGTCTAAGATAGGTGTGTCTTGTTGGTCCCAATCAATGAGTTGGGGATAAACTAAGAGCATGTCATCGTCAAAGTTATCAAAGTTTAATGGGGTCAATGTAAGGATTGAGTTATTCATATGGTCACAAAAGTCTTGCACTAGGTCCTATTTTCTCTTAGGTTTGGATCTAGGTGGATTGATAGGTGAGCCTAATGCCAAGGTTTGATTATTTGAAATAGATGTATCAGGTTGCCAAGAGGTAGGATCAAGTGATTCCCAATAGTAGTGTTTAAACCACTCCTCTTTTGTCTTGTTCTTTGGTGGACAGGAATTCAATGGATTTGGTTAGGATCTTAACATTAAGTCAAGTTCTCCAAATAAATTGTCAAGGTCCATAGAAGAGGTAGAGGATAGGGAATCCAACTCATAATCATTAGAGTTAGGGGAGTCACCATGATATTGGTCCAATGGTTCGTGAGATGTATTAATATCTTCTGAAGCACTTACTTCCTCAAGTAAGGGTGAGGTGATAGTAGGAACACCAATCTGAATCGGTTGAAACCCTAGCCCTATGCCTTTGGGCCCATGAGAAAAAAATATTGGTTCAATCCTCCCATCTTAGTTTAAGCCTAAACCACTTTGTCCATCGTATCCCTTGCTCTGCATGATTGCGAAACCCTTTCCATATAGATCTGTAGGAATGTGAGCAAGTGAGAGAGGCCCTTCTTCATCTTCCCTATATAGCCAGGAAGTGACATCTTCTGTATTTACAACCTCTTTGCTTAATTCTCCCCATTTAATGATTTTTTTTGTGGGAGGAACATGTATAGTGACCATAGATTGTCCCCTATCTGATGTAGGTAAACCGTATGACTTAGGAGGAATCAAATGGCTAACACAATATGATGTTGTCATGTAATACTCTCCACAACCCTTGTCTTGGATCTCAACCCTAGGAGTGGTAGGGATTGAGGGTGAAATAGATGTTCGAGTGAGTGTGGATGGATCCACATAGGAAGATGGATTGGACGATGAAGCCTCTTGGTTTACTGGCACTTGGCATTGGGGGATCTCTTTTAGATTGGTGCAATATTGAAATGGATCAGGATCACCATCTATAGTTATCTCTGTGCCATTGTAAGGGAATTTAAGACACTGATGATACGTGGAAGGGACCACCTTCATGGCATGAATACATGGTCTACTTAGCAGAAGGTTATAAGGAAGGGTGAGATCCAAGACCTGGAACTTTCTCTCCATTACCGTAGGACCAATTCTGATAGGAAGTGTTACCACCCCCTTTTATTTTCGTTCCTCATCATCATAAGATTTAATAACAATACTTTTGGTCATGTCTACACATGCTTCTGAGATACCTAATGCCTTAATTAGTTTTAAAGTTCACAAATTTAACCATACTCCTCCGTCTACCAAAACTCGTCTAACTTTGGTATCATCAACAAGGACTTCTAGATGTAAAGGATCGTTATGGTTCATCTTTTCAGTTGCATAGTCTTGTTTAGAAAGTGTGGCATGATGATTATTGGTCAAGTAGCTGACCATTTCTTGGAAATGATTGACATCAAGGTCATTAGGGACCGTGGTGTTCTGTAAAGCCTTATCGAGAATAGATTGATGCTCAGGGGAAATACGCAATTGTTCCAAGATTGAAACTTGGGCTGGGGTCTTCCCCAACTGGTCAAGTATGTTATATTGTAACTTGTAAGGCTATGGTGTTTGCTGCGATGGAGGGCCTTGGATAGTGATCTTAGTACGATGAGTATTGACCGCACACTCGGGATTTGCATTGATAGTAATGGTATTGATGTTCTCATCAGCAACGCGAAGGTGACAAATGATTTTTCCACTATTATAATCATGCTTGACACTCGCATAGTTGGCTGACATATTGGTCTTAGTACTCGAACTGGGAATAGTTCCTTTTCCATGGTCATGTAGTGGATCAGAAAAAACTTGGTGATTAGTGTTTGATGACTTTGGTTTCTATCCACCAACTTCAATAACTCTCCTTTCGACAAGATCTTGTATGATATTCTTCAGTTGTCGACATTTTTGTAAGTTATGTCCCTTAGTTCTATGATAATCACAAAATGCATTATCATCCCACCAAGCTGGTTTAAATTGTCCTGGATCATATTGTCTTGGTTCCTGCAGTTGTATAAGATTATGTTGTAATAGTTGTTTGAATACAGACTCAATGGGTTCCCCTAAGGGAGTGAACTCACATTTTTGAAATCTCCTTTGTCATTGTGGATGTTGAGTATTTTGGACCATGTTAGGAGGTTGATTGAAAACATTAAGCATGTTGGAAAAAGTGTGAGGTCCTTGTAATGTGATGGGTGGTCCCACTTGTAGCATTTTAGCATCAACTACCCCATCATTGGTGACATTTTTGTTGTGAGACCAAAATCTGTTTCTATTAGTGGGGGTGTTTTGTACGATCGGATTTCTGTTGGATATTGATGTCTTAAGTTTGCCTTTTTCAATGAAATCCTTTTCTATTATAACCCATTTTTCCACTAGCTCTAAAAAAGATGTACAACAATGTACCCTTAAGTTACTCCTTAGTTTTGCATGAAGGTTTTCTTGGAACATAGTAACTTTTTGTTTTTTCAGGTATCTCGACAGGACACCAGCTAGCTATAGTCCTCCATCTCTGGAAGAAAGAAATAAATGTTTCACCTTTGTCTTGTGTTGTGTGACACAAGGTTGCTATATTTATCTTGTGGTCTATGTTGAAAGAGAATTTCTCCACAAATTTCTCAACTAGTTCACCCCAAGATCTAATGCCAGAGTCTAGACTTGAAAACCACTCTAATTCAATCCCTACAAGACTTCTTAGAAATAGTCTCATAAGATATGTAGGGCCATAAGCGACATCTATGCATATGGTAGAAAATTCCCTTATATGTTCTATTGGATTCTATTTGCCATTGTACTTAGGGAGATTTGGTATGACATATCCGTGAGGGAAAGGGGTCATATACAATGATCTATCAAAGGGAAATGGGCATATGTCCTTTGTTGAAAAGGATTTCTTAGTTGACACCGACATGTTATCCATTTGCATTTTTAGTGCATGAATTTGTTTTTGTAAGACGTCAACTTGGGTCAAGGATGTGCTAGGGGGATTATGTGGATCTGTATATGTATTCTGAAATCTAAAGTCTCATGATGGGTTTCAATTGAACGTTGGTATTTTTGGTGGGTTTGGACTCAGAATGTTGGTAAATATGTTATGGTTTGGAATCTGCATAAGTTGGTATTGACCTGGGATCTGTGTGAATGGATTCTGACTACCAATCTGGGAGAAAGGATTCTAATTCAGAATGCGCGTAAATGGATTCTGATTGCTAGTCTGGATAAAGGGATTCTGATTCATAATATGAGTGAATGGATTCTGGTTGCCAGTTTGGGAGAATGGATTCTAATTGCCATACTGGAAAGAGGGAATGACTCATGTTTGTGTAGTTTGTGGTATAGTACTAGTGACCTGAGCACTAGGTATGGCCATCGATTGTGGTATGGTGCTTGTGACACTAACATTAGGTATGGCCATTGACTGGGATGTTGTACTTGTGACACTGACATATGGTGTAGAGGCTAATGTTTTAGGTCTCTTACTCCCAACAAGAGGACCGAAGGGAGTGGATGATGATCCTCCTATACTGAAATTAAATCCCAATGTCATGTCGGATGTACCAAATGGAGATGTATGGATTGTTGTACTCTGTGTAGGTATGCCAGATGGCATAGTTTTGTTGACCTGAGGTATAGTAGTACTAGCAATCGTTACATTTGTCCCTTGTGTAGGTTGAGTTTGTAAGGTGCTGATATCAAATCCTATAGGTAAGGTAGCACCTTCAGCTAGCAATTTGGCTAAGTATCGTTGATGATCATTTGCTAGGTACTCATCTACGAAAGAGGCAAACTTAGGGTCCTGTGCGACAGCCTCTATGTCTTCTGTTGTAATGTGACCTTGAGTGTTTCTAGTGGTGAATTTGTCTAATAGAGTCTTGTGAGGTCTTGAGGAAAATGGATTGATGAATTTGCTTGGATTCGACATCTTTTCTCTCTCTCTCTCTCTCTCTTCTCTTAGACCTAGTTTCAACCATATAAGATTAGCTCAATATGCAAGGAATGCAAAACTACATCTATGGATAGTATGACTTTTAGTCTATGTTTTTGGGATTTTCTAGGTGCAAAATAAGGAATGTTCTAAGATGACACTAGCCTAAAATATAAAGATGCAAAGTCTAAGTAAGACTCTAAAATAATCAATTCTATAAACCCAAGATGGAGGGACCAACTACCTAAAGTCTAACCACCTAAAGTCTAACCAAGGCATCAATTTAGTTAAGTCAAGGAACCAATGTAGGATGAAAATCAAAGACAAGCTGAGTTTCCTAACTAGACTGATGAGCTAGGAGGACTCTCTGTAAGAAAAAAGATAAAATGATAAGACTATGTTCAATGACAGATTTCATTGACGCTATGATCTTTCTAGAGTGTAGACGATGGACCAATCCTAAAGTTTGTAAAAATGACCCTCCTAGAAGTTTACTCTAAAGGAAAAATGTATTCTAAGATGAGACCAAACTTTGAATTAGGACAACTATGGTAATGACCATATGAACCTAAAGGATGCAAAATTAAGTAAATCATTTTAGGTTTTTGTTTCAAAGACTGCTTGTATAAAGACAACTGAAAAACTGGTATAACTGTGTTGACTAGACAGTGACCATGAATTCTGACTTTCTGATAATTAGGAAAATGTGTCGCAAGATTTCACAGATGCAGTTTAGTTTAACAGTTGCGGTTAAGTTTAACAGTTGCGGTTTTTTGATGATCAATTGCATGTCTCTGATAAAGTTCAATGTATGACTTTGACAGATGCAGTTAACCATCTAACATATGCGACTTGTAATGGAAATTATGACTTGGAATATAACATATGCGGTTTTTCGCAAATCAAATGCGAGCTAATCTGGTAGATGCGACTCTACGCTAGAAATATTTGACTGATATTGACAAATGTGACTCAAAGTTAAACATATGCGACTAGTAATGACAGATGCAACTCAAAGTTAAACAGATGCAACTCTAAAAACCAATTGCAACCTTCTGGTGAACAGTTGCGACTCTCTGTGTATTTTCAGTGATTTGAGATTTTAAAACCGACTATGTTTTTCCATGATCAAATTCTGGTAAATAAGGACAATCATAAGACAAAGTGTTTTCAGTTTGATTTTGGACTCAAAGAATGTCTAAGTTGACAACAGACAAGCACATCCTAATAGGCCAAAAGGCCCCAGGTTTTGTATACTTGGTACAACCCACCTAAATACCTCGAATTGGTGAAAAACACCTTTCCTTCTCGAGAGCAGATAGCTTAGAAATTTGGTGGCATTGGCTCCCCTCCGCGGCTCATTAACATCTTTCGAGCACACCAATTTTGAATTCTTTGGGCAATGACCTCCCATGAACTACTATCTCTACTCAAGGGGATCAGTAGTGAGTGTCTTTAGGCATGATACTGTACCCTGCACTATACCAAGCAACGACCAAAAATGGTTGGTCTCTTAAACAAAAGGTGTTTAGTATGGGCATTTCGTTCATGGGGCATGATCCATGCAGCGAGAGTCTCCTTTCAGATCCATCTAGTTGGAACCATACTCATGATTCTTGGGCTTTCCCCAAGAACCCACTTTTATATACTGGCTGGAAGTCCCTCGGGTTCAGGGTGCTACCGGTCTGAGTCGTCCTGGGGTGAGTACTTTTTCCCACCAGAACAGGCCCAAGTTCTAGGGTTGGTAACTATTTCTCTTACACCCAGGATCGCACAAATGTGCAAGGGGAGAGGATACTTCGATGTACCAAATCGTAAGGGTAATACACAGTTGTGCTTTCACACCAAACATAGAAAACACTTGTTAATTTAAAACCAAACGGAAGATTTGCTACACTACCAAACAATCTATTTCAAGAAATTTAACTAAGGTCTTCGACAATCGTTCTGCAGAAAGATTCATTAGTATTTTTCAGTATCATCTTTGTCAATCATCCTACAAAAACTTGTTAACTCCAAAAAACAAAAAGCCCACAAGCTAAAAATCCGATATTAGTAACACACAAATCAATTGAAAATTTTAGATTTCTAAAAACAAAAGCAAAAGGTTTACCAGTCAATTGCATCGTTGTTTTACCAGTTAGATGTGTCGATGTTATCTGCAATTTCATTTTTGATATTTACCAAATCAGTTGTGGTTCAGGAATTTGCAGATATGTCGATATTTTTTAGTTGCGTCATTTCTGGTGTTAGATGCAGTTCAAAAAATCAATTGCGTCACTTTGTCCAACTGATGCGTCAAATTTCAATTGTGGCATTTCATCAAGCTGATGCGTTGTTCCGTATGAAAAACTACAAAAATTAAAATAAAAGTCTACGGATATGTGAAGATGGTGTCTTCACGTCGGGTTCACCAAATGTAATGCCAAGAAAGTGCAAAAAGAAAAGATTAAAAGCAAGCATACAATGTAGATCTAAATGCAATCTAATTCTAAGCAACAAAGAACAAAGGAAAGTAAAAACGTAAATAAAACTTGAACAATCTCACCAAATTTGTACATATTTCCATGATTCATCTCGATTTCCCTTCTCCATTTTGTTGTTGTAGTATAATTTCCCTTAGATTTTCAAAGGTTCATGCAAGTATAGCCTATGATAGTGATTTAGCAAATCATCGAAGATTCAAGATAGTTGCTCACAAAAGTCATAAGATTTTGAGAGAGATTGGAATGAAGAATGACAGATCAATTTATAGAAAATTGATTATTCGAACGACATGTCAAGATTGAAAGATCAACGAATGGTTGAGATCGACAGATTAGTCATGTATTCTGATAACAGTTAGTAATGGCATGAGTGATATAAATTAGAAATAGAATTAAAGATTAAATAAATGATTTAATCTTCCAATTTGGTATTCGAAAACAGAAGAATTATCTTTGCATGAAAAAGATGAAGATGGATTAAAGCAACTCTTGTTCGAATGCATGCACAAGGTTTAATTAATTAAATAGGAATATTTAATTAATCCACATGTACATGCAAATGAGTTAGAACTGGATGATTGAATGATTTGATGAATAGATTACTTGAGAATGCCACTTAGATATTAAATCAAGAGTTAACTGAACGATTTGAATAGATCTTTGAGTTGAGTAAAAGTGAATACTTAGATAACTCACACAATTATCTAAATATAGAGGAATGCGTTAAAATAGAATTCATGAATTAAATAATTCATTTAATTCAAGATTTGATATTTGAAGAATAATTAAATAAATAAGATTTATTTAATTAAGTGATGAAGGGATTTAAATGAATAATTAAATAAATAAAGAATTTATTTAATTATAGTTGAAGTGTGATAAAGAATAAATTAAATAAGAATTTATTCAATTTGACAAGAAGGATAAGGTTAATTAGTAACATAATTAAATAAAAAATGTTTATTTAAATAATCAGATAGAATAAAGAAAAGTGTGAACTAATTAAATAATTAAGATTATTTAATTAATAGAAGGAATAACAAACTATAGAGAATAATTGAATAATTGACATTATTTAATCAAGACCATGAATAATACGAATTATGAAGAATATTGAAGTTGCAAGCTTAGACCAAATTTCGGTGTCTACAGTTATTGAATTAAAGTAATAGAAAGAAGAAACACATTAGACTGTGTCAGTTTGGACTTTATGGTGCATTTCACTCTTTGTTTAATAAAAACTATGCTCTGTGCCATTTACTTATGGATATAATATTGATAATTGATCATTTTAATTTCAGCTTTTGTGATATTTAGTATAAACCTATAGTCAATTGATGTTGCAAAGTGTGCGCCCTTGGTCTCCTTGTATTGTGCAACATATAACTTAGGTTCGTGACATGGCTTAATCACCTCTCATGGATTCATTAACTCTGGCAGTTATATCAGACATAAACAAATCGATCTTTTGGTGCAATGGTAACCGTCTATGCAACAATTGGTATTAGAGCCTGGGTCATGGGTTCAAACTGTTCACTTACATTAGGGGGATTGTTGTAAGGTGTGCACCGTTGGTATCCTTGTTTTGTGAAGTGTAGTGCTTGGGTTTGTGACATGGATTAATCACCTCCCGTGGATTCATTAACTCTGGAAATTGTATTAGGAATTAATAGGTTGATCTTTTGGTGCAACGATAACCATTTGTGCAACAATCGTATCATGTTTTGTACTTTCATTATTGCAAAAGTTTGTATTAAGTGTCATACTATGCTAGTGAGTAAATGACTTCTGTAAGGGTTTAAAGCAATAGTAATTGTTCTTATTTGGGTGTATCATCCTCTGTTGAACCTTAGTGGGTGGTTCTTGTGAGAAGATCTAAATGTTTGCTATGTGCTTGTATAAGCCTTAGTAGTTCATTCTATTCTCAACAATGAAGGGTCTATGGCACTATGTGTTCATTATTTAAGAGTTGATACTCTGGTAGAAAGATTTGAAGTGTTGGAAAAGCTCTTAGTGTATAGCTTTAGATAGTTTAATTTCTGCATTCCTTCTTCCCTTTCCCTCCCCAAACCAAGAATGATGAGCCAACTTTTAAAATCCTAGAGGTTTTTTAGTGGAGCACAATCCATCCACTGAATTTCCCATTATACTATTCAGAGAGGCATGACCTTTCATGATCAACAAGCCTATGAAATTGAGAAAAAATGAATAAAATTCAAGATAAAATGAATTGAAGTGTGTAAAATCCTCAAAGAGGATGAAGTATATATATGAAGATGAGTTTGAGTCACTGTAGGAGTGCTCAACTCAAGGTGGCAATGAAGTTGCACCAAGTGGCCAATGAGGAATACCACACAAATTTGTAGAGTTCAACTACCTCTTCAAGTGACACATCACCACATAAGGTGACTTAATATATAGAGAGTAATAAATAAATAATTAATAATTATTTTACTCCAACACCCCCCTTTAAGCTCAACTTAGGTGGGTACATAAATAGATGGGTCCCGACAACTAGGCCTAATGAGGTGCCCATGTGTACAATGAAACTCTCCCAAAAGGTGGAGAAATGTAGAAAAACCTATGGGAAAAACAACCATCCAAAATGGAGACGATAATAGGAAAGCACAATGATGAGAGACTATGAAGACTCCTAAAAATGATGAACTTATCCTTGTGATCTTCTACTAGAAAGAACGTCTAGATGCTCTCGATGAAGTGCCTTTGAATTCTGATGCAGTAGGAGATAGCGAAGGAGATGAACTTTCAATACTTGAAATGGAAGAATGAATCAGTGAGTATGACTCCAATGGAGCAAAGTGTGAAAATAAATAAACATGAGAGAGTTGATCAAGCTTGCCACTGCAACAACTTGTCTTCTTTGAGAGTCTCAAATTGTCACTGAAGATGATGTAAAATTAACTGTCTTTTTATATTTTTTAAGTTGATCTTAATGGAAATAATTTTGTTTGCTAATTCAAGAACAAATAAGATATTAAGAATACTCTGATTACATACCTCAAATATACCTTGACCACAAACACATATGAAAGTGTTGTTAGCTACTTGAACTTTGTTTACATCAGAAGGATAAATGAACATGTACACTTCTAGGTAAGGAGTCATATGATGTGATGCTCTTGAATCAAGAACCCATTTATCAATCTTTGAACCTATAGTAGCCATTAGTATTTTTCCTTTAGATGTTGAACTAGATGACAATTCTTGAAACCCTTGTTTCTCAAGTAGATGCTCAAGGTGATGTATTCTTTTCTTCATACATTTATCTTTAGTATTCCTAGTTTTCTTACATAAAGTATACTTTAATTTTTGTGTTTTCCCAGTTTTGACTTCTTTACCCTTCTATTTTATTGCAATAAGCACTTGTGGCTTTGATTGCTGCATTGTACCCATCTAAATCAGTTTTTCCTACTCCTTTGTCAGAAAAACAACAAAATCTAAGAGTAGTGGCATAATATAACATGCACCAAAGACATTCTTTGTTGCATGCAAGGTAGAAACAAATGTTGAACATTGTGGGCCCAATTTTGACAAGATACTCAAGACCAATTGTTCATTCTATTTTTCAATGCCACTTTGTTTGAGTTGAAAGCTTAGAGGATTTAATTTATTGAATAAGTCTTGGATTGTGTTGAAGTCTTGTGGATTAATACTTATCAATTTATTTTCTAATTGATGTCCTCTCTGTTGGTTGTTTTTCCAGTACACCTAAGGAATCTCTAAGGAGTAGCCAGTTCCCATACTCAAGACCCTTAAAATTAATGGCCAACTGACAAGATCTAGTCTAAGACTGAAATCTTCTTCACTTTAGGCTCTTTTGGACCTAGGAGGGTATTCCTACTATGTTCATTTTGGTTCATATATTGTAGAACACATTAATTCACAAATCAATTCCTATGAGGAGAAAACATAGATGAATTATTGAAAGATTGGCTTATCTTTGAGCAAACAACAACCCACTCACTAGGAATCAAAGGGTTATTTCAAAACACTTCACACATGCCTTATGATTAATGAATTTACGTTATGATTTCAAATAAATGAAAAGATAGACAATTAACACACTTCTGATGTAAATATTTAACAAATAGACTAGTATCTTGTCAAATTGGGCATTAGAGTCACATACACAAAAACTAGTAATATAGAAATGATTTAATTATGATAATAATCACTACTGAATTTGACACCATTTTTCAACAGACGTTCATCGATCGTTTGAAAAATCTTTGTCGAAAAAGCAATGAAATGATGAAAAAAATTTGTCGCTATTTTTTTGTCGCAAGTCCAACGAGGAATTAAACGTTGAAATAACGACGCAGATTCGTCAGTCGTTAGCATCATAAAATGACTCAGATGTTCATCAGAATATCGATGAAAACTTCGTGTATCCACCAATGAATTACATCCAAAATGCAATTGCAATGGCTCTTCCGAAGTGTCGAAAGAACACTAGACGTTTGTCGCCATTTCAACAAAATGGGCAAGTATTTACAACGAAGCCTTCGTTGCAGCTAAGAAACTTCGTCAGACCTTTTCTGTGATTCGTCGGTGGAGTTCGTCAAAATTTTGACGAAATGGGCAAGGAGTTACGACAAAGCCTTCATTGCAGCTAAGCAACTTTGTTGGACCTTTTATGTGATTCATTAGTGGACTTCATTGAAATCACGATGAAATGGATAAGGAGTTATGACGAAGCCTTCATCGCAGCTATAGAAACTTCGTCAGACCTTTTCGGTGATTCGTCGGTTGTGTTTGTCAAAATTTCAATGAAACAATGCAATTTTTTTTTTTTTAAATATTCATTGAAATGTACCATTGGTGAGAGATCAATTGAGTCGCATTCCTTCATCTTCAAATATCGGGAAATTATTTCATTCAGTCATTTTCCATGTTTATTAGACACCCGCTGAGATGTCATGTAGTTTCACCAATGCCTTGAGTCTCTTCGACAGTCAATATTACATATCACTTTGGTGTCACACATTCTCATCAATGTTTTGAGTCTCACTGATAGCTAATAGATCATATGTCGCTATGGTGTCATGCATCATACTGACGTTCTGAGTCTCCCCGAGAATTATTCCTTCGGTCTTAAGGGTAGGGGGCAAGAGAATGCTTGAATGTATAGAAAAGTATAACATTTTGATCATTAATTATAACAATGAAATGAATCTTAAGTTTGAAGCATTAATATCATTTACAACATTTATGATCAAGAATGAATGTAAGTAGAGAAACTTTTGCATACCTGCAGATGGTACAAAATTTCATGGTTAAGTCGAAGCCTCCCATCAACAACAAGATCTAAATATCCGTGTATCTATCTCAATCGAGCCTCTAAACCCTTCAGAGCTGTCAATTTTTCCACTAACCTGTTATGCACAAAATTCAAATTTTAGAGTTATGTCACCACTAAAATAGAAGAAATAGAGCTTTGAAACCAAATCCACACAC
Source organism: Sequoia sempervirens (assembly GCA_007258455.2). Classification (NCBI taxonomy): domain Eukaryota; kingdom Viridiplantae; phylum Streptophyta; class Pinopsida; order Cupressales; family Cupressaceae; genus Sequoia; species Sequoia sempervirens. Next base: position 10,087,092 of record VDFB02281492.1, on the reverse strand, counting down.
AACACAATGTGGTATTCATACAAAGCCATACAAACAAACTAAACTCAACATTGGAATGGAAACAACTTAAATTATGATGCAGCATGGATTGGTATAAATAATCATTTTTCTGCCACCATAGTGAAAAGTTAGCACTTTCTTTCATCTTTGCATATTGGTTTGATGCTTCAAACGATGCATTTCTTATATTGAAAAGTGCATTACCTTATTGAGCTTCTCTTTGTTTGAGAATAGTTTAATATTCTCTACTTAACAGAGCCAACCATGTGATGGTGGAAGCTCATTGGCCCCTCCCCCCCCTCACATCACTCTCAATTCTCCATACCCAATCATATAACATTAATCATTCATTCATCCATTAATAACATATAACATTCATTCATTCATCCATTAATAACATATAACATTCATTCATTCATCCATTAATAACATATAACATTCATTAATCCATTAATAAGCACATAAGATTCATTCATTAACATATAACATTCATTAATTAACATATTCAAATTCATTCATTAACATATAATATTCATTCTTTCAGTTTTTACATATTATCAAAAATATGGTTGCCATGATATGATTACAATCACTTTTTTTTGTTTCTTTTTAAAGCTACAAAAATCTGAAGTGGAGTAGTGTTTTCTAAATCAATATTTGTCCCCCCTTTAGTTGTTCTTCCCTCTGCTCGTGATCTTAATGCGCCTAGCCGTGCTCATGCGTGGGCGCCACTGCAAGGGGAATTACGCTGCAATAAGAAAGAAATGTTAAACTGATATGTTTTATTATTATTGTTACAAGTATTTCATTAATTAAAAGAACATTAGAGTGGTTCTCTTTACCTGATGGGTCCACATCATGTTCCTCCTAAACTTTTTTATAGACTCATGTTCAACATGTTGAACACCCTCTAAATTAATCTATAGTTGAAACACGAAAGGTTACATTAATTAATACACCAATTGAAATTAAATATGTTTAAGAGAACATGAGAGTGGTCCTCTTTACTTGATGGGGCCACATCATGTTCCTGATCTTCTCTAGCCTGATCATGCTCAACACGTTGATCACGCTCTACATGCACTAAAGTTGAAACACGAAATGTTACATTAATTAATACACAAATTTCAATTAAATATTTTTAAAAGAACTTTAGAGTGGTCCTCTTTACCTGATGGGGCCACATCATGTTCTTGATCTTCTCTAGCTTGATCATGCTCTACATGCTCTAAAGTACCGGGATGCACACCATGACCTTCATCTGTAGGTTGTGCTCCACCCTCACCGAGATGCATTCCAATGTCATGTGCAGTATTATCATTGCTTGAATGTTTAAAAAAAATAGGCATGTAATTATTTTATGGTGGAAATTAATATTGAATAGATTGCACAAGTATTCAATTTTAAATAAAATTTATTGAGTTTATTTACCTGCGTGTCGAATGTAGTGGAAGGTTGTGTTTTCCTAGTCAAGACTCTTAGGTGTTCAGCCATGGCACCATAGCCTTGCTGGAAGGCAATCTTCAGGTCATCTTCTGTGGGAACTCTGTTGAATTCAGAGCCCTACATTTTTGCATAAGATCATGAATTTTGCTTCTATGGTGTGATAAAACCAAAATTGTTTTCAATTTATTATTTGGATACTATATTTCATTTATTGATACTTACAATTCGTGTGGCTAATTCATATAACCACCAGAGCCAAGTTTGTGCTGCCCGTGTTTTTCTAGTCTTTCCTTTGTTTCCTTCGATGTGTCAGGTAGCCTATGAAAAGTTTGAAATACGTTAGATTATGTAAAAAAGAAAGAGTAATCAGTATATAATTACATTGTTGATAGTATCACATACCTTCCTTGGCCTGGTGGTGTCTTTCCTTTTTTCTTTTCAGCCTTCTCCTTTCCATCTAACACTAGGTCCTTCCACTCCCTCTTCGGAATCATGGGGGGACACTTGTACTTTTTGTTCTTCTCTAAATGTGACCTACATTGGTCCCTCCTATACTTTAGATAGGTACTAGCTTTCTTAAGGACCTTGGTTTGGTTGAATGTTTTATCACCGAACAACACAACTAAACGGTTACATTTGAACTCATCTTTTAATCTTGATTTTGGGAATTCCACCATGTACGTATGGTGGGCCTGAAGAGCTCCAATGTAATATCACTTAGATGTTTATAAAAAACATCATTTCCTGCAAAACGATCATGGGATCAATAGTTTAAAAAGAGCGATCAATAAGTAAATTTCAATTGGATTATATATAATAATAATTAAAACATTTTAAAGTACCTGGGACCTTCTCTATCTTTATGGGAACAGAATCCTCGGTCACCACAAGTGTGACCGAAAATGTTCCTGTACTAGTAATACGGGAAGATCTAGGAAATGTTGCTAAAACATCACCAGTACTAGTGGCCTCTGCATCCCCAGGTACATGTCCTGACCCATGTTCTAGCATGTGTTTGCTATCAGAGGGTGCATTAACAGATGCCTGCATGGTATGTGTTGCCAACATTTCAGACGACAATGGCACGAATAATGGGGTCAGATGATGTGATGTATGCGTAGGAATATTAGGATGGACACTTGTACCAACCCCTACTCCTCGGGCAACACTTGCAATACCCTGATCATGGCCAGGAGCATCATGAGGAGGAAAATAACCCTATAAAAACAACACATATTTTAGTTCATGAAATAAAAGAGTACAAAATAAAAAACCATGAATGAACTTATGTTATAATTAAAGACCTCATGACAACTTACTTGCAAGTTTTTTAATCTCTCAGTCAATATTTTAACCCTCTCTCTTATCTCATCTGTTTGAGGCACTATGAATATCAATTTAACCATTTCTTCATTGCATTTTTTTTGGATCTTCTTTATCATATCGAGAGGGTTTGCTGAATAAGTGATGTCATCATCACAAAATATTGACTGCACCTCACTATGGATGATCTCCTATACTACTGGTGCCTTTCCCCGATCAGTCGACTGCAACAAGAATATTAAAAATATTATCAAAATTAACCCAATAAAATTATGAAAAAAAATAATAATAAAACATTTTGCTCGTATCTAATTTGTACAATTACAATGAGGTAAACCTGTTGGGTAGAAGCGCCTGAAGATACATTGTGATCTGTGCTCTAGGCTAGAGCCTTCTCCGTACGATCAATGTCCTGCTGTGACAAAAATTAAATATAAAAAAACATTACCGAAATGAAACCAATAGACTTACAAAAAAAAACATAAGAATAAAATGGTATATTGGAGTCACTAATTGGAGGTTGGCTAAAATGGTACATAGTATGCACTACCCCCATAGTAACTGTGTTTGTAACTAAGCGATTCAAATTGTAATCGATTAGCAACTCTTCCCCTACAGTTATTAATTTTATCACACATACGAATACATAGTTTCCCTCGCATGCCTCAAATATGCAATTGGGTTGCTTATTTGTTGACCCAGGTCGTGTACTATTTATAAACCCTGTAATATTCCCTGATGCTTTTGGCCTTCTGTCAATGTACATAGCCACTCCTTTATTTTGATCCTTATCTTTTAGTTGTATATAATTTGTTGACAGTGCATACCTATGCATACTTCGTGTATATCAAACTAGTTGCATCCAATATTTGTAACTATAACAGGGTCTGGCATACTCCATCAATTCAATAACTTTGTCATAACAAACCTTTATGCCGTCCATGTAAAATAGGCCCAAACCATGTAATGACGATGGTGCTATGCGATATATCCTCTCGTTGACACAAAAATAAGTGTTTATTGGAAGAAGTTCCTTGGATACCCATTGTTTCCATAAATGTTTGTACCTCAAGGGCACCTCGACATCGCCTATGCTCTCATCATCATAAGAACATGATCATCATAAGAACATGACCCCCCTTCAACAAGAAAAAATTCCATGCGTTTATGGAATTTTATTCTAATCTTTTGACCTCTAGTTGATCTCCCTCTTTTAGACATACTACATGTCTCGCTTTCCTCTTCTCTTCCTGAATTTCCCTCGCTCAAGGAAGATAGATCTAAAAAATACCTATTTGGTGGTACCTGCACTCATAAGGATGTTGGATGAAGTTCTTTCATGAGTGATGTGATCCCAAGGTGACATTATAGTTAATCCCATCATTTCATTACTAAAATTTCATGGATTTATAAGGTAATCAAGAGTCTTGATAGATTGCAAGCTGTGTTACTACCATCAAATGTGTCCATCACAAATCCGTCTGTAACTTTTAAATCCCAAACTTTGTAACAAGTGTTAAATGTGACTATGGTCCAGTTTATTAGGAGCCCTCAATCTTGTTCCTCTAATTTTAACAAATGACTTTTTGCTCTTCATTCAAGTAAATAAACTTGAGAGGGAAACACACCAAAGTGGTTTATTGGACTTCATGACTAAAAGAAATGGCGACAAATTTACATTTAATTTCCATATGTCCTAGGTAGGTTGTGGGAGAGTGTGTACTAGGCCTGGTTAAGTCATCATAAGTTTATGCTTTGGCAATAATTTTTTTTAAGTCATATTAAATCTTCCTATGTCTAATTGCTAGGAGACTTTTGGTATGTTTTAAGGTAGGATGATTGATGAAAGAGCCCAAAGACTAGGCTTTCTCCATGGTATCTAGGTACACATAGTAGTGGTCTTCTCTTATACAGTTGGACATGATTTAAGAACTTAGCTAGGAATTATTCAATTAACCTAAGGTTTTTCTCATAATGCCATCATTGGAAAAGTATGATCAAATTCTTCTATTATGAAGAATTGGTCTATGTGCCTCTAGTAATCAATATAAATGTTTGTAATGATAAAATGACTAATTGCATCAGGTAGGAGAGAATCAACTTTGAGTTCTTCAAAGATTATATTCCTTTATTCATAATTTTTAAGTGTTGTGTGTGGAGGAGGTTATCACTACCAAGAAGGGAGGAGACCTTTCCTTGTATTCTTTTATAATTTTCATTATTCTTATTTATTTTACACTTACATTTACAAATACACATACATATTCATTTACTATTTTCATTTATTTCTCATGTAGTTTAATAGTTTGATCAATTTCATATTATATGTGTTGAAGACTTTAAATTTCAATTACATTAATTTATGGATATGTTGTCTTTAACACTACAAAACCATATGCTCTTTGCATTTACACTTGCATTTAGAAATACACATTTATATATATAGATATAGATTTCTTTAATGGTGTTGCATTTATTTTTCTAGGAGAGCATCCAGTAATTCATTTACATTTTACATTTAAAATGCACATATACATACATAAATACATGTACATACATATATATGTGTGTGTGTGTGTGTGTGTGTATGTATATCATTATATTCGATTGTTGAGAGCAGCCCATTAGGTTTGCACATGGATAAAAATTCATGAAAATCAGATCCTCCCATACATGTTTTGTGAAACTGGGCTTGAACCTCTCATTTCACATGCTTTTTTTCACAAAACTATTGAGGGCAGCAACTATACCTTCTTTATTTCTCATCCTACGCCCTATTCATGCATCCTACAATTACAATAGTATCCATAGGGCCTCTTACACAAGCTACAGTAATCACAAAAGTGTAAGAGCCCTTTGCTCTTATCATGTTTGGACTCTAGAACCCTCAAAATAGAAGGAGTAACTTAGATTATGATTTATTGGTGAGGTACATGGACAAAATCATTAGCACCAGCTCATTCTTGGAGTCTTTTGAAAGAGAAGCGAATCAGGTGGCAGTTAAGTACAAACCTTATAGTGTCAAGGTGAATGAGGTGATCAATTTTGATTGGCCAACTGATGAAGAGTACCAGTGTAAAACCCCATCCCACAACCTAGAGGATGATGCAATACTGTGGAAGCACAACTAATTTTTTTTCCTTAAAAGTTAAAAAAAGATGAGTAAAGTATCCTACTCTAACCACATACATCCTCTAGGCTACGTAACACGTCTACATGTGAACACCATTACTTATAAAATTAAACGAACCATAGCATAAGAAAATTAAACTCAAGATACAACTTACAACAACACATTAAGCCATTGCAAGATAAATCTAACACATAGAAATGTATTGAACATATTTCCACAGATACAACACCATTAAATCCAATAATGAATCAATCATAAATATTATTACAATTACACCACAAAGGTTCACCTCAATACAAATGAGGTATTACAATTAAACATATAGATCCACAGTTACAATGAAGAAGGAGAAGAACAACTCCAGAGAACCACACGAGCTCCTTGAACAAGAAGATCCCACCATCACGAATAGGAAGAGAAACTCAATAGTGTAAGATGCATGCCACCAGCCATTTGGTACCCATAGGCCCAACCCCCGTGCTAAGAGATAGTAATAGGAAACCAAGACAACCTATTACCTCTAGACACAGGCAATATACAAAAATACTCATAGAATAGATAAACAAGAACTAGGGCCACATTGCTTCTAGAATCACTAAATCAAGTACAATCACAATACAAATAATCTGACTGTTGACATAGGAGGAGTGTCATCACAAAGGTTGCATTGGTTGTCCAAAGGAGATCTTCCTAGGTCTCGAACCCCCTCTAAGGTTATACTAGTAACCTTTCACGATTTCAGCCCCACATGCACACCAATGCGGAATCGGTTATCTTTCGAAAAGACAAGACAATGATCTAGCCATTCCAGGCCTTCTCGACTCATCTCAAG
>VDFB02281492.1:9968251-10080258 GCA_007258455.2 Sequoia sempervirens | reverse complement strand
TGGGAAATTTCATAGTTTCTTGCAAGTTTGTTTGATTTTCTGATTTTCCATTCAAAGAATTGGTTGTTTCAAAGGATTTTTTCTAAATCAAGATTTTTACTTCCAATGTATGATGTTTTGTTTGAATTTTTAAAAAAAACACATTGGTAAAACACATCAAACATGTACAACTTAAGACTATGTAGGACAATATTTACTAGATTCTGACTTGGATTTTACTCTAGCTGCACCTACTTTTAGTAGATGATTAGAAGCTTGACCCCACTAGCTCCCCTCCACGACACTCACTTCTACGGGGCAGCCAAGCTTCAATACCCATGAATCTCCCATTGCATATTTCTCATCTCTACTAAAAGCCACAAAAATGTGGGATGACTTCAAAGGTTAGACCTTCTACGCCAGTAAATAGAATAAGGATTTTTTCCTTCTAAACAAGAGGTTCTGGTATATAAATTTTATTCATGGGGGATCATCCATACAGAAAGAGACCGTTGCTTCCCTTCTTGTCAGAACAATCCTCGTGATACTTGAACTTTCCTTAAGTACCCACATTTATATCCCAGTTGGAAGTTGCTTGGCTTTAGTGTGTTACCAGTTGGGTCGTTCCCTTGGGTGATTACTTTTTCCCACAAGGCAGACCCTCTAAGGATAAAACAAAATAAAAATGAATGGGTTTGGATTTTTGGTCACCTAGTTAAGGTGAGAGCATATGCCTACCATTCATCAAGCACCAAAAAATGGTGTTCTTTACCCTTCTAATTAAGCTAGATGCTTATCTTAATCAAAACAAAGCATTAAACAACTCTAGCCCCTACATAAATCATTAGTAGTTTGATAGGATTGTCTTTGACCAGCGTATAAAAGTACCTGCAAGTAGAAAACACTAATTAGTTCTTAAATTTTTTAGATTTTGCAAATTTAAATAGATGTGCTAAAATAGTCATCCAATGTGCTAAAATATCATTCTAATGTGCTAAAAAAGCTACTCTATGTGCTAAAATAACTCATGTATGTGCTAAAAGAACTGATGAACACACTAAAAGAAGTGATGAATGTGCTAAAATATTGATTGAAAGCGCTGAAAGACTCCTTGAATGATCTAAAAAAATTACTAGATGTGCCAAAAGAAATGTTGTATGCAACATAACAAACCTCGAATGAGCTGAAAGATTTGTTGTATGCCCCAAAACAAAATTTGAATGCGTTGAAAGATTCATCATATGCATCGAAACAAAATTTGAATGCATTGAAAGATTCATCGTATGTGCTAAAAGAACTCATGGTCGAGCTAAAACGTCACATACAACCTGTTCACAAGAAATTTTCTAGAAAATTGGTAAAAATGGGGTTGAGCCCCATGGTGGGTGCCAATTTATGTGTGTGTGAAATGTGGGAGAGTTAGTAAATCAATACTAAAGCACACAAACACCAATGAGATGTATTATATTAAAGATTTGAATCAAAGAACTACTCTAATTGCAGTGAAACAAATCTTCAAAAACATTCTATTGTTCTCTATTCTCAAGGATTTATTAAACCATATTGGCTCTCAAATTTTGTATCTGCACTATGGTTGTTAAAATGACAACTTGAGAAACGAGATGCTGTTCTAAATGCCAAAAGTCTAGGTTCCTACACGAAACTATGAGATGAACACTATGATGCTATGATAATGGCGATATTGATAAATGGATAATGTTGCTAAACTATGTGATACAAATGCTATGATAAGAATTTAAAATGATTTGGCATATGCTCAAATGACCATTGATATGATGACCTAAAATTCAACTATAAAGCAAAACATGATTCTAAGTTAACATGATGTTATAATGCAAACTTGTTAAAATGCTAAACAATCCTAACTATAAACTCCAAATGCTCCAATGCTCCAAAGCTATTCCTGCATAATAACTCTACTCAAATATGGGATGCCAAATACTATAGCAAAGGGTTGTATTTATAGGATTTTCCAAGCATCTTGTGATGTGGCAACAATCGATGGTTGAGATTCAAACATGAGGGATGAATGGTGGAGATGAAAAGAATCAAGAAGGATGTTCCCTTGACCAAAGCCAACATGCCATATAGATGAAGGAATCAAATGTGTGAGAAAAATACCATGTATTCAAAGTTTTTTGAAGATAATTCTAATTTAAAAATTAGAATTATTTAATTTTATGTGACCTTGGTGAGGTGGCATTAAAAGTTGTAGACATGTGCTTGAATTCCAAATTTGGGATTAGTGAAAATTAATTAAATAAAAAAAACTATAGAATTTTTTTTATTTAATTAAATTAGAGGAATGTGATTTTAAATTTGGAGAATTAGAAGATATGAACTATATAAATAAATTGAGAATTTATTTATAAGTAGATGAAATATTAATTAAATAACAAGTATTTAATTAATTAAATGTCTTGACCAATTTTAGGTGTATACAAGAGGCTCATCAATTTGTGAAGAAGTGTATGCAATTTCAACAGCATGGGGACCTTATCCATGCTCTAGCTTGAACTCCAACTAATTGTTACACCTTGGCCTTTCTCGCAGTGGGCACATAACCTCATAGGAAAGATCACCCCTACCTCATCTAATGGTCACAAATTCATCATGATGACCATTGATTATTTTACAAAGTGGGTTGAAGAAATCCATATGACCTACTGATGGGACCATAAATTGTCTCATATTTTATCAAAGAAAATCATCTATTTCTTCCTAATGCATTAGTGTTAAAGTTGATTTGAGTAATGATTGAAAGTTCTTTAGCTTGTTTAAAGTAAAATATAAAGTAAATGTTTGATTTATTTTTGGTAATCTATGTGATCCAAATTTCCTCTAATATGTTTCCATGAAGTGTTTAAAATGGTATAATGTAGATAAATGAGATATTAAATAACTCATGGTAAGAAGAAGCTTCATAGACATTTGCAATAGAGAGCTCTAGACACTTATAGCAGTTAACTCCTGAAAGATTTAGAAGGCTTTGAAGAAATAATGAGAGGATAGAGAAGGCCCCCAACACACTCCTATATTCATGCAAAATCATGGACCATCAATCATTCCTAAATTAATGGGATGAATATTTGTTTCATGTTGAGTTTTAAAAATCTCTCACAGTTATTAAATTTCATGCTTACTTCTTCCACCAAAGATAACTCAAGTTACCATATCACTCAAATGTTGTTGCATGATTATAGCATGTTATTAATGCTAAGGATCAATGATATGGTTGACTGAACTGAAGAATAATTCCTTCATTCATGTTCAACACTTGAAGACTTCCTACAAATCAAGCGCCCAAAAATTGTGAAAAATGTAGTCTCAGTAAAACAATGATATCTCCCTCATTTTTTAATGAAATTCAAAAATTAAAAATGATCTAGAAACTAGATTTGAAGGGATAAAAATCATTTTGAGAATTTGGCATGGTTTGTAGTAGAGGAGTAGTAAGCATCAAAAATGACCGAGACAAAAGTGACGTGATAGAGGACAACAACTTCATTTTTCTTAAAATTTTGTAAACGACCCCTCAAAAATAGGATCTTGGATCCACATTATTAGTGGATTGGTTGGATAGATATGGGATGTGAATTATATAGATAAAATGTAATCATTTCATCAAAGGGAGGGGATTAGAAAGGCTTGTTTTAGCCTAAGGAAATAGGATAGATCTAGTTTCATTTTCTAGCAATGTAATTCCAGGTTTCTAAATTAAATTTGAATCCAAGAAAGCTTTTTATTTCTAGAAATTGTTAAGTAGTTTAGTATTTTTAATGCATGAAAGTGTTCCTTAGATTAGTTACATTTCATGCAAATAGGATTTATTTCTGTAAGTAGAATAGATTGTCAAGCAAGTTTTCTACTTTCTCTTTTGCAAACAACCATGGACACCACCTTGGATTGATAAATTAAATGATGAGGATTATAATGACCCCATCACCTACATCATAGGGAAACAAATCTCCAAATTCATCCTAAACTACCTCATTTTTCACTATGGTGTTCCACAAGCCCTTATCTCAAACAATGGAACACCTTTAAAAAAGCAAGATGTATGAGAGTTGTGCCAATGATTTAATATACAACACCAGTTCTCTACTCCATACTACCCCTAAGGCAATAGTCAAGCTAAGGCTTCTAACAAAACCATTCTAAAAATACTTAAAAATATGGTCAATGAAGCTGGTCATGATTGGCATCTACAATTAAATCCCACCTTATGGGCCTATAGAACCAATATTTTTACCCCTATAGGTGCCACACCCTTTTCCCTAGTGTATGGAATTGAAGCCATCCTAACCATCAAGGTAAATATCCCATCACTGAGAGTGTCACTACAAAATCTAATTACTGATGAAGAATATAGGGTGCTCGGTTGAACGAGCTAGAATTGTTGGATGAGTGTAGTCTTGATGCCTTGAATAATTCATAGGCTCACCAAAACTGACTAAAAGGAGCTATAATAAGAAAATGAAGAGTCAGTCCTTCCAAGTGGGAGATCTTGTACTCAAGTAGAGTCAGAAGAATACGCTAGATCAGGATAGCAAAGGGAAGTTCAAGCCTAATTGGTTAGGACCATTTATTGTCACAACTAGCTATTGCTAAAGAGCATATTAGTTATCAACCCTTGAAGGATAACCCTTGCAAGAACCTATCAATAGCTTGCACCTCAAAAAAAATTATACCTAGGCTTGAAGGGTATAAATCTGAAAAAAAATAAAAAAATAAAAAAATACCAAAAATCCAAAAAAATAAGAAAAAGAAAAGAAATTAGGGAAGAAAAAAATCATCCTCTAGTGAAAACCACTTTGGTAATGCTTTGGTAAAGTACCTTGGTGAAAACCTAGCAAACAAGTGCCTTGCATAAATAAGCATCATCCATCCATCATTGCCTCTTTGGCTTATCCTACTTCACCATCCATCATATTCATCCATTGTTGCAAGAATGGAAAGAATGAAGGTATTATCATTGATGTCAATTGGTCAATTGGTTATCAACGGGTTGTCATTGTCATTAGTTTCATGGATGCAAGTTATTGACTGCATATGTCGAGGATATTGAGAAAATTATATTGAGGAAAGATTGCAGGTGTTCAGTGGTTGCTTCGAGTTTTCCTCTGGGATTTTCTCCTATGTTTGTGTGGTTTAGATATGTTGAACATGGTTGTTTGAAGCTGCTATATCCAAATTTTTGGTTGTTGATTCATTATATAGTGTGAGTTATGTTCACTAGTTGTGAATTGTTGTTTTCTATGTTTTTGGTTGAGCTCCAGGAGAAATTTTGTTGGTCTGGATTTCTCTTTGTTAAAATTTTATGACTTGTAGTTCTAGAGTTGAGTTGTTTTGATTGTATTGAAGATAATTTTTGTATCTAGAAGGTGTTTTACATTGGTTTGGTCAACCTTGTGTTAAAAAGTACCTTTAGAGTTGATGAAGCATGTTGGATCTATTTGGGTCCTTATTAAGCATGTGTTTTGGTTTCCCTCATTCTAATTCCACCCTAGGATGTTTTGGCACCAACTTAATATGAATTTGAATTTGAATTTGGATGGCTGACTTTCGGATATGTTTTAAAGTTGAAGATGGTATAAATACAGGATGAGTTAGTGGTGAAATAAAGTAGAGCAAGTGAAAAGAGAGATAAGTGAAAAGAAATAGAGTAGATAGATGCAAGATTGATGCGAATCAGTGAGTGTGTGTGATGCAAGTGTGGTCGATTAGTGCGAAGGCCAAATGCTGAGTTTTTGAATGCAGTGAGCAGAAGGTGTACTCTATCATTCATACATGTTTGAAAGTGGTTGAGCAAATTGCGGTGGATTTCTCTGTTGCATTGAGATTGTCTTCTCTTTGTAATGTATCTCTTCTATCTTCTTTGTATCTTTATGGAAGTTATCCCTTTGGGTTGTTAGCCCTGTTGGACAGTGAGTCCTTATCCAAACAGTGAGTCCTTGTTTTGGAAATGAGCCTTGTTTTTCAGGTAGTGAGTCTCTTGTAATCAGTTTAGATATTCTCTATAGTGTCAGTTAATCCTCACTGTGGTTTTTCCCTTATTGGGTTTTTCATGTAAATCTGGTGTTATTGTGTTTGTGTGATAGTTTTTAGTTTTTGAACTGGCATTTAATGTTTAATCATTTAAGTAGTGTTAAGGATTAGTTCTGGTGAATGAATTAAGGTTTAAATCTGTGATAATTGATTCGCCCCCCTCTCAGTTGTCTTGTTCAACATCCATCACATCCTACTATCCTATTTATTCCATCACCCATCTATGTTCGTATCATAGTTGAATACTTTCATAAGTATCATATTCCCCTTTAGTAGTACTTGGCACATTCCTAAGGTCAGTTCGTCCTACATATATCAAAGTAGTTTATCACATCACACTGGGGGAAATTTGTCTATACTTGCATTGGATTGGGTTCTTGTATATCTTAAGGTTATTCTTGAAACCTCTCAAAAAATCCCAAAATAGTCATAAAATCTCACAAAAATCCAAAAACACTTGCAAAATCTCAAAAATCCAAAAACCATGAAAATCTTATATAGCCAAAATCCAAAAACATTCAAAAAGTTGTAAAGTCAAAATCCAAAACATCCAAAACATTATCAAAATCCCTAAATAGGTCAAAAAGTAAAAAAAATCAAAAACATGGTTTCCAAACTACGAGTCTCTAAGATTCAACATAGGCAAGGCCATCACTGATGTTCCCTTTAGACACATTAGGTCAGTCTTTAGGAGTCCATCATAATAAACTAACAATCCATCAATGTTAATATCTCATCAATAAATGGTTGATGGTCAAAGTCTGTCAAACTACATGGTCTCTATGTGTATAATGTAGGCAAGGATAATCATTGATAATCCCCCAAGGCCCTAGGTCAACCCCTCTTAGGTCTTGGTCAAAACTCAGAAAACACAAAAACATTTGAAAACTTGAAAACCCAAAACATTGGAAAACATTCAAAAAACCCTAAATAGCCTCAAATAACCTAAAATCCTAAACATTCAAATACACCCAAAAAGATCCAAAAATAGCCTCAAAACATTTTCAAAACATCAAAAACATTGAAATATTCCAAAAGTCCAAAAACACCCATCCTATCTTGCTTTCACTCGTAATAAAGTTCCATCCATGATGCAGGAGTACCCTGCTTATAAAGCAATCCCGTATAAACCAAAAACAATTATTTTCTTACATTGCATTTAGTAGAAGTTTTAGTAGTTCATTCTACATTTTACCACATCATTGTTTCTTAGCTCACAGAGAAGGATATAACATCTACACATCAACATCTATCACATATCTATATTTCACATGAATTGCAATTGTTTGTTGAAAGTTATCACTCTCAGAATTTAACTGTGTTTACTAGTCAAAGCATTTGGGGCCGACTTGGTCTAGATTCTTAGTGTGGACCCATTCTAGATTGTGCAAAGCTTAATGGGACATCATACATGCATCTTTGGTTCATTGGGACCTATCTTGAAGATTCGTAGGTCATATCTTTTTGCATGGAGTTATTTCTACATGTTTTGAAGCTGACCTTCATATTTGATCATTCATCAAGTTATTGACCCTTGTGGCCGACATAGACCTATATTGGAGCTTGAGAAGCCTATTTATAAGCATTATAATTCATTATGGATCATTAGTTAGTTATCCAAGATTAGATAGATTTAAGATATTTTCACATCAACCCTTTAGGGGCATGTAATAAGGCCTGTTGGCTAGTTGTATTTTTGGAAGCCATTGTGGTAGGCTTGTGAGCCTTGGATAATTCACCCATGAGGCATGTATTTCATGTGAGTCTATTAATTCAATGAATTTTTATGTTCACATATCAATTTGTTATGTTATTTCCGTTGTGTTGACTCATTGCTACATGGTCCAAACTATTCCTTCTGGAACCCTCCTACCATGACTGTACCAAGTGGTATCAAAGCAATTTTTTGATTCTTGAAGGAATTCCTTGAGGTGAAAAGATTACTAAATTGAGGAAGACTACATTCATTTTCAACCGATCGTCGATTGTGAGGCAGTTGAAGCCCTTGTAGCCAGATCATCGAATTGAGGCAGTTGCATTGAATTTGAGGGGATACATGCCACCAAGGAGAGTACCTGCAATGATGAATGTTGTTGGAAGAAGGGATGAAATGCTAGAGATGATGTGAGAGATGTGAATTAGGTTAGATGTTGTTGAAGAAGATTGAAGGCAAGGCCTAAACCCTAGGCACAAAGATGAAAGTGATGATGAAGTAGAACATGCGAATCAATTTATAGAAACCCTAGGTGAAGAAGATGAAGAATCAGATCAAGATGTTGAAAGAGATCTCAAAGATTGGTAAGTGACCTAGAGTTGAAATTAAAAATCACGTGGGAAATTTGAATCTTGAAGAATTGATTGACTGGATAAATGAAATGGAAGAATACTTTGAATATGAAGAAATTGAAGATACAGAAAGAGCCAAATTTATGAAAACAAAATTGAAAGGTCATGCTGCATTATGGTGGAAAGAAGTTAAATTGGACTAAAATAAAAGAAGAAAAGAAAGAATCGTCAAATGGGATAGAATGGTGGAAAAGTTGAAGAATCAATTCATACAAGTCGAATATGAACTAGAATTATTGAAGAGATTGCAGAACCTAAGACAAAAAGAAAGATCTATGAAGGAATGTTGGATGTTGTGGTTGTGTTGCTGATATGTGGTTGTCATTGATGTCAACACTATTAGCATTGTTGTACTGAAGGCTATATATGTCAAGGATATTGAGAAAATTGTAATAAGAAGTTCTACAACTTGTCAATGGAACAATGAAGGTCATGAAGGTGTCTTGATGAGTATGTTGACAATCAACTATTGTGGACTAAAGGGTTTCTTGCTAAGTGTATCTAGTTTATCCATCAGAAGTTTTAGAGGTTTGCATGAAGTCTTGAGCAAGTTATGGAACCATGCTGCTGAGTTAGCCAAAGTCCTTCAAAGGTGTATCCAATATGGAGTCTCCTTGAATCCTAAGAAATGTGTGTTCAGAGTTTCTGAGGGGAAGCTTTTGGGGCACGTAATTTTTGAAAGAGGAATATCAATCAATCTAGATTGAGTCGAGTCCATTCTGAAGATCACCAGGCTAGGAAGCAAGAAAGAAATGAGATCTTTCTTTGGGAAGATCAACTTTGTGAGAAAATTCATCATGGGCTTTGTAGAAATTGTAAAACCATTGAATGAGATGATGAAAAAGGATACCAAAATAGAATGGACTGATGAGGAAAAGGCCGTGTTTTCACAAGTCAAGCGATCCATTTTAGAAGTGCCAGTTCTCACCAGCCCTAACTACTTGAAACCATTTTATATCTATTCCTTTTCTTCTAAACATTCCTGTGTAGTTGTCCTAACTTAATGAAGAGAAGAGGCAGAGGAGAGGCCAATTGCTTTCATGAGTTCTCCATTCAAGAATGCTGAGGTGAAGTACCCACCCCTTGAGAAACAAGCTTTTGCGCTAGCCCGAACTGTCAAGAAGTTCAGGCACTACATTCTCCGAAGCCAAATCATTGATGTAGTTCCTGACGCTGCTGTGAAGTCCCTACTCATGCATAGTGAGCTAGGAGAGAGAAGAGGGAAATGGATGGCCATTCTGTAGGAGTTCGATCTAGAGATACACCCAATGAAACTTGTTAGAGGTACTAGCCTATCTAAGTCTATGGCAAATGCTGATGACAACATCATTTGTCAGCAATACACAACCCAGTCCTTCTCCAATGACCCTTGGTATGTTGATATTGTCTATTTTATGCTCAACAATCGGTGTCCAAAAGGAATGAATGCAACTCAAAGGAGAGCGCTAAGAATGAAGAGTTCCCATTATATGCTCAAAGGAGGGTTGCTATACAAGAAGGATTTTGAGGGAGTGTACCTACGATGCCTTGATCAACAAGAGGCTAAACATGTGATCTTTGAGTTTCATGGGAAACACGGTACAGGTCATGGTTCTACAGATCCATAGGCACACCAGATCCTCAAATCTGGTTATTACTAGCCTTGTGTATTCAAAGATGCCCATCAGCATGTGAGAACATGTCACAAATGTTAGATTTATGCATCAAGAGAATGCCATGCAGCCATGCCATTGCAGTCTGTCTACGAAGTAAGACCATTTGCCCAATGGGCATTAGATTTTATTGGGGTAATCAACCCAAACTCTTCTGCAGGGCACAAGTTTATTTTGACTATTACTGATTATTGCATAAGGTGGACAGAGGCTATACCCTGCAAGAATAGCACAACAGATGTAGTGATCAAGTAACTCACCGAATGCATCACTACAAGGTTTGGGGTACCCTTCACATTGGTATGTGACAATGGCTCTTCTTTCTCTTCTGCTGAGTTTATTTCCTGGGCATATGATCACAAAATTGTCTTGAAGTATTCTTCAAACTATTACCCACAAGGCAATGGAGTTGTAGAATCAACCAATAAGAATCTCTTAGGGGTAATTAAAAAATTGTTAGAAAATAATTGTAAGGAAAGCTAGATGTGGAAACAATGCTCTTAACACCAAAACCTCAGAGAAGAATGCAGATATAATTTTAATTTTTCAATTACAGTTCAATTAAGATGCACTATGAAGTAGATAACAGAAATAGAGTATTTGACAATCACACATGAACACCAGATATACGTGGGAAAACCCTTACGGGAGAAAAACCCACCACACCAAGAGAAATCACTTTCTATTACAGTAATGGAGATTACATAGAAATGTCAGACTTATCTTTCTCATGTCTATTTACAGCAGCATTCACCATAAAAAATCTTGTACAGGAACCTTCAAGTTACAGTCTTTATAGATTAGAATACATTTTCTGATCATACAACCACCCAATAATCCGTCGATGCAACCAACAGATCACCATATGCAATCACCGAGTATATCCATGTCGATCTCTGTCTGTCAAGCTTCCTCACAGAACCATCACAAAGAATAATCTTCCAACTGTTCAAATTCGGCTTCTCCTATTGGTCCATGAGACTCCACATAGGATGGTCAAATGGTCAAAAGAGATTCAAGCTTTGTTGGCATCTCGGTGAGACACTAACAGTGTTTCCTCGATGCCCAAAAGCTTCATATCGATGTCGCCAAGAGTTATTGTTATCGCCAAGATGTTTCACCGAGCTTACAACTTGTATCGGCTTCAGTTTTCCTTTCAGAAAGACTATCGCTCTTGCCAAGACATCTCAACAAGCCTTCTTGTGTTACATCGAAGCACCAAACAGTCGACGAGACCTATCACTTTCGCCAGGAGATCATAGCGAGGTCCAAAAGTTTCATAGATATGAGTTTACCATTTGGCAAGAGTATCATTCTTCACCAGGACCTCACGCCGAGTCATTAAGGGTTATATCGAAGTCACATGTTATACCGAGCTCCAAAGAATAGTCAGCAAGAATTAACACCTTCGCCAAGAGTTCTTATCGAACACATATATGTTACACCGATGACCACCGTTTGCCATGAGTCTTACCAAGAATAAACTTCAACATCAGCGAGACATAAACACATCGCCGAGACAACATAATGAAACAATCATTGTTACTCCGATGAACCCAGGTGTATTCCCATCGGCGAGACTTTAACTATTTGTTGGGACATCATAGCGAGAACCATTTAGTTATCCCGAAGACTTCAATACAAAAAATACTGTCGGCGAGACTTTAACACATCGCCCAGACTTCTTCCCAAATGAAGCCTTTTGGCCAAGGGTCTCAACAATAAGCGATAGAATGGCCTGTTGGCCAAAGATCTCCATAGGTAGTAAGAGGTCACCCCGAATGCTTCTTGTCACAGTGATAGACTCCAAATTGTAACCATTTGGTGAGACTCCTCCAAGGTCACAATGACCTATACAAAACATGGTGTTCCAAACTGCTCGTCGGCCAAACATAGAAGATGTCACACCGACTTGGCTCCAATGGAGGTTTCAGCCTGTGATGATTGAGGCATACTTTTCCAACAATCTCCCACTTGACGAAGATCACACAGGCACCTCCAGAGCATAACATAAATTACTAAAAATCATGGGCACTAAGGCCCATTGAACTGGCACACCACCTGAACTTGTCTATGCTCATTGGCTTCGTCAATGCATTTGCAACATTCTCCAAAGTATCAACTTTTTCCAAACTAACCTTTCCATCCTCAACCATATCTTGTACAAAGTGGTACTATACATCTATATGTTTCATCTTGGCATGGAAAGTTGGATTCTTTGCCAGAAAAATTGCACTCTGACTGTCACAGAAAATAGTTATCTCCCCTGCATCAAAACCAATGTTAGAACACAAACATTTTAACAAAACTACTTCTTTACAAACATGAGTAGCTGCCATGTATTCAGCCTCCGTGGTGGACAAAGTTACTATAGCCTACTGCTTGCTCATCCAACTCACTGCACCACCATTCATCATGAAATGTATCCACTGGTGGACCTCCTGCTGTCAGTGTCCCCTGCCCAATCAGAATCCACATAGCCTCGAATATTGAGAGTCCTCTGTGATTCAACCAAATTACCATGCTAACACAAATCAAAATCTAAAGTGCCCTTCAAATATTTGAAAACTCTCTTTACAACATCCCAATGTGTCCTTCCAGGATTAGCTATAAACCAACTAAGAACTCCCACTGCTTGGGCAATGTCTGGCCTTATACAGACCATTGCATACATGAGACTGCAAACCGCACTAGCATAGGGTACACTGGTCATGTCCTCCATCTCAGTAGGATATTTTGGACAATCCTCAATAGATAGCTTCGTTCCCTACAAGACTAGAACCACTAGTTGTTTGCAATCATTCATATAAAATCTCTCAAGAACAGTCCTAATATACTTACTCTGACTAAGCCATAGTTTTCTATTCTTCCTGTCCCTGGTTATCTCCATCCCCAAAATATACCTTGCTGCACCAAGATCCTTCATTTCAAACTTAGCAGATAATTGAGACTTAAGATCAGAAATCATTAGCTTACTATTGCCTATGAACAACATATCATCAACATAGAGAGCAATAATAAGAACTCAATCACTTTCAGCTTTATAATATACATAGTGATCAGATTTTGATCTCACAAATCCCAAAGGAAATACAAAAGTATCAAATTTTTGGTACCACATTCTAGGTGATTGCTTTAACCCATACAGAGACTTCTTTAATTTGCATACCAGTTTTTCTTTACCTTTTTCAACAAAGTGCTTAGGCTGGGACATATAGATTTCTTCTTCAAGATCACCATGAAGAAATGTTGTCTTCACATCTATCTGTTCAACCTCTAAGTCATACGCTGCTGCAAGTGACAAAAGAAATATGATAGATGTCAGCTTTGCTACAGGAGAAAAAATATCCCCATAATCAATTCCCTTGACCTGGGAATAACCCTTTGCAACCAGTCTTACCTTGTACTTTTCTACATTGCCATCCAAACCAATCTTTTTCATAAATACCCATTTGCAACCCACAGGTTTTTTTCCTTCAGGCAAGGGCACCAAACTCCAGGTATCATTCTTTTCTAATGATGCCATCTATTCTTCCATAGCTTCTAACCAAGAGTCTGAATCAAACATTCTAAATGCCTCTTTTATAGTCCTAGGCTCATCAGTGCTAGAAATCAAAGCATAAGCACAAGTAGAATCAATCAAAGAGAACCCATACATATCAGGTTGTTTTCTTTCTCAGGTTGACCTCCTCACTAGATGAGGCTGAGGTTCTTTTTCTTCTTATGAACTTTCAGAACTACTTGAGCTCTCCTCATTTTAAGTTACATTTTGAATTTTCAATTCCTCTTTCTCTGGTGTAGGAGGAATTACAGCTACATCCTTATTGTTTTCTAACTTTGTCTCTGACTGCAGATCCAAGGTAGAATGTTTCAACTCATGAAATATTGCACTTTTTCTATATACAACCTTCTCTGTATCAAGATTCCAAAGCTTTTATCCCTTTATGCCAGCACTATAGCCAATAAAAATACATTTGATAGCCTTATTCTCCAATTTAGATCTTTTCACATCTGACATATATGCATATGCTTCACAGCCAAAGACTCAAATATGTCTAAGAGATGGCTTCTTACTAGACCATGC
The DNA here is from genome assembly GCA_007258455.2 of Sequoia sempervirens. NCBI lineage: Eukaryota > Viridiplantae > Streptophyta > Pinopsida > Cupressales > Cupressaceae > Sequoia > Sequoia sempervirens. The sequence goes on along the minus strand of VDFB02281492.1, from coordinate 10,066,128 downwards.
TTCCAAAGATGTTTTCTCAACAAGAGTAGAGTTTAGAGACCAATTAATCAAGTAACATGTAGTAGATACAGCCTCAACCCAGAACTTCTCCTCCAAGCCAGCACTACTGAGCATACTCCGTACTCTCTCCATCACTGTCCTATTGAATCTTTATGCAACTCCATTCTGCTGTGGAGTATAAGGTGTAGTCTTATATCTTTTAATCCCATGGTATTTACAGTATCTTTCAAATTCATCATAACAAAATTCATCACCATTATTAGTCCTTAAGCATTTTATTTTTCTACTAGTCTGATTTTTAACAAGATTTTTAAATTCTTTAAACTGACTAAACACTTCTGATTTACTTTTAAGAAAATATACAAATGCTCTTCTTGAATAATTATCAATGAATGACATGTAGTATCTTGACTTGGACAAAGAAGGAACATTCACTAGACCAAATACATCAGAATGAATATAATCTAGCAAACTAGAAGATTTATGAGGACTGGAATAAAAAGAAACACGATGCTGCTTTCCATATATACAATGCTCACAGAATTCAAATTCAAGATTACAATCTTCAAGCCCCTCAACCAGGTTTTTGTTCTTCAAGGTTTTTAAACCTTTTTCTCCTATGTGGCCTAACCTATGATGCCAGAGCATAGTATTCTCTGCTAGAAGTTTTACTTCCATAGAGTTTACATAATTAGGGATATTTCCCTCTTTGCCTCCATGAGTAGATTTCAATGACTTTCTAGAGACACTGTTACATTGAATAACATGTGCATCCAGCTTGTACAAGGTACCAATTCGAGCACCTCTAGCTAGCACCATTGAACCTCTAGTCATATTGCAGCCATTTCCAGAGAACGTGACTTGTACTCCAATATCATTCAGCTTACTGACAGACAATAGATTTTTAGCCAGACCTGGTATGTGCATAACATCCTTGATCCCCTTTACTCTGCCGTCAGGGAATTGCATTCTGACTCTTCCATGACCAAAAATTTCCAAAGTCGAATCACTTTCCAAGTACACCTTTCCACCATCATATTCTTCATACTTCATGAATCAGTCTCTATGAGATGTCATGTGAAAAGATGCACCAGAATCAATCAGCCAGACATCATCTGATGCCTATGTAGTCAAGGCAGTAATGAAGGCATCTGAATCAGCCTGAGAAGAATCATTGTTGGAAGAGTACTTCTTCTTTTTCTCCTCTTTGCAATCCTTTCGGACATGACCAGGTTGCCCACAGTTCCAACATTTCACCTTGGACTTCTTTCCAGGAGACTTTTATCTCCCCTCTGATTTTGATTTTGATTTCTTATCCTTCTTCTTGCCTTTCTCTTTCGGTCTTCCTTTGATAGCAAGAGCTTCCTTCACCATCTCAGAAGATTTCCTTCTCATCTCTTCTGACAGCAAAGAACCAACATCTTCCATCTTGAAATTCAATGTTGTACTCCCAATAACCATCACCAGATGATCCCAAGAGTCTAGAAAAGAACACAATAGAAGCATACAACAATCCTCTTCATCCATTTTTACACCAATAGATGTCAATTGAGAAATTAGCATATTAAATGCATTCAAATGATTAGCTACAGACCCTCCTTCCTACATTCTCAAAGAATACAACTTCTTCCTCAGGAACAGTTTATTCACCAAGGACTTCCCCTGATAAATAAATTCCAGTCTCTTCCAAAAAGAAGATGTCGTCTTCTCCTCATGCAAATTTAGAAGAAGTGAGTCTACCAAATAGAGCCTTATCAGCCCCTTAGACTTCCTATCTGCAAGGTCCCAATCTTCTTTCTTCATGCCTTTAGGTTTAGTTCCAGACACAACAATCCAAAGATCACGATCCACTAAGAGATCCTCCATCTTGAGTTTCCACAACTCAAAGTTACTGCCATTGAATTTCTCTATTTCAATCTTTCTAGATGTGCTAGCCATCTCAACTTGTAATCAGAAATAACAAACTCTATAAGACTCCCACTAAACAGAATTGACTCAAAAAACCCAACATACCCACAAGGATAACATAACTGGCCAGGCTCTGATACCACTTGTAAGGAAAGCTAGATGCAGAAACAACTCTCCTAACGCCAAAACCTCAAAGAAGAATGTAGATATACTTTTAATTTTTCAATTACAATTCAATTAAGATGCACTATGAAGTAGATAGTAGAAACAGAGTATTTGACAATCACACATGAACACCAGATATACATGGGAAAACCCTTATGGGAGAAAAACCCACCACACCAAGAGAAATTACTTTGTATTACAGTAATGGGGATTACATACAAATGTTAGACTTATCTTTCTAGTGTATGTTTATAGTAGCATTCACCATGAACAATCTTGTACATGAACCTTCAAGTTATAGTCTTTACAGATTAGAATACATTTTCTGATCATACAACCACCCAACAATTCGTTGATGCAACCAATAGATCACCATCTGCAATCACCAAGTATATCCATGTCGATCTTTGTCTATCAAGCTTCCTCACAGAACCGTCACAAAGAACAATCTTCCAACTGTTCAGATTCGGCTTCTCCTATTGGTCCATGAGACTCCACATAGGATGGTCAAATGGTCAAAAGAGATTCAAGATTTGTTGGCATCTCGATGAGACACTAACAGTGTTTCCCCGATGCTCAAAAGCTTCATATCAATGTCACTAAGAGTTATCGTTATCGCCAAGATGTTTCACCGAGCTTACAACTTGTATCGGCTTCAGTTTTCCTTTCGAAAAGACTATCGCTCTCACCAAGACATCTCAACGAGCCTTCTTGTGTTACACCAAAGCACCAAATAGTCGGCGAGACCTATCGCTTTTTCCAGGAGATCATAGCGAGGTCCAAAAGTTTCATAGATGTGAGTTTACCATTCGGCAAGAGTATCATTCTTCACCAGGACCTCACGTCGAGTCATTAAGGGTTATACCGAAGTCACATGTTATACCGATCTCCAAAGAATAGTCGGCAAGACTTAACACCTTCGTCGTGAGTTCTTATCAAACACATATATGTTACACTGATGACCATCGTTTTCCATGAGTCTTACCGAGAATAAATTTCAACATCGGCGAGACATAAACACATCGCCGAGACATCATAACGAAACAATCATTGTTACTCCGATGAACCCAAGTGCATTCCCGTCGGTGAGACTTTAACCATTCATTGGGACATCATAGCGAGAAACCTTTAATTATCCCGAAGACTTTAATACTGAACATACTGTTGGTGCCGAGACTTTAACACATCGCCCAAACTTCTTCCCAAACAAAGCCTTTTGGCCAAGGGTCTCAACGATAAGCGATAGAATGGCCTGTCAGCCAAAGATCTCCATGGGTGGTAAGAGGTCACCCCGAATGCTTCTTGCCACAGTGATAGACTCCAAAGTGTAACCGTTTGGTGAGACTCCTCCAAGGTCACAACGACTTGTACAAAACATGGTGTTCCAAACTGCTCGTTGGCCAGACATAGAAGATGTCACACCAACTTGGCTCCAATGGAGGTTTCAGCCTGTGATGATTAAGGCATACTTTTCCAACAACAACCCTAGGGACTGGCACACCCAGCTGAGATTTGCATTATGGGCAGATAGGACTAGGATTAAGGCTGCTTTAAGGACTTCACCATACAAGTTAGTGTATGGAAAAGAGCCTGTGTTCCCTATCCACCTCCAAATACCTATCCTTTAGTTCATGCAGAAATTCTACTCTAGTGACAATAAGATAGAAGTAAGATTAGTTGCTTTGTTAAAGTTAGAACAGAGAGATGCTGCCTTGCAACAATTCTTTAGGCACCAGGCTGTCGTCAAGTGTTGGCTTGAAAAAAGATCCAAAATCAAAGCTTTTAGGATATCAGACCTTGTGTTGTTATGGGATAAAGCAAGTGAAAAGAAGGGAAGTCAAAAGAAATTCGATAAGCTCTGGTTAGGTCCTTATTAGATTGCTGAGATCCTAGGAGAAAATGCTTTCTGATTGAGTAGTTTAACTAGAGAACCTGTTCCATTTCCTATCAATGGACAATTTCTTAAACACTATTTTGAGTCATGAGGTTAGTACTTTTGCTCGGTGATGCTTCTATGTAAATAGTTTCTGCTTGTAAATAATTTATGTGTGTAAATAACTCTGTCCTTTATGTGAGTAATCTACTCCTTTGGTTGTAAATAATTTGCTGTCTAATTGTTTGTCCTTTCTCTCTGTCTTTTTGTTTCCTTTGTTCTTTTGGTTTCTGTTTTGTTTTGTTCTTTGGGGTCTATCTGTTCTTTCCATCTTGAAATGATGGGTCATTATCTAAAGCATACTTTGGTTGATTAGGAGGGAAGTAGTTTAGATATTTTTAGGTTTGCTGATTGGGTGATTTTGTCCTAAAACTTTTTCTTTATGCCCATTGTCAATAAGAGCTGTGGAAAGTATTGAAAACAAGGTACAAAGTAAATAACCTTCATTAGCTCCCTCTGAATCTATCACAAATCATCAGCATCATCTCCTCTTGTAATGGTATATTTGTCCTAGGATGATAGTGTTGTAAGATTTGAGTGAAAAATCCGATCTCCTAAGTGTTGTTATGAGGTCCATGGTAGTTTTCAACCCAGAACAGATGTTAAATATCTGGCATATTGAAAAAAAAAATTGATTGAATGAAATATTTGAAACTCTATGAGAAAAAAAAAGAGAACTATTTAAAGAGAAAAGAAGACTCAATATGAATGGGTGATTCCAGTATCTCTACCGGGGCTATGGACGCCTGACTGGCAGTAGAGTTATGCTGTGAGAAAACTAGAGGTATCTTTGTCAGGGCTATGGACGCCTAATTGGAAGCAGAGCAATGCCCAGGATATCATTGCACGACAACTAAAGGGAATCAAATCATGTAGTTCAAATCTTACACATTGTTGTTCAAAAGATGAGGAAAGCTTTACAAAAGGATGATGCGCCATCAAGCACACACATAGATCCAGAGGTAGCTAGTGTTGGTTTACATTTGAGATTCTAGCTCAACCTTGGCTGTTAAAATTGACCTAACTCAAGTTATGATATTCGTAAACTAGGAGTTCTGGGTAGCTTAATTCTTCAATTTCTTTAAAATGGTTAAACCATTTTCCCAGCCGAGTCACCATTTGTTATGCCCTGCATAACCACCCCATTTTATTCTGGAACAAAATGGGTCCCCCTTTTCTTTTTGTCCTTTTTTGGGGCCTTTGGTTTTCTACCTTAGGCATTTCTCTTTTAATTTTTTCAAAAGCGAAACCAGGACCAATATCAGGCTTGGAATAACATCCAAGTTTTGGTCTTGTTCCATTCCCGGTTTCGGTTCTGATAGTTCCTTTGTTTTCACCTGTCTTTTGTTCTATCGAAACCGGGTCTGGATCTGAACCTGAACGTTGAATTCTTTCAAGGTTTTTGGTTCGTGTTTTGTCCCAACTCCTACTCCGCTTTTATTTTCTCTCTCCTTCATTGGTCATTTTCCCTTTGGTTTGGTGTCCAGTGCCTTAGGTATTTTATTTTCAACCATAGCCATTTTTATTTTTATTTTAGCGGGCCCGAAATTGAAATGGAAACCGAACTTGGATTTCCTTCCAAGTTCTGTTTTATGTTCCTTCCCAGTCTCAGTTACGCCTCTTTTGTTTTCTTGTCTCACACATTTTTGTGTTGTACTAGTGGACCCAGAACTAAAACTAGGACAAAACCCCGGAACTTCAAAAGTTTTTGGTTCAGATTTGGTTCTGGTCCCAATTCTGCTGTGTTCGTTTGTTTTTGCCCCGGTTCTGATCGATTGGTCACGGGGTGTTCTTCTTCCTTTCCCCTTTTTTCTTTTTATTCTTTTGGTCGTCTCCTTGTATGATTGTTGGAGGCGGGATCAAGATGGAATCAGAAACTAAAAATTTGAATAAGTTTCAGTCTCTGATTTAGTTCCGCCCCCACCCCCACTATGTTTTGCCCGGGATCGATTTTTGCTCTGATCCCGCCTATGTGTGTTTTCGTTGGGTTTTCCACTTGATTTTTGGTTTCCTTTGTAGACACAGAGCCAGAACGAGGGCTAAACTTGGAAATTTTGATTATTTTCATTGTTAGTTCCCGTCCCAACTCCAGTCCCAGTTCTGATTTCTTTTTGGTTCTGCTCCCGCCAGTTTTGAGGCTAGGTGTTGTTTCCAGTTTAGTTTTGGTTCCGCCTCCGCCAAATTTAGGTATCTTTTTGTTAAAATTAAAGGCATGATATTAATGATATATTTTATGTACTTTTGGAACTAATAGAGGCGCTTGTTTTATAGGATTCATTTGGGATCTGCCGGTCACCATGACATTTTAAATTGCCATAGGTTTTCATATGTCTCCCCGACGTGCGGAAGTCTTGCCGAAGGGCAAGGTGGTATCGACATAGCGGTTTGATTTCAGAGGGAAGTCTCACTGACAAGGGAAGCGAAGCATGGACTGATTGACTACCCCTATGAAGAAGATCAATGGGATATGGGCGACATGGATCTGCTATGTGAATGCATCGGTGGAGCAGCTCGGGAGCGATGGCATCTAACAGGGAAGGCTGAAGGCTATTTTCAGAAAGGGGGTCAACATCAATGGATCTAGAATGGGAAAAGGGCCTAAGGGAAGAAAGAAGCCATGAGTCATAGTGACAATTGTGAGTTTTTCTAGAAAAAGTAGCTCGACATTAATGGTGATGCTTTAGGGCATTCATGGCGGCTCTGATGAAATTCAAGGATGGACACGGGGGCTAGAAGTAAATGTGGTAGGTTGCAAAAGATCTAAGATCATCCCTAGAACAATCCTTCACCGACATATACAACAGGGATGTGCATTTAATGCAGAACCAACTTTATTGAAAAGATCTGGATGCCGATCCTTCTAAAGGAAGATATTTTGTAAACCCTAAAACAAGGGCCAGCGCATTCTTTTTGTTACACTCTGTATATATGTGGCATTTTTCCTCTTTGTAAAGGGGGTTAGAAAAGTAAGAATTAGAAGTGGGTTAGAAGAAATAGAGACAGTTATAGGAGATCATAGAGTAGGCAGGTCTAGAGATAGATTTTCAAGAGTATGAATTCTTTGAAGGATAGGAGAGACAGGGCTGCATCCTGATTCTTATAATGGGAGCTTATTTTGTCTTCTTAGTCAAGAGTGAGATTCAGCATAGGAAGGAATGTATTTTTCAAGTTCTCTTAGTATAGGTGGGAACAATCTGAAGATATAGGTTTTATGTACACTGGTGATTGTGCTAGATTTGTAAATGTTGCTTATCTATTTTACCAACAGTAGGAGTAACTAGACTCAAATCTACTTCACATTGTGTTCTAGAATGGTATTTATCTTGAGTTAATCATTTGATTTTGAAAGCTTTTAAGGAATGAAATCTTATTTTGTGTTTTGTTTAAATGGTAACTTATAATCAGTTGTTGAAAGGTAACAAGTCTGGTTAAGTTAGATGAATTATCATTCTTTTCAGTACCAAAGCCTTGATCTATCTTTTGTTGTTTCTTTAAAAACCCTGGTTAGAGTATATTTAAATTCATGCTTGATCTTAAAACAATCCAGAAGCTCACACCAGCAGGCCCCTTGAACATTATTGTTACATTGACCACTAAGCAACATCAGCACAGTTGAGAACCAACTATAAAGACCTTGGGAGCTAAGATATCCATATGTTGTCTTTCTCTTTCAGGAGAAACAGAGTAGAAATATTTTGTTTAATTGTTGTTGTGCCATCTGGACCGTCAACAGTGCAAAAGAAAGAACAAAAGAAATAGAAGTGCGAGAGAATCCTAAAATTATGAGGTATGTAAAGTTAAATCATTCTGAAGATCAAATTATAGGAGATAAGAATAAAAGTGTGTAGACTAGATGAAGGATTGCAGAAGAGTATTGTCTGATTTCCAAGATTGAGCCTAACAATGTCAATGAAGCTTGTAATGATGAACACTAGATGGAAGCTATGAAAGAAGAATTGATCCAAATTCAAAAGAATGATACATGGATTCTTGTTCCCAGACCTAAAGATAAAAATGTGATTGATACTAAGCGAGTCTTTCAGAATAAGCTGAATGAACAAGTTCACGTGGTATGGAATAAAGAAAGACTAGTATGTAAAGGGTATTCACAAATGGAAGGTATTGATTGTGAAGAAACCTTTGCCCCTATTGCTAGAATTGAAGCTGTAAAATTATTTTTTCTTATGCCGCATATAAGAACTATAAAATCTATCAAATGGATGTGAAGTTAGCATTTCTAAATGGTGAGTTAGAAGAAGAGGTATATGTTGAACAACTAGATGGATTTCAACTGACTGACAAGGAAGACATGGTTTTTCGACTGAAGAAAGCACTGTATGGACTCAAGCAATCCCCTAGATCCTAGTATGCTAGACTGGATAAATACTTACTAAACCTTGGATTCAATAAAGGTATTGTTGACAACAACTCGTATTTAAAGATGGATCATGATAAAGAATTGATTATTGAAGTCTTTGTTGATGACATTATTTTTTGGAGGAGATGATGATCTATGTATGAAGTCTATTGATGAAATCAAAAGTGAATTTGAAATGAGTATGATTGGAGAAATGAAATTATTTCTGGGATTGCAAGTCACTTAGTTGGACAATGGGATTTTCATATCTTAGTCCAAATATGTGAGAGATTTATTGAAGAAGTTTGGCATGGAAGACTCAAAGCCTATTGGTACACCCATGATAACCGGATGCAAGTTAACACATAATGATGATTATCCTAAGGAAAATCAAACAACATACATGTTAATGATTGGAAGATTGCTCTACTTAACTCAAACCAGACTAGACATCATGAATGTTGTGTGTATGGTTGCTAGATTTCAAGTTGATCCACAAGAATCTCATGTGACTGTTGTAAAGAGAATTTTCAGATGTTTGAAAGGAAAGTTGATTTTGGGTTTTGGTATCCTAAAGATGATGATCTTATCTTAAGTGCCTATAGTGATGCATATTGGGTAGTAGATGTAGATGATAGGAAAAGAACTAGTGGTGGTGCCTTCTTCCTAGGGAAGAAGCTGGTGTCTTGGTTTGAGTAAAAAGAAGAATTTCATTTCCCTATCTACTACTGAGGTAGATTATATTGCTACTGCAAATAATTGTACTCAAGTGTTGTGGATGAAACAGATATTGAAAGATATCAGAGTTATATATGATGAGCCTACTGCCATATATTGTGACAACTCAAGTGCAATAAACATATCGAAGAATCTAGTGCTACACTCTAAGACCAAGCATATATCAATCAAGTTTCACTTTCTGAGGCAAAAAGTAAGTGAGAAAGAAGTCAAACTGGAGTATGTGTCTACTGAAGAACAGATTGTAGACATTTTCCCCAAGTCGTTGCCAAAAGATACCTTTGAGTATCTTAGAGGGATGCTAGGGGTAATTACCCCTCCTAATACATGAACTAGAGATGCATTGATTTGCATCAATCTATGCACTTCGTGATCATATTCTGATTGGGATTGATGTTGTGGTGCCTAGTACTTAGGGGGAGTAGTCAAATGTGCAAATATGTGTTTCAGAGCTTGTACAGGAGACATCTTTTTCATTGATGTCAAAGGGGGAGAAGTGTAATGTGAAAAATATTTCTAGAAGAAAACAGTTGAGGAGAAAATTCAGAACCTAAGGAAGAGTAAGTGTTATTGTGTTGATGGTATTTTTCACATCATGTGTTGCCATCAATGCCAAAGGGGGAGATTGTTGGATGTTGTGGTTGTATTGCTGATATGTGGTTGTCATTGATGTCAACACTATTAGCATTGTTGTATTGAAGGCTGTATATGTCGAGGATATTGAGAAAATTGTAATAAGAAGTGCTACAGGTTGTCAATGGAACAGTGAAGCTCATGAAAGTTTTGTTGGAACTGTAAAAATCTGATGATTTTACATATTATTTTCACTCATAAATTTCCAAATTGGTCCTACCATGTGCAAGTTTCACCCATTTTTTTCCATATTGCCCCATTGAATCCATCGGGTCATGCAATTTCCATATTGTAGTTCTTGTAGGCATAGGTCTATGATTGTCTCCCAAACCCATGTTGCTTGTGCGTTAACATACATTTGTTGCAGGTATTTTGGCAAGACTTGTCCATTGTTACAGTGACTGGAATTCACCTGTGGGTGGCTATCGGCATAACATTCATGTTGTTTCGGCGACCAGGGATGCACTTATCGGCAGGAGTTTTGTCATCAAGGTATTGTCTCATCAAATGTGAATTGTCTTCCTGACTTGTGCATATGGAGGTCTATTAGTTAGAGCTTGGCGGTATCGGCATTGTGTCTTGGAAAATATATTTTATCTTACCAACTGGTGGTGGGAGGATTCATATCGGTATAAGTTGGAGCTATCAACGTGAGGTCTTGGCGAGTGACCTTCGGTCTTGCCGACACTTCATATGAGTTTTTGCTTCAGTAAAGCATAAGGTCTTTGGTGAAGGGTCATAGCGATGTGCACATGTCTCACCGATGGAGCATAAGGGTTTCTTTAATATGGCTTTCGGCGAAAGGTTGGCATTCTCTCAGTGACACACAAAGTGAAAAAGGGGCTTTCGGTATGAATAAGTGAACTCTATGGGACCTTTCCTCGATTTTGAAATGTCTTGGTGAAAGCGAGTGGGAGTTGCTTCTCGGTGAGAGTTTTCTCTTAACTCAATGACTCAGGATGGATGAACATTTTGGAAAAGGTTTGATCTTCGGTGAGTGGTCACAGCGAACTCTTGTGGTCTCACCGACAGGCATAGTATGGATTCACTTCAGCTAGACATGTTGCTTTCGGTGCAAAGTCATAGCGATTTCATTTTGTTACACCAACCGGAAACTAAATGAATGGATCGAAAAGAGATAAGGTTCTCAATAAGAGGTCTCAGCGAGTGACCTTCGGTCTCACCGATGGAAAACAAAGGGGTCTCTGTCAGTGTGTGTTTTGTGATAGGGACAAGGTTGGATTAAGACAAACACTGTCTCAATGCTCCGGGTCTCACCTTGATGAACCCCATTTGGTGTCACTCTCCACCACCAAACCTATAGGTCCTATGCTTTGTAGGCACCCCTGGTTCTTCTAGGCCAAACCTACTATCATTTCAAGTCCATCAACCAATCAAATCTTGGTGCTTCGCCATGTTTCCTCCTTTGGCCTTTAATCAGCCCTAAAAGCCAAATAACCTTCAACCTTTCATCAAGGTTCTTGTAGGGGTTTGAAGGGCTTTCAAAAGCTTCAAAATGACCAATCTAGAGTCCTTGTGCAACCACAAACCTCCAACTTCCCATCGCTTCCTCAAGGTTCCTTCCTAGGGTTTGAAAGGCTAGTAGCCTTGAACCCAAATTAGGTCTCTGACAGGGGTAAAATTGATTTCCCACCTAAACCCACCAAAGAATCTAAGTTATTGGCTTAGGAATTTCATTTCCCCTACCTACACCTTCTAGATTTCTAGGGTCTTAGCCATGTCCAGGCCGTACTCTGCCCTCATGCAAAAACTACCCAAAAACTAGGGTTTGCAAACTCTGCAAAACTATTTCCAGACTGTCAAAAATTTCTCACCACAAAAAACTTAGTAGAATCTCCTCCTATTCACCATGGGTTGCCAAGACCTTCCCCTAAATTCACAAAAAAAAAATCTCTTCAAAATCTTTCTTCCCCTGCAAGATATAAACCTTTTTCTCCAAGTGTAACGCCCGTCGTGCAAACCCCAGAGAACACACATAATGCAAATAATTTTTTTTTTAAATCATAAAAGTAAACATGCAATAACACTAAACCATAAGCACATAACATATTACATAGCATTAATACACTTGGTTCTCTGGGGCACGCGAGGTTACATCGCAACAACTAAACACAAGTAAAGATAAAGATTACAACATAACTATTAACTTTATAATAACCATAACAATGATACATCCCATAACCATGATGCGAGCATAACAAACATCGCATAATTACATCCATGATAAATCTCTTAATAGAGTTACAAAAGAGCCTAACTATTACATCACTGTTATAATATTACATTACAATTTTCTTTGATAAATGAATTACATTGAATTTCCCAACATGGGGATTGATACAAGTATAATGAAATATGAAGTACAACTGATCACTGGTACACCTCCACTGCGGAAAGCTGAGAAGACAAGACGCCGATGGGGAACCCAACGGGTGCGGAACACGTTCCACCCAACCATGTGAATTACAAGTAACTCACCCCCCGTGCTCAGAGGTGACGAGGAAGTGAACCCGACCATGAATGTCAGCCCGACTCAATAACAACATGATACAAAACAAGTACAACTCAAGCATGCAATGCACAACCATCGATGTTCTCAAATCACATAAAAAGTAAAACCAAGAAACTCATCATGATAACATGAAGTACTATCACTTAACAATCATGAATCAAATTCATAAGAATTCAAAGAAACATCATAAAGAGATAACATCCAGAGGCAACAACAACAAGCATGAGGGTGTCAAGTGGAGAGTGTCATCACATGGCTCTCATGGGATTCTCCTGGCCCTTCCTCCAACTGAGGCACCGACACCCATCTATGGATCTCCTGGCCCTTCCTCCTAACTGAGGTGCCGACACCATAGGGTAGCTGATGCGGAGCCAATAGTCTCTCGTGAAGACGAGACTATGACTATGCCGACCACGGCCTTCTTAGTCTATCACTAGTCTAAGGTAGCCCTAATGCATAGCCGAGGAATCTAATGTTTTATTATCTTGTGTTTTTAAACTACCCAACCCCCTAATTCTATTGTTTAGGTTATCACTTGTTTAGCTTACTCATTCGTGGGTTATCCTGAGCCCTTCCTCATCCTCAGACACTGGCGCCCACGAAGAGCCACTCTCCCTCCTATGACCCCTAACATAACTCAAGTAGGCAAGGGTTGAACAAACACATATAAATCATAAAACCAAAATCCAATACACGAGGCATTAACCATCTCGCAACTGCACATAATCAAAAGACTTGCAAACCCCTCCAACCCTTCCTAACATAACACCAATAACGCTCAAAAGCATGAACAAAGGTAAATACACTTTAAATCACAAGCCTCTGGAACAAGATTTTCACAGACCAATACGGTTCCCACATCAACAACTCTGAACAAAGAAAACCATGACAACCAGAAAATTCAGACAACGTTACAAGGTTGCACCACTACGTTTAATTCCACTCTCGATTATGTAGCCAATTACAAATGTCGCAACAAGGTCTACAATCATTGTTGTATAACAAATTTGTTTAACTAAAAAATTAGGAACAGCGTCATTTTAAAATATATCAAAATCTCTTAAATAATATCAATCATCAAGTATTTAATTTCAAATACACAATTAAATTCTTACAATATAATAAATTAACTTTAACATTAAAGAATCAAAATTCCATTAAAAAAAACATGATTTTAAATACCCCAATTAAAATAACTCGAATAAAATATATTACAATTCTAATTTAATTAAATATATATAGATATATATATATACATATATATTGGTATATATATATATTAAAACATAAACAAAAACATAAATAAAGCAATAAATAAAAATTAACTTTTAAACAAATCCAAACCATAAGCCATGGCTTACACAACCGGCCGCGGCTGGTACAGCCGCCCTTACGGGCTGCTGTATGCAGCAGTCCGTAATGACTGCTGTGTGCAGTTCATGACTGCCTTGGGGCAGGGGCGGGGTACGGCCTAGCTGACCCCTCCCTAACCCCCATACAAATAAATTTAAAAACTAAAAACGAATTTTGATTTCTGGTTTTAACATAAATTTTATTTAATTTTTATAAAAAGGACGGACACAATAACAAACGCCCAGTACAACACGGGTTCCAAAAAAATCACGAGCTACAGAAACATGATTCCCCATTTTCTTTATATAAAAATATCTTTGGTAAGAAAAAATTTCGATATAACCCAAAAACGAATATCACATAAAATAAATTTTGATTTCTATTAAAACTAAAAACTCAAAATATGACATACCATATTTCGATTTCCGATGGATTTACAATTTATTTACCAGACGTACGGTCGACGGTCGACGCACAGTGCCAAAGGAAATATAAAAAGATACATATAGATATATAGAATTTATACATATAGATATATATATATATGAAGGAATATATATATATATATACATATATATATATATTATATGTATATACTCTTTTTGCATATAAATAAAAAAAATAGAGAGTAAAATACAGAACATCAAATAGATCCATCACAGATCCAAATATTGAGAAAACTCCAATTATATTTTCATCAATAACTAAATCATCTTTTCTACAATCCTATCATTTATAAATTAAATGTTTCAGAAGATCGGGGTTCTTGTTTTGACAAAAAAATTGGACAGTATAATAACTGTGATTTTCTTTGTTTCTAGTCTAATAACTTGCCCTAGTTTTCAGTTCAACAGAAGTTTTTCCTATATTCACAAAAATCATTTTTATAAAATATATTTTTCTTTTCTGAAGCAGACAGATAAAAGAAAGGGTACGAGAAAAAGACTTCAAGAGGAACCTGGTGTCCAAAGCTTATTCGACAAATCTGAAGATGCCTGCTTGACTCTGATGCCCTCGAACTCAATTCCACTTCTTAATCTAGAAAGAACTCCCCAAGCCAACACCAGTAACAGATTGAAGATAATTTCCTTCTTAGAGCTCTCCTCAAACAATAGCAAAGAATTCCAAACTAATCTCTTCAGATTCACAAGTACATAGACAATGTTTTCAGCAACTCAATCTCTCCCTGATCTTCTGGGTGTGTGAGAACTTACAAAAATTCATCATTAAATAAAAATATATTCCCCATGTCTTCAAAAACTCCCAAAAATCAAAATTACAAGAAAATTAATTCTTTAAAAGCTGGCTTTTTCCCAGATCTCCATTCCTATTGGCTCACACAATCTTTTTATTCTTTTATTTGTTTTATTGCTTTTATTTCTATTTTTGCAACTTTTACTTGCACATCACATTACTTATATAATTTAAATAAATTATTCTCATAATTATCCACCACTAGATAATTGATTAAAAATAACTAAGTCACATTTAATATTTAATTATTATTTAATTGAAATAAATGAATTTTTCAAAAATAATTAAATTATTTAAATATTTAAATACCATTTAATCCAACATTAAAAATAAATAATTTATTTCAATCATTAAGATAAATCATAACTATAAATGCCCTCATAAATAAAAACAAGACAAAACACATAACACAACACACAATGACGACAATTACATAAAAAAAATCAACTATACCAAACAAATGAGACGACCTGACATCATGGAATGGGAGGACTTCATCGTCACCTCTGTATAAACATTTATCCGTTGGGTTATTTGGTGCTCGCCCTGTTTTGCCGAAGCAAGTGGAATCGAGACTTATACCTGCAATCCTGCATACAAACGAAGTTGTGTACATGTGCATATATACATAACATCAAAGCATTAAATCAAAATACTGCATTGTGAGAAGGAATCGCAACATAACAGGGCACTCACGAACGAGTGATGCTATATTGTCCTTCGTCACACCTATTCTAACAATTATAACATAATCAATGAATTACATTTCTAACTAACAATCATCTCATAACATATTAAATTAAATCACTGCATCATATCATAATTCAGAAAATCAATTGATATAATCAACCACAATGTCATATAAAGTAATCATGTCCAAAATGAAATAACAGCATCATCTAGCATCTAACTAACCATATCAAACAATAATAGTATCATCATAGTATCTGACTAACCACATCAAACAATAACAGTATCATCATAGTATCTGAGCATCAAAACAAAACATAACACTACTGAGTCCAACAAGCAACAAGGAGGGTTATTACATCCTCCCCCCCTTAAATCCGGCTTACTCCTGTAAGCCAGAAAACAAGTATGGGTAGGATTCTCTCATACGGGAAGCATCCTCCCAAGTCACTGAAGCCTCATCATTAGGATCCCACGGGACCCTCACCTGCTCAATATCCCTGCCTCTGAGAATGAGCCTCCTGTGCTGCACCACGGCCACGGGCTCTACAGCTAGCTGGCCGTCCTCGACCTGTAGAGCATTCCAATCAAGAACATGAGTAACATCCAGAAAGTAAGGCCTAAGAACTGATACATGAAAGACATCGTGAATCCGCGACAGACTAGGTGGCAATGCCAGGCGATAGGCAATAGGACCAATATGCTCTAACACCTCAAACGGACCCACGAAATAGGGTGCCAGCTTAGAACCCTTTCCATAATGAATAGGGCTCTTCCGAGGATGAACTCTGAGAAACACTCGATCTCCTATAGCAAACTGTCGATCTACCCTGTGTGCATCAGCAAATTTCTTCTGCCTATCTTGAGCTGCTACCAGATGCTCTCGGATGTAAGCTACCTGTTGCTCCATTTCACGTAGCATCTCAGGTCCAAGAAGAACTCTATCCTCTAATTGATCCCAAATCAGAGGGGTACGACAAGGACGACCATACAAAGCCTAAAATGGAGCCATGCCAATCGAACTATGATAGCCATTATTGTAGGCAAACTCAACCAAATGCAGGTAGTCTTCCCAACGAGACTGTTGGTCCATGACATACATATGAAGCATGTCCTCGAGCACCTGATTAACTCTCTCGGTCTGACCATCTGTCTTAGGATGGTAAGCAGAACTAAAATTCAACTTAGTCCCTAAGGACCGCTGAAGGGATGTCCATAATGCAGAAGTGAATACTGGATCTCTGTCAGAAATAATCCTGCGTGGTATCCCATGTAGTCTAACAATATCCTCCATGAACACCCTAGCCACCACTGAAGCAGTATATGAAGATCGAATAGGAGAGAAATGGGCTACCTTGGTCAACCTGTCAACAGTGACCATGATAGCGTCGTGTCACTTGGAAGACATAGGCAACCTGACTATAAAATCCATAGAAATGATGTCCCACTTCCACTCTGGAACAAGATGCGGCTGCAACAAGCCTGCCGGATGATGATGCTCAGCCTTAACTCTCTGACATTCTAGACACCTAGCCACAAAATTTGCAATGCCACGCTTCAATCCTACCCAAAAATATAGTGCACGAAGATCAGCGTACACTTTCTTAACTCCTGGGTGTGTCGAATAAGGAGCTCTATGAGCTTCCATCAAGATAAGGGTACAAAGACCCTATGTAGGAGGTACATACATACGGCCTGCATAGCGCAAAACACCATCCGAATCCAAAGAAAACCCTACAAATTTTCCTTCGAAAGCTCTACCCGACTCAATCTCTGCCTTCACTACCTGATACCAATCATCAGAAGAAAGAGCTGCAATAATCTGACTCTTCAAATCAACCTCAAGAGTCAAAGCGGATAACTCATGCCTACGTCTACTCAATGCATCTGCAACAACATTCTCCTTACCCTGAATATATTTCACCTCAAAGTCGTACTCACACAAAAATTCCATCCACCTTCTCTGTCTTGCATTCAAGTTCAGTTGCATGAAGATGTACTGCAGACTACGGTGATCTGTATGCAACTCGAACCGATGCCCAAGGAGAAAGTGCCTCCACCTCACCAAGGCATGCACAACTGCAGCCAAGTCCAAATCGTGAGTGGGGTAATTAAGTTCATGGTCTTTCAGTTTCCGTGACTCATAAGCAATCACTCGACCTTCCTGCATCAACACAGCCCCTAAACCTTCCAAAGAAGCATCTGTACAAACAACAAAATCACCTGCCGGATCAGGAACTGCTAAGATTGGAGCACTAGTCAACTTATCCTTCAGAGTCTGGAAAGCTAACTGACATTGCTCAGACCAAAGAAAATTCTTTCCCTTCCTCTGCAAAGAGGTGATAGAATGAGCCAACCTAGAAAACCCCTGAACAAACCGCCTATAATATCCTGCAAGTCCCATGAAGCTGTGAATCTCTGAAACATTTGTGGGTGTGGGCCAATCCACAATGGCTTGAATCTTTGCAAGATCAACTGAAATCTCCTCACCAGAAATCACATGGCCCAAGTATTGAACTTCAGTCTTATCAAAGTCACACTTCTTGAGGTTGGCAAACAATTGATTATCCCTTAAGCACTGCAACACCTGCTTTAGATGTTCCTCATGTTCCTGCATTGACCTAGAATAGATCAGAATGTCATCAAGAAACACTAGAACAAATTTATCCAAGTATGTACGTAATACTCCATTCATTAGACTCATAAAGACTGAAGGTGCATTCGTTAACCCGAATGGCATCACAGTAAACTCTTAATGTCCGTATCGAGTTTGAAATGCGGTTTCGTGAATATCTGCATCTGCAATCCTCAACTGATGATATCCCAATTTGAGATCAATCTTAGAGAACACCTTTGCCCCTTTTATCTGATCGAAGAGATCGTCAATTCTGGGTAATGGATATCAGTTCTTCACTGTTACCTTATTCAACTGTCTGTAGTCAATACACAAGCGAAGAGAACCATCCTTATTTTTCACAAATATCACAAGTGCTCCCCAAGGAGAAACACTTGGGCGGATAAAGCCCTTGGCCAACAATTCTTCCAACTGAAGACGAAGTTCCTGTAATTCCTGTGTTGTCATCCGATATGGAGCTCGAGATATTGGCTCAAATCCTGGTACCAGATCAATCCGAAAATCCACATCTCGCTTAGGCGGCATACCAGGAATCTCCTCTGGAAACACATCAGAAAAACCCTTAAGAAGGGTGTAATCATCCAATGACAACCCATGACAATCCTCAGATTCCAAGTCACTCACTGATACTGCAAAGAGCTGCCAACCCTGACGGAAGTGCCTTTTGAGCTGCATGGCAGAGTTCATACGTAATGAGATGGGTCTCTGAATACCCAACATCTCCACCTCATTACCAGAGTCATTAGTGCACTGCACTGCTTTTCATTGGCAGTCAATCATAGCACTGTGTGCACTCAACCAGTCCATGCCTAAGACAATATCATAAGAACCGAGTGGCAAGATTCTGCGGTCCACCCTGGTTGACATTTCACCTATACTCAAATTACAATCCTGCACAAGCTTCTCTACCACAACCCTTGACCCTGATGCTAATTTGACATGCCATTTTACGCCTTGGCTAATTGCCACCAAACCACATCGCTCAACTACTAAAGGTGATAAAAAGGAATCAGATTCACTAGAATCAAAAAGTATAGAAATGTTAGAATTATTCAACACACTTGATGCCTCAACCACAGTGTTCTGATGAACTGCCTGACAATTATCCACTGAAGCAAAAACACGATGAGATCTCCCTGCATCACCCACTGTCAGCTCCGATGCTGCTGGCCTCTGATTAAAACCGAAAGTGTTCTTCTGAGGACACATTCTAGCAATATGCCCCTGCTGTCCACAAGAGAAACACCCAGTGCCTCTGCCAAAACCTCTGCCCCTTGACGGAGCATTTGACTACTGAAAACTCCCTCGACTCGGTGCTGACTGAAAACTAGGTGTAGGCTATACAAAACGTTCCTGACGAATCCGGTTCCTTTTCCGATCCCTGTGAAACTGAGAATTGCCACCCTGTTGAGATTGAGTGGTCTTCTATTTTGACTACTGCTGCTGAGGCTGCTGCTACTGATAACCCCCTTTCAAGGGTGGGTACCTGTTCCTGGAAGATCCTGCTCCCTGTGACTGCCCTCCATGAGTAACATAACTAGGTGTAGGTGTGCTACCAATCTGTACTCCGATGTGTCCACCCAAAGCCATGGCCAAATTATCCTCCACTAAGCAAGCCTTCTCCACTGCCATCTCCATTGTCTTCGGCTCGAAGACTCATACACCACCACTGATGCGGGAATTTAAGCCCCGAACAAAATGTTGCACTAACATGCCCTCATCGTGGCTAATCCCTACATACTGCTTCAACTCATAGAAGCACCTCTCATACTGCTCCACTGACATAGACAACTGGTTGAGATCGTGAAACTCGTCACCCCTGCGTTGCCTCCAGTGATCTGAGAGGAAGCGAGCCCTGAACCTGTCAAGGAACAACTCCCAAGTAACCATACTGAGATCAAGATGCAACTTCTATTCCTCAAGGTGCCACCAAGTAGACGTGAAGCCTCGCAAGTGCATAACTGCGCACCGTGCCTTGGTATTGCTACCATAGGGGTGCATGGCGAAGCAACGGTCTAAGTTAATTAACCAGGTCTCAGCCTCAAGACCTCCTCCAGAACCATCAAAAGTAGGAGGGTGTGCCCTCATCAGATCTCTCATATGGCCTACTATGACTGCATCCGGAACCACATATGTATCCCTGCGCCTCGGAGACCTCTCTCTCTCCCTCTCAACCTAGTGCACCTCCTCTAGCCTGGGTCCCAAACGGTCAAGAATCTCTCCAAGTATATGTTGTAACTGACCTTCTAGACCTAGCTGTGCTGGATTTTGGCCACCTGATGGAACGCTATGAAGACTCTGCTGTTCCTCATGCTCAGAGCCATGGGAACTAGGAACTGAGGGGCTTCGCTGGTTTGCTCCACGTCCGGCACCAAGGCCTCTTGCATGGCCATGTCCTCTACCTCGAGGCATAGTTCTGCGCCACAAGATAAAGTACAACATGAGCTCAAGAGTTGCACATACGGTAACCTAATGGACTTCACTACCCAAAGACCCTAGCGTTTGCAACCTTGGCTCTGATACCAAGTTGTAACGCCCGTCGTGCAAACCCCAGAGAACACACATAATGCAAATTTTTTTTTTTTTTTAAATCATAAAAGTAAACATGCAATAACATTAAACCATAACCACATAACATATTACATAGCATTAATACACTTGGTTCTCTGGGGCACGCGAGGTTACATCGCAACAACTAAACACAAGTAAAGATAAAGATTACAACATAACTATTAACTTTATAATAACCATAACAATGATACATCCCATAACCATGATGCGAGCATAACAAACATCGCATAATTACATCCATGATAAATCTCTTAATAGAGTTACAAAAGAGCCTAACTATTACATCATTGTTATAATATTACATTACAATTTTCTTTGATAAATGAATTACATTGAATTTCCCAACATGGGGATTGATACAAGTATAATGAAATATGAAGTACAACTGATCACTGGTACACCTCCACTACAGAAAGCTGAGAAGACAAGACGCTGATGGGGAACCCAACGGGTGCGGAGCACTTTCCACCCAACCATGTGAATTACAAGTAACTCACCCCCCGTGCTCAGAGGTGATGAGGAAGTGAACCCGACCATGAATGTCATCCCAACTCAATAACAACATGATACAAAACAAGTACAACTCAAGCATGCAATGCACAACCATCGACGTTCTCAAATCACATAACAAGTAAAACCAAGAAACTCATCACGATAACATGAAGTACTATCACTTAACAATCATGAATCAAATTCACAAGAATTCAAAGAAACATCATAAAGAGATAACATCCAGAGGCAACAACAACAAGCAAGAGGGTGTCAAGTGGAGAGTGTCATCGCATGGCTCTCATGGGATTCTCCTGGCCCTTCCTCCAACTGAGGCGCCGGCACCCATCTATGGATCTCTTGGCCCTTCCTCCTAACTGAGGCGCCGACACCATAGGGTAGCTGATGCGGAGCCAATAGTCTCTCGTGAAGACGAGACTATGACTATGCCGACCACGGCCTTCTCAGTCTATCACTAGTCTAAGGTAGCCCTAATGCATAGCCGAGGAATCCAATGTTTTATTATCTTGTGTTTTTAAACTACCCAACCCCCTAATTCTATTGTTTAGGTTATCACTTGTTTAGCTTACTCATTCGTGGGTTATCCTGAGCCCTTCCTCATCCTGAGGCGCCAGCGCCCACGAAGAGCCACTCTCCCTCCTATGACCCCTAACACAACTCAAGTAGGCAAGGGTTGAACCAACACATATAAATCATAAAACCAAAATCCAATACACGAGGCATTAACCATCTCGCAATTGCACATAATCAAAAGACTTGCAAACCCGTCCAACCCTTCCTAACATAACACCAATAACGCTCAAAAGCATGAACAAAGGTAAATACACTTTAAATCACAAGCCTCTAGAACAAGATTTTCATAGACCAATACAATTCCCACATTGACAACTCTGAACAAAGAAAACCATGACAACCAGAAAATTCAGACAACGTTACAAGGTTGCACCACTACGTTTAATTCCACTCTCGATTATGTAGCCAATTACAAATGTCGCAACAAGGTCTACAATCATTGTTGTATAACAAATTTGTTTAACTAAATGATCAGGAACATCGTCATTTTAAAATATATCAAAATCTCTTAAATAATATCAATCATCAAGTATTTAATTTCAAATACACAATTAAATTCTTACAATATAATAAATTAACTTTAACATTAAACAATCAAAACTCCATTAAAAAAAAACATGATTTTAAATACCCCAATTAAAATAACTCAAATAAAATATATTACAATTCTAATTTAATTAAATATATATAGATATATATATATACATATATATTGGTATATATATATATATTAAAACATAAATAAAAACATAAATAAAGCAATAAATAAAAATTAACTTTTAAACAAAGCCAAACCATAAGCCACGGCTTACACAGCCGGCCGAGGCTGGTACAGCCGGCCGCGGCTGGTACAGCCGCCCTTACGAGCTGCTATACGCAGCAGTCTATGGACTGTACATCAGTACGTAAGGACTGCTGTGTGCAGTCCGTGGCTGCCTTGGGGCAGGGGTGGGGTACGGCCTAGCCGAGTCCTCGCTAACCCCCATACAAATAACTTTAAAAACTAAAAACGAATTTCGATTTCTGGTTTTAACATAAATTTTATTTAATTTTTATAAAAAGGACGGACACAATAACAAACGCCCGGTACAACACGGGTTCCCAAAAAATCACGAACTATAGAAACACGATTCCCCATTTTCTTTATATAAAAATATCTTTGGTAAGAAATTTTTTTGATATAACCCAAAAATGAATATCACATAAAATAAATTTCGATTTCTATTAAAACTAAAAACTCAAAATATGACATACCATATTTCGATTTCCGATGGATTTACAATTTATTTACCAGACGTACGGTTGATGGCCGACGCACAGTGCCAAAGGAAATATAAAAAGATACATATAGATATATAGAATTTATACATATAGATATATATATATATATATGAAGGAATATATATATATATATTATATGTATATACTCTTTTTGCATATAAATAAAAAAAAACAGAGAATAAAATACAGAACATCAAATAGATCCATCACAAATCCAAATATTGAGAAAACTCCAATTATATTTTCATCAATAACTAAATCATCTTTTCTACAATCCTATCATTTAGAAATTGAATGTTTCGAAAGATCGGGGTTCTTGTTTTGACAAAAAAATTGGACAGTATAATAATTGTGATTTTCTTTGTTTCTAGTCTAATAACTTGCCCTAGTTTTCAGTTCAACAGAAGTTTTTCCTATATTCACAAAAATCATTTTAATAAAATATATTTTTCTTTTCTGAAGCAGACAGATAAAAGAAAGGGTACGAGAAAAAGACTTCGAGAGGAACGTGGTGTCCAAAGCTTATTCGACAAATCTGAAGATGCCTGCTTCACTCTGATGCCCTCGAACTCGATTCCACTTCTTAATCCAGAAAGAACTCCCCAAGCCAACACCAGTAACAGATTGAAGACAATTTCCTTCTTAGAGCTCTCCTCAAACAATAGCAAAGAATTCCAAACTAATCTCTTTAGATTCACCAGTACATAGACAATGTTTTCAGCAACTCAATCTCTCCCTGATCTTCTGGGTGTGTGAGAACTTACAAAAATTCATCATTAAATAAAAATATATTCCCCATGTCTTCAAAAACACTCAAAAATCAAAATTACAAGAAAATCAATTCTTTAAAAGCTGGCTTTTTCCCAAATCTCCATTCCTATTGGCTCACACAATCTTTTTATTCTTTTATTTGTTTTATTGCTTTTATTTCTGTTTTTGCAACTTTTACTTGCACATCACATTACTTATATAATTTAAATAAATTATTCTCATAATTATCCACCACTAGATAATTGATTAAAAATAACTAAGTCACATTTAATATTTAATTATTATTTAATTGAAATATATGAATTTTTCAAAAATAATTAAATCATTTAAATATTAAATACCATTTAATCCAACATTAAAAATAAATAATTTATTTCAATCATTAAGATAAATCATAACTATAAATGCCCTCATAAATAAAAATAAGACAAAACACATAACACAACACACAATGACGACAATTACATAAAAAAATCAACTATACCAAACAAATGAGACGACCTGACATCATGGAACGGGAGGACTTCATCGTCACCTCTGTATCAACATTTATCCGTTGGGTTATTTGGTGCTCGCCCTGTCCTGCCGAAGTAGGTGGAATTGAGACTTATACCTGCAATCCTGCATACAAACAAAGTTGTGTACATGTGCATATATACATAACATCAAAGCATTAAATCAAAATACTACATTGTGAGAAGGAATCGCAACATAACAGGGCACTCGCGAACGAGTGATGCTATATTGTCCTTCATCACACCTATTCTAACAATTATAACATAATCAATGAATTACATTTCTAACTAACAATCATCTCATAACATATTAAATTAAATCATTGCATCATATCATAATTCAGAAAATCAACTGATATAATCAACCATAATGTCATATAAAGTAATCATGTCCAAAATGAAATAACAGCATCATCTAGCATCTAACTAACCATATCAAACAATAATAGTATCATCATAGTATCTAACTAACCACATCAAACAATAACAGTATCATCATAGTATCTGAGCATCAAAACAAAACATAACACTACTGAGTCCAACAAGCAACCAGGAGGGTTATTACATCCTCCCCCCTTAAATCCGACTTACTCCTATAAGCCAGAAAACAAGTATGGGTAGGATTCTCTCATACGGGAAGCATCCTCCCAAGTCGCTGAAGCCTCATCATTAGGATCCCACTGGACCCTCACCTGCTCAATATCCCTGCCTCTGAGAACAAGCCTCCTATGTTGTACCACGGCCACAGGCTCTAGAGCTAGCTGGCCGTCCTCGACCTATAGAGCATTCCAATCAAGAACATGAGTAACATCTGGAAAGTAAGGCCTAAGAACTGATACATGAAAGACATCGTGAATCCGCGACAGACTAGGTGGCAATGCCAGGCGATAGGCAACAGGACCAATACGCTCTAACACCTCGAACGGACCCATGAAATGGGGTGTCAGCTTAGAACCATTTCCATAATGAATAGGGCTCTTCCGAGGACGAACTCTGAGAAACACTCGATCTCCTATAGCAAACTGTTGCTCTACCCTGTGTGCATCAGCAAATTTCTTCTGCCTATCTTGAGCTGCTACTAGATTTTCTCGGATGCGAGCTACTTGTTGCTCCATGTCACGTAGCATCTTAGGTCCAAGAAGAACTCTATCCTCTAATCGATCCCAACTCAGAGGGTACGACAAGGATGACCATACAAAGCCTGAAACGGAGCCATGCCAATTGAACTATGATAGCCATTATTGTAGGAAAACTCAACCAAATGCAGGTAGTCTTCCCAACGAGACTGTTGGTCCATGACGTACATACGAAGCATGTCCTTGAGCACCTGATTAACTCTCTCGGTCTGACCATCTGTCTCAAGATGGTAAGCAGAACTAAAATTCAACTTAGTCCCTAAGGACCGCTGAAGGGATGTCCATAATGCAGAAGTGAATACTAGATCTCTGTCAGAAATAATCCTGCGCGGTATCCCATGTAGTCTAACAATATCCTCCATGAACACCCTAGCCACCACTGAAGCAGTATATGAAGATCGAATAGGAGAGAAATGGGCTACCTTGGTCAACCTGTCAACAGTGACCATGATAGCGTCATGTCGCCTGGAAGACATAGGCAACCCGACTATAAAATCCATAGAAATGATGTCCCACTTCCACTCTGGAACAAGATGCGGCTGCAACAAGCCTGCCGGATGATGATGCTCAGCCTTAACTCTCTGACATTCAAGACACCTAGCCACAAAATCCGCAATGTCACACTTCAATCCTGCCCAAAAATATAGTGCACGAAGATTAGCGTACATTTTCTTAACTCCTGGGTGTGCCGAATAAGGAGCTCTATGAGCTTCCGTCAAGATAAGGGTACGAAGACCCTCTGCAAGAGGTACATACATACGGCCTGTATAGCGCAAAACACCATCCAAATCCAAAGAGTACCCTGGAAATTTTCCTTCGAAAGCTCTACCCGACTCAATCTCTGCCTTCACTACCTGATACCAATCATCAGAAGAAAGAGCTGCAATAATCTGACTCTTCAAATCAACCTCAAGAGTCAAAGCAGATAACTCATGCCTGCGTCTACTCAATGCATCTACAACAACATTCTCCTTACCCTGAATATATTTCACCTCAAAGTCGTACTCACACAAAAATTCCATCCACCTTCTCTGTCTTGCATTCAAGTTCAGTTGTGTGAAGATGTACTGCAGACTATGGTCGAACCGATGCCCAAGGAGAAAGTACCTCCACCTCACCAAGGCATGCACAACTACGGCCAACTCCAAATCGTGAGTGGGGTAATTAAGTTCATGGTCTTTTAGTTTCCGTGACTCATAAGCAATCACTTGACCTTCCTGCATCAACACAGCCCCTAAACCTTCCAAAGAAGCATCTGTACAAACAACAAAATCACCTGCCAGATCAGGAACTGCTAAGATTGGAGCACTAGTCAACTTATCCTTCACAGTTTGGAAAGCTAACTGACATTGCTCGAACCAAAGAAACATCTTTCCCTTCCTCTACAAAGAGGTGATAGGATGAGCCAACATAGAAAACCCCTAAACAAACCGCCTATAATATCCTGCAAGTCCCATGAAGCTGTGAATCTCTGAAACATTTGTGGGTGCGGGCCAATCCACAATGGCTTGAATCTTTGCAGGATCAACTGAAATCCCCTCACCATAAATCACATGGCCCAAGTACTGAACTTCAGTCTTATAAAAGTCACACTTCTTGAGGTTGGCAAACAATTGATTATCCCTTAAGCACTGCAACACCTGCTTTAGATGTTCCTCATGTTCCTCCATCGACCTACAATAGATCAGAATGTCATCAAGAAACACTAGAACAAATTTATCCAAGTATGTATGGAATATTCCATTCATTAGACTCATAAACGCTGAAGGTGCATTCGTTAACACGAATGGCATCACAGTAAACTCGTAATGTCCGTATCGAGTTCAAAATGCGGTTTTGTGAATATCTACATCTGCAATCCTCAACTGATGATATCCCGATTTGAGATCAATCTTAGAGAACACCTTTGCCCCTTTTATCTGATCGAAGAGATCGTCAATTCTGGGTAATGGATATCGGTTCTGCACTGTTACCTTATTCAATTGTCTGTAGTCAATACACAAGCGAAGAGAACCATCCCTCTTTTTCACAAATATCACAGGTGCTCCCCAAGGAGAAACACTTGGGCGGATAAAGTCCTTGGCCAACAATTCTTCCAACTGAAGACGGAGTTCCTGTAATTCCTGTGTTGTCATCCGATATGGAGCTCGAGATATTGGCTCAAATCTTGGTACCAGATCAATCCGTAAATCCACATCTCGCTTAGGCAGTGTACCAGGAATCTCCTCTGGAAACACATCAGAAAAAACCTTAAGAAGGGGGTAATCATCCAATGACAACCCCTGACAATCCTCAGATTCCAAGTCACTCACTGATACTGCAAAGAGCTGACAACCCTGACGGAAGTGCCTTTTGAGCTGCATGGAAAAGATCATATGTAATGAGATGGGTCTCTTAATACCCAAGATCTCCACCTCCTTACCAGAGTCATCAATGCACCACACTGCTTTTGGTCGGTAGTCAATCATAGCACGGTGTGCACTCAACCAGTCCATGCCTAAGACAATATCATAAGAACCGAGTGGCAAGATTCTGAGGTCCACCCTGGTTGACATTTCACCTATACTCATATTGCAATCCTACACAAGCTTCTCTAACACAACCCTTGACCCTGATGCTAATTCGACATGCCATTTTATGCCTTGGCTAATTGCCACCAAACCACATCGCTCAACTACTAAAGGTGATATAAAGGAATCAGATGCACCAGAATCAAAAAGTATAGAAATGCTAGAATTATTCAACACACCTGATGCCTCAACCACAGTGTTCTGATGAACTGCCTGACGATTATCCACTAAAGCAAAAACACGATGAGATCTCCCTGCATCGCCTACTGTCGGCTCCGATGCTGCTGCCTCTGATTAAAACCGAAAGTGTTCTTCTAAGGACACATTCTAGCAATATGCCCCTACTGTCCACAAGATAAACACCCAGTACCTCTACCAAAACCTCTGCCCCCTGATGGAGCATTTGACTGCTGAAAACTCCCTCGACTCGGTGCTAACTGGAAACTAGGTGCAGGCTGTACAAAACATTCTTGACAAATCTGGTTCCTGTTCCGATCCCTGTGAAACTGAGAATTACCACCCTGTTGAGATTGAGTGGTCTTCTATTTTGACTGCTGCTGTTGAGGCTGCTGCTGCTGATAACCCCCTTTCGAGGGTGGGTACCTATTCCTGGAAGATCCTGCTCCCTGTGACTGCCCTCCATGAGTAACATAACCAGGTGTGGGCATGCTACCAATCTGTACTCCGATGTGTCCACCCAAAGCCATGGCCAAATTCTCCTCCACTAAGTGAGCCTTCTCCACTGCCATCTCCATCGTCTTCGGCTCGAAGACTCGTACACCACCACTGATGCAGGCATTTAAGCCCTGAACAAAATGCTGCACTAACATGCCCTCATCGTGGCTAATCCCTGCATATTGCTTCACCTCATAGAAGCGCCTCTCATACTGCTCCACTGACATAGACAACTGCTTGAGATCGTGAAACTCGTCAGCCCTGCGTTGCCTCCAGTGATATGAGAGGAAGCGAGCCCTAAACCTGTCAAGGAACAACTCCCAAGTAACCATACTGAGATCAAGATGCAACTTCTATTCCTCAAGGCACCACCAAGTAGACGCGAAGCCTCGCAAGTGCATAACTGCGCACCATGCCTTGGTATTAGTACCATAGGGGTGCATGGCGAAGCAACGGTCTAAGTCAATTAACCAGGTCTTAGCCTCAAGACCTCCTCTAGGACCATCAAAAGTAGGAGGCTGTGCCCTCATCAGATCTCTCATATGGCCTACTATGACTGTATCTGGAACCACATATGTATCCCTGCACCTTGGAGGCCTCTCTCTCTCCCTCTCAACCTGGTGCACCTCCTCTGGCCTGGGTCCCAAATGGTCAAGAATCTCTCCAAGTATATGCTGTAACTGACCGTCTAGACCTGGCTGTGCTGGATTTTGGCCACCTGATGGAACGCTATGAAGACTCTGCTGTTCCTCATGCTCAGAGCCATGGGAACTAGGAACTGAGGGGCTTCGCTGGTTTGCTCCACGTCCGGCACCACGGCCGCTTGCACGGCCACGTACTCTACCTCGAGGCATAGTTCTGTGCCACAAGATAAAGTACAACATGAGCTCAAGAGTTGCACATACGGTAACCTAATGGACTTCACTACCCAAAGACCCTAGCGTTTGCAACCTTGGCTCTGATACCAAGTTGTAACGCCCGTCGTGCAAACCCCAGAGAACACACATAATGCAAATAATTTTTTTTTTAAAATCATAAAAGTAAACATGCAATAACATTAAACCATAACCACATAACATATTACATAGCATTAATACACTTGGTTCTCTGGGGCACGTGAGGTTACATCGCAACAACTAAACACAAGTAAAGATAAAGATTACAACATAACTATTAACTTTATAATAACCATAACAATGATACATCCCATAACCATGATGCGAGCATAACAAACATCGCATAATTACATCCATGATAAATATCTTAATAGAGTTACAAAAGAGCCTAACTATTACATCATTTTTATAATATTACATTACAATTTTCTTTGATAAATGAATTACATTGAATTTCCCAACATGGGGATTGATACAAGTATAATGAAATATGAAGTACAACTGATCACTGGTACACCTCCACTGCGGAAAGCTGAGAAGACAAGACGCTAATGGGGAACCCAACGGGTGTGGAGCACGTTCCACCCAACCATGTGAATTACAAGTAACTCACCCCCCGTGCTCAGAGGTGACAAGGAAGTGAACCCGACCATGAATGTCAGCCCGACTCAATAACAACATGATACAAAACAAGTACAACTCAAGCATGCAATGCACAACCATCGACGTTCTCAAATCACATAACAAGTAAAACCAAGAAACTCATCATGATAACATGAAGTACTATCACTTAACAATCATGAATCAAATTCACAAGAATTCAAAGAAACATCATAAAGAGATAACATCCAGAGGCAACAACAACAAGCACAAGGGTGTCAAGTGGAGAGTGTCATCGCATGGCTCTCATGGGATTCTCCTGGCCCTTCCTCCAACTGAGGCGCCGGCACCCATCTATGGATCTCCTGGCCCTTCCTCCTAACTGAGGCGCCGGCACCATAGGGTAGGTGATGCGGAGCCAATAGTCTCTCGTGAAGACGAGACTATGACTATGCCAACCACGGCCTTCTTAGTCTATCACTAGTCTAAGGTAGCCCTAATGCATAGCCGAGGAATCCAATGTTTTATTATCTTGTGTTTTTAAACTACCCAACCCCCTAATTCTATTGTTTAGGTTATCACTTGTTTAGCTTACTCATTCATGGGTTATCCTGAGCCCTTCCTCATCCTGAGGTGCCGGCACCCACGAAGAGCCACTCTCCCTCCTATGACCCCTAACATAACTCAAGTAGGCAAGGGTTGAACCAACACATATAAATCATAAAACCAAAATCCAATACACGAGGCATTAACCATCCCACAACTGCACATAATCAAAAGACTTGCAAACCCATCCAACCCTTCCTAACATAACACCAATAACGCTCAAAAGCATGAACAAAGGTAAATACACTTTAAATCACAAGCCTCTAGAACAAGATTTTCATAGACCAATACGATTCCCACATCGACAACTCTGAACAAAGAAAACCATGACAACCAGAAAATTCAGACAACGTTACAAGGTTGCACCACTACGTTTAATTCCACTCTCGATTATGTAGCCAATTACAAATGTCGCAACAAGGTCTACAATCATTGTAGTATAACAAATTTGTTTAACTAAACGATCAGGAACAGCGTCATTTTAAAATATATCAAAATCTCTTAAATAATATCAATCATCAAGTATTTAATTTCAAATACACAATTAAATTCTTACAATATAATAAATTAACTTTAACATTAAAGAATCAAAATTCCATTAAAAAAAACATGATTTTAAATACCCCAATTAGAATAACTCAAATAAAATATATTACAATTCTAATTTAATTAAATATATATAGATATATATATACATATATATTGGTATATATATATATTAAAACATAAATGAAAACATAAATAAAGCAATAAATAAAAATTAACTTTTAAACAAAGCCAAACCATAAGCCATGGCTTACACAGCCGGCCGCAGCTGGTACAGCCGCCCTTACGGGCTGCTGTACGCAGCAGTCTACAGACTATTGCGCACAGCAGTCTGTATGGACTACTGTGTGCAGTCTGCGGCTGCCTTGGGGTAGGGGCGGGGTATGGCCCAGCCAACCTCTCCCTAACCCCCATACAAATAACTTTAAAAACTAAAAATGAATTTCGATTTCTGGTTTTAACATAAATTTTATTTAATTTTTATAAAAAGGACGAACACAATAACAAACACTCGGTACAACACGGGTTCCCAAAAAATCACGAGCTACAGAAACATGATTCCCCATTTTCTTTATATAAAAATATCTTTGGTAAGAAAAAAATTTGATATAACCCAAAAACGAATATCACATAAAATAAATTTTGATTTCTATTAAAACTAAAAACTCAAAATATGACATACCATATTTCGATTTCTGATGGATTTACAATTTATTTACCAGATGTACGGCCGACGACCGACGCACAGTGCCAAAGGAAATATAAAAAGATACATATAGATATATAGAATTTATACATATAGATATATATATATATATATATATATATATTATATGTATATACTCTTTTTGCATATAAATAAAAAAAATAGAGAGTAAAATACAGAACATCAAATAGATCCATCACAGATCCAAATATTGAGAAAACTCCAATTATATTTTCATCAATAACTAAATCATCTTTTCTACAATCCTATCATTTATAAATTGAATGTTTCAGAAGATCGGGGTTCTTGTTTTGACAAAAAAATTGGACAGTATAATAACTGTGATTTTCTTTGTTTCTAGTCTAATAACTTGCCCTAGTTTTTAGTTCAATAGAAGTTTTTCCTATATTCACAAAAATCATTTTAATAAAATATATTTTTCTTTTCTAAAGCAGATAGATAAAAGAAAGGGTACGAGAAAAATACTTCGAGAGGAACTTGGTGTCCAAAGCTTATTTGACAAATCTGAAGATGCCTGCTTGACTCTGATGCCCTCGAACTCGATTCCACTTCTTAATCTAGAAAGAACTCCCCAAGCCAACACCAGTAACAGATTGAAGACAATTTCCTTCTTAGAGCTCTCCTCAAACAATAGCAAAGAATTCCAAACTAATCTCTTCAGATTCACAAGTACATAGACAATGTTTTCAGCAACTCAATCTCTCCCTGATCTTCTGGGTGTGTGAGAACTTACAAAAATTCATCATTAAATAAAAATATATTCCCCATCTCTTCAAAAACTCTCAAAAATCAAAATTACAAGAAAATCAATTCTTTAAAAGCTGGCTTTTTCCCAAATCTCCATTCCTATTGGCTCACACAATCTTTTTATTCTTTTATTTGTTTTATTGCTTTTATTTCTGTTTTTGCAACTTTTACTTGCACATCACATTACTTATATAATTTAAATAAATTATTCTCATAATTATCCACCACTAGATAATTGATTAAAAATAACTAAGTCACATTTAATATTTAATTATTATTTAATTGAAATATATGAATTTTTCAAAAATAATTAAATTATTTAAATATTTAAATACCATTTAATCCAACATTAAAAATAAATAATTTATTTCAATCATTAAGATAAATCATAACTATAAATGCCCTCATAAATAAAAATAAGACAAAACACATAACACAACACACAATGACGACAATTACATAAAAAAAATCAACTATACCAAACAAATGAGACGACCTGACATCATGGAACGGGAGGACTTCATCGTCACCTCTGTATCAACATTTATCCGTTGGGTTATTTGGTGCTCGCCCTGTCCTGCCGAAGCAAGTGGAATCGAGACTTATACCTGCAATCCTGCATACAAACGAAGTTGTGTACATGTGCATATATACATAACATCAAAGCATTAAATCAAAATACTGCATTGTGAGAAGGAATCGCAACATAACAGGGCACTCGCGAACGAGTGATGCTATATTGTCCTTCGTCACACCTATTCTAACAATTATAACATAATCAATGAATTACATTTCTAACTAACAATCATCTCATAACATATTAAATTAAATCACTGCATCATATCATAATTCAGAAAATCAACTGATATAATCAACCATAATGTCATATAAAGTAATCATGTCCAAAATGAAATAACAGCATCATCTAGCATCTAACTAACCATATCAAACAATAACAGTATCATCATAGTATCTGACTAACCACATCAAACAATAACAGTATCATCATAGTATCTGAGCATCAAAACAAAACATAACACTACTGAGTCCAACAAGCAACCAGGAGGGTTATTACACCAAGCCTACCCCAGCTGGACTGCATTGGCTCGCCTAGGGAAACTTTGTGCTAGAAACCACAGAACTCAAACAAAACCTACCTAAAAACATATTTACAAGCATGGTGACTAGGCACTATTTCCAAAGGGCCGTATAGATTGTACGGTGGAAAAGTTCTCTAGCACCACATTTTCAAAATACAGTCTGGTTCAAAACAAAAACAGGGAAATGTTGAACTATCTATAGAAATGTGCTTAAAAACTGTACAAGAAACTAACTAATGAATTTAAAATGCTTGAATGTGAGATACACTACATTCCATAGCCATACAGAAAGAAAAACTAATCCATATAACTCAAACAAGCTGCAAAAAGCAGAAACTTCTGTATATAACGTTGTTTTTCTCCAATCTGCAATTTGGTCACTCAATAATAAAGATTCTAACCCTGACCTAGGGTCGTTTCATGCCTTAAATAGGCTTCCAAAACCATTTAAGAGCTTGGGTCAAGCTCATAGATGACCTAATGAGCAATATATAAAACCCCATGTGTTTACAAACACTTTGACTAGATTGGTAAAGATGACAAGTTGGGGCTTCAAAACCCATTCATGATTGCCACCTCCCAATCCATTGATCATAGTTTGATCAAGAATTATTCAAACCAACAAAACCAAACTAGATGGTCAACATGACCTCAACATAATACAACAAAAATTTAACATCCAACAAAAACTTCAATAACCTAGAACATTACCAGGTGCTCTTGCACCATTCTCCCCCTCTCAAGACAAACAACTAAGGATAGGAAGAAGTGGCCAATGATAGGTTAATACCAAACTTCTTGAACTGATCTTCCTGTATCCAAGTGGCTTCTGATTTTGGCTTGTTCTTCCACTTGATAAGGTGCTCCATGTACACCTTATGTCTTGTAGCTTTCTACACTCTTGACTGTAAGATCTTCTCTGCCTAAAGCTTGTCTTGTTGAGGAAGGGTCACATTACTGATGTCCTTGAAGATTTCCTTGTTGTTCTAATCCTCATCATTGATTGATCCCTTGTACTTGATCAAATCAGCAACATTGAAAACTGGAGGTATGCCCAAGTCTGATGGTAATTCCACCTTATATGCATTCTTGCCATATTTGGCCAACACCTTGCATGGACCCACCCTTTTCATCTGTAACTTGGTTTCCATTCCCTTCTACAATTTTTATTTGTTGAGGTGGACCATAACATAGTCCCCAACTGCAAATTGCACATCTCTCTTTGACAAATCAACTTTTTCCTTCAACTTTTGGGTTGCTACTATAACTGTGTTCTTGACCTGCTCATGAATCTCTTTCATTGTTTGAGTGAAGTCCTTTGCATGTCCACTCCTATTCTCCATGGATCCCAAATCTCTAAGCTCACATATGCCTCTTGGGTGCATCCCATACACCACTTCAAATGGACTTTTCCCTGTAGTTTTATTGACACTGTCATTATAGGCATATTCAGCTTAGGAAATAACCATATCCCATGTCTCTCCATACTCCTTTGTTAGACACCTTAGAAGATTACCTAACACTCTGTTAACCACCTCTGTTTGACCATCGGTCTGAGGATGGTAAGTTGATCCAAATGACAGATTTGTTCCCAATCTACTCCATAGAGTCTTCCAAAAGTGACTCATGAACTTCACATCTCAGTCAGAAACTGTATGCGTCTAAAAATGGTCATGATTAAGCTTGTTAATTAATTAAATATGATTTATTTAATTAATTCCCCTAAAGTCATCTACATATAAATAAATTTAATTATTTATTTATATTGTTCATTTTCTAAAATTCTTCTACCTTAATTAAATAAATAATTTTATTTAATTATTGACATTTCCACCTTCCACTTAATTAAATTAAATAAATTTTTTATAATTTATTTATATTTGATTATCATCCTATTCTAGAGTTTAAATATTTTGAATATTTAAATAATGGAATATCTTCTTCATCTCATCTTTTATCTTTCCGCTTAATTAAATTAAATAAATTTTCATAATTTATTTATATTTAATTATCATATTATTCTAGAATTTAAATATTTTAAATATTTAAATAATGGAATATTCTCCATCCCATAATCGAATTAAAATATTAAATATGTTATTTAATATTTCCTCACCCTAATTTCTTTTTTAAATTATGTGGGTTTCCATTTCCATCTTCACTCCTAAATTAAATAAATTTAATTTATTTAATTCTAACTCATTTTTAACTCACCTTTCCAAATTCTAACCCACTTTTCAAAATGGAAATTTCCCTTCGAAACTCAATGAAAAAAAAATGAAGAAAAGGGAAACCTTCCATCCTCTTCTCCACTTTCGAAAATCTCCTACCGTCCATTCGAACAAGCTTAATCCGGGCCGTCGATCGATTCAACCAATCAAATTCATTCAAAAACTCTATAAAAGCCAATGCAAATCCAAGCTTTTGTTATTTACACACACATACTACGCATAATCATTCACATTTACACGCACGCACTCACTTTCATACAACCATACTTTTGATCAGTTTATGCATTCATATCAGTTTCAATATCACAACAATCTTCTCATATTAGCATGGTTTTGCATTTAGCATAGTATGCATTTTAAATATCGTTCTGTAGCTATCATTTTGTTGAGCTCCATCTGCTGATCTGATAGCAAATTTGATGCAACGAAATGCTAGAGATAGAGGAAGATAAAACGATTTCGGGAAAACTGTTACGATTTGCGTATATTTCTGTTTCTTTTTTTTCAGTTTTTCTGATATAATGTTTTATTAATATGTGTTTGATCTCATTTAAATTGATCCAATATTTCATACACACATAAAATGGTGCCCACCATGGGGCACTTGCCCCTATTTTAACATCTTATTGCAGGTTTTCCTGATAGATTACCACCACAAACAACGGATTAGCACAAGAAACATGCTTCAACAATATTCATACCCAGTTCAGCGCCCTCGAAACATATTACAGCGCCCTTAAGGAATCCTGCAACGCCCTTAAGGAATCCTGTAGCGCCCTTGAAGATTCTTGCAGTGCTCTTAAGGAATCCTACAATGCTCTTGAAGATTCCTACAGCGCTCTTAAGGAATCCTGCAGCGCCCTTGAAGATTCCTGCAGTGCCTTTAAAGATTCCAGTAGCGCCCTTGAAGATTCCTGTAGCGCCCATGATGTCTGTTATAGCACACTTTTGAAAAGGCTGCAAATTGTAAATTGTATTTAAATACAGCTTGACTGAATCCGACACGACTGCGAACAACTAATAACTTTAAAAGAATGAAGCAATCCTAGGGTAGTTATATAATTAAGAATGAAGCAATCCTAGGATAGTCACTTCACTTTTATTTTGGGACTAAAAAGAACTCCATGTTTTTGTGAAGCAATATCTTCACCTAGCATAGAAAAACTATTTATTTGGGCTTAAAAGTGAACTCTTGCTTGCTTTGATTTAAATGGTGATAGGCCTATGCTCTCCCCTTAACTGGGTGATCAAAATGCCAAACTCATCTATTTCATTTTATGCATTTTTAAGCTTTAATTACATCCTTTAGAGAGCCTATTGTAGTGGGAAAAAGTACTCACCCTACGGGAACGACTCAAGTGGGTTCAAGCCAAAGCCAGGCTATTCCGCCCCACTATAAAATTTAAAGCAAATCTAGGGAAACCCTCTTTTGCCGGTAGTGTGCAAGATAACCATCCCCAAAGCCTTTGTTCTAAAGGTTGGGAGGTCTCATGAGGGAGTTTATTATTGCCGCACCGAACGAAAATCCTTACTACGAACCTAGTGTAGTGGCCAACTAAGTCAGTTTCCAAACATTCTAATAATCACAGTCCAAGGGGAGGGAAGAATCTGCCCCCAAAACACTCACCATATAACTGCCAAGGATCGTTTGCTCAGGGGATCTAGTATCCACTTCTGTAACTCTAAGTACGCACCTGGAAAAGACAAAAACAAGGGCGCCCCTTCGGGGGTGACACGGCTGTGTAAGTCAACGCAATTCTAAGATGTGGGCTATTGATTACTAGAATGACCTACTTGAGCATTAAGAGTGAGTCTGCTTGAATTGTCTTTCATGTGGAAAACCTGTGAAAAAATTTGATGAAAAACATTTTCTTGATCAAACACTTCATGTTAGTATAGGGCTTTAAGAACAACTGTTTTCAAAAATGTTTGTTGTGTCTTCCATTACATTAATTCAGATAAAGAGATCATCCAAAAGGAACATGAAGAACAACAACTGAAAGCCACTTAATATTTTTTCATATCATTGATTCAAAAACATTCCTAACAATTTTCCCATGCTTAGAGATTGGAAGTCAACAAAGTTTCCCAAGAAATCATTGTCTAAGAGAATCAAAAAACCCAAGAAACCATTAGGATACAAGAAAACACTGCAAAAGAGAAAATTCTTGTACAAAAGTCGACAAGTCTTACTTCACTATCGAGGATTTCTTCATAGATATCAGGATTTTGTTAGAGGATTCACTGATGAATATGCTGTAGATCCCTTAGATTCTTGAGCTTATTATCAAATATTAGCTCTGTCACAACGGCATAATCATAATCAACCTCTTGAATTTGACAACATACCACAACCTTCTATAGAGTATCCTTCACATCCCAATCAAATCCTTCATTGATTTTAGAACATTTCTTCAAAAACAAAGACCAAAACTTAAAAAGTGCATCTCTCAAACAACTTTCTAATTTTTGGTTCAACTTCCCCAACAGGATTCTGAAATCCTTCATCAATTGGAAGCCACAATCAATAAATTAAGAGCATCCTTGATCATATCATAAGATTCTACATCTTATCAGATCATCATCATTGCACTTGTCAAATCGTGATCTAAGTCTAGAAGAATTTTTCAAAATCATATGCCTATCTTCACAAGATCCTAATTCAATAAATTGAAGGATGAAATTCAACAAGGACATACTCAAAACATTCAAGAAGAGGGTGAAAGTAGCAATCCTCTTTACATCATGAATCGTAATCCACTTTTTGACAAAGATACAGATAACAAAGAAGAAAATATGTTCCATCAATACAAAGACATGAACAAAACACAGATAGATAGTGATGAGGAACAAGATGAGGAACATCTTAGAGAGGTTGAGCAAGATCCAAAATTCCATAAAGCCATTGAAAATATCTTGCAGCGAGACAAGGAAAAATATTTTCGCTATCTAGCCGAACAAGGGGCTAAGTTACCTCATGACTTTAATACTGAAAATTTGAAAAACAAACCTAAAGAGACACCCCTTTTTGATCTTAGTGATTTGACCCAACAAATCAAGGCACTTCGAGGACAAGTTAAAGAATTACAAGGGGGAACAACCATGAAGAAATACACTCTCGAGGACATTTTTCCTTATCCTTTTGACCGAAGTCTAAACATGATTCCTTTCCCAAGCATTGTGAAATGCCAAAATTTGATCACTATAATGGGAA
This sequence comes from Sequoia sempervirens, assembly GCA_007258455.2. Classification (NCBI taxonomy): domain Eukaryota; kingdom Viridiplantae; phylum Streptophyta; class Pinopsida; order Cupressales; family Cupressaceae; genus Sequoia; species Sequoia sempervirens. Next base: position 10,026,660 of record VDFB02281492.1, on the reverse strand, counting down.
AACGGATCCAATTTATCACATTAGAGACTTCAGGAACATGACATTGGAATTCACTCACGAAGATACTTACTTGTTGCGATTGTTTCCTAGGAGCCTTGGAGTTAACTCTATGGAATGGTTATCTAAGATTACACCTCCCGTCAGGACATTTGAAGAATTGATCAACCTATTCATATCACAGTATGCTTATAGCATACAACACCCGATCACCATGATAGATCTTTGCAAGGTTGCACAAAAACCTGGCGAATCCTTCATTAAATTTCTTTAGAGATGGAGAAGAATGTTCGCTAGGTATCCAGGTCCTGTTCCTGAAAAGGAAAAGATGGTTACCTTTATTAACAGTTTAAATTTAGAAATGAGCTATCACTTGAACTTACATTGTCCTTCTTCTTTTGAGAAAATGATTGAAGATTCCTTAACCATTGAAAATGTTTTGGTCAAAAGAGGGATAATAAAGCATGACAAAGAAAATCCCAGCTCATCCAACCTTCAAAATAATCAGGACAAATCCAAATTCTGGAGTCGCAAAAAAAAAAATGGTGAACAATGGTGTTGTTGATGCAAATCATGCCTCAACCAAGCCATTTGTCCTCAGCACTCCAAACACTCACAACAACAATGTTAACTCAATTGCAAATCATGGAAATAATCCTCCTCTTCCGAGGAACAATACAAATCAAAACTCTACTCCCCATCAAGGAATTTCCAACAACCAAGGTTACCGAGGAACAAATAACAATCCCAATTCTTTAGGGAACACCTTGAATTCAAATCCACAAAGATTTTCATTCTTCTCGAATAGAAGAACTTTTACTCCATTGGGTCAATCTATAGAATCCGCATTCAAAGAGTTGATGGCGAAAAATGTCATCACTTTACCGCCTCAACGAAATTATGAACCCAGTATAAAACCTCCATCATTGAATGAGGCATACTATTGTGATTATCATCGGTCTAAAGGTCATCGCACCAACAATTTCCAAGCCTTGAAGAATGCCATTCAAGACTTGATTGACAATGACATCATCACAATAGAAGGAAATCAACAAACCAACACAGACCACCAAGCATTCTGCAATCCTTTTCCTAATTATCAAAAGGGCGAGTCTTCTAAAAAAAAGGTGAATCACATCCATGATGATCATATAATTAATCATCTCTATGTGGACGACGAGCAGGTGAATTTCATAAAATTCAACCAGAAGGTGGAATATAGAGAAGTCAACGCAACAACAAGAGCACAAGCTAAAGTTGTCTTGAAAGGCGCTTCTTCAAAATCCACTGAACCCCCACCTCAACATCAATATGATTTGGTCAATCAACTTCGGAAAACTCCCGCTCAAATTTCTATTCTGGAAATATTGAAGATTTCTCCAGCCCATAAGGAAATTCTCAAAAAAGCCCTCGTTGAAACCAATGTATCTACTGATTTGGATGTGAATCAATTTCAAGCCATGGTAGGACACTTGTCCTCACCCACTTGCCTTTCATTCTCTGAAAAAGATGACGTTTCCATAACTCATCTCCATAACTCATCATTGTACTTAGAGGTCATGATTCACAAGTTTTGTATCAGACAAGTTCTAATAGATGGAGGTGCTGGTTTGAACATTTGTACCATGAAGTTGGTTAAAGCCTTAGGATTTTCTGAGGACTCCATTGATTTCAGTAGAAAGATTACCATAAAAGCTTATGATGATGAAGAAAGAGCATCCAAAGGTCTAATCATGCTGCCAATCAGAGTGGGCCTTGTCATAAAGAATACTTTCTGTCAAGTACTAGACCATGATCTTGCATATAACATCTTGTTGGGTCATCCTTGGATCCATGAAATGCAAGCTGTCCCATCAACCTATCATCAATGTCTCAAGTTCCCTTATGATGGACAAGAAATCACAATATCAGCTGATAATTCCAATATCCAAACTTGTGCCAACATGAAATCCAGTCAAGATACTTTGGTCCCTAACAATCAAGAAGCTCATGCTAGGACTTCTCTAAAGATTGACACACAAATCAGTTAATTGACCAATAGTTTTGACAAAAAGATGAAATTCAAGGATCATGGAGTTGGAGAATACTCTCTTTGTCTTGCTAATTTACCTACATCACCTCGATCACATGGACAGCCATCTATCAGGGAACATCAAATATCAGTAGCATCAACATCAAAGCAAATACCAATAAAGCCAATTACAAAATTTAATGGACAATTCATCAAAGAAAAATTCCCCATGGAAAATCCTGAGGATACAGAAATTTTAAATTGGCTCTATAAAGATGAAGATGAAGTAGTCTCTAATGTCAAATTACCCACGGACAAATATGGAAAGGGTATTCAATCATGCAGAAGATGGGCTATGATGAAGGTCCTATCGGAAAAAGGAAGGAAGGAGTAGTTGAACCTATTCACCTTCGCGGACTTGTTGCAAAAGAGAAAACTGGATTAGGTTATGATACTCACTCCAAAGAAAACACATCCAAACAACTTGATGGCGCTGTCTTCGCATTGCAAGAAAGCTCAGATTCATGAGAAGCATGTTTGACAACAGTTCAGAACTTCTTGGATAACAATTCTGACACAGACTCTACTGAATATGAATGGGACACCATTTACAATGATGAATTTTGGAGAGATAAAGAGGTTGATGTAATACACCAGTATGCCCCAACTCTAATTGAAGGTGAAGGGTCAGGGTCCCAACCACAAGAATCTGAACCACAAATCAACTATGATTCTAGTGATAATGAGTCAGATCTAAATGAACAAGACTATCATGCGGACAGTATCATCATTGACCCACCTCATACCTCAGATCCTCCCGACCACTCCATTATGACCATGACCATAGCCGATTTCACACAACCTGATGATCCTATACCTTTGATTTATCTTGATCTCATTGATTGGGATTCATCCGAACCTATCAATATACCTATGTTTCCAAGTGACGAAGCTATCATAAACTTCCTTTCCATAGATGATACAAATGATTGTTCCACCAGCGATTTTCGACATAAAGTTTTTGATCAGGAGAGTGTCAAGTCTCCCAGCTGCAAAAGTAAAAACAAAAAAGAAAGATCTAATAGTGAAAACCAGAATCTGGCAGTATTAGATCAAACAAAAGATAAAATAAAGAGCGTATCTGATGTGGTGAAAACCTCTTTGAGGCACCAGATGATAGGAATCTTGACACTCTCCCAGAGCACTACCATGAGCGATTGCCTATTCTGATTGAGCCTACAAAAGCTGTTGATCTTGAAACTTCTAACAAACCAAGAATTTTACAGTTAGCTGCATCAATGACAGAGAAAGAAATACCAGAGTTCATGGAATTCCTGAAAGAAAATCAAGTCAATTTTGTGTGGTCTTACGCTGACATGCTTGGTCTTGATCCTAATCTTATCATGCATCACTTTTCCATCAAACTAGGGACCAAGCCGGTGAAACAAAAACTCAGAAAGATGCACCCTCATGTTGCATTATTAGTTAAGGAAGAACTAAGAAAACTCCTTGATGTGGGCTTCATAAGACCAATTGACTATGCAAAATGGATTTCCAACATTGTTCCTATATCCAAGCCAGATAAAACTATTAGAATATGTACAGATTTCAGAGATCTCAATAAAGCATGTCCTAAGGATGATTTCCCACTGCCAAATATCGACACCATAGTTGATCTAACAGCTGGCCATGCCATGTATTCATTAATGGATGGTTTTTCTGGTTACAACCAAATCAAGATTGCACCTGAAGATTAGGAGAAAATAGCTTTCACATGTCCGTGGGGAACTTATTGTTGGAACATCATGCCTTTCGGTCTGAAGAATGCTGGGGCTACCTACCAAAGAGCCATGACTACAATCTTTCATGACATGATGCATGTCTTCATGGAAGATTATGTGGATGACATATTGGCAAAATCATACACCAGAGAAGGACATCTTGAAATATTATCTAAATATTTGCAAGATTAGAGAAATTCAAAGTTCGTCTTAACCCTAAGAAATGTGTTTTTGGGGTCAAATCCGGAAAACTCTTGGGGTACATTGTTTAGAAAAATGCATCGAAGTAGATCCTGCAAAAATATAGGTAATTATGGAAATGCCTCCACCAAAGAACATTAGTCAGTTGAGATCATTACAAGGACGACTTCAATCAATACGAAGGTTCATTACACAATTGGCTGATAAAAGTTTTCCTTTCACACATCTACTGCATAAAAATGTTCCTTTCAAGTGGGATGACAAATGTGAATTGGATTTTCAGCAAATCAAACAGTATTTAATAACTCCACCAGTTCTCATACCACCAAATCTAGACAAACCACTCATCTTATACATTGTTACAACAGAGACATCTCTGGGGGCACTGCTAGCACAAGAAGACTCTACAGGAAAGGAACATGCAATCTACTACATCAGTAGAACACTAACAAGTCATGAGCTCAACTACACTTCTATCGAGAAGGCTTGTCTGTAGTAGTTTTTGCTTCATAGAAATTTTGGCATTACATGCTAACCCATACAATCAATTTGGTTTCAAAAATTGATCCACTCAAGTATTTGTTAAGAAAAGCATCATTGACAGGAAGGTTAGCAAAGTGGGTAATGATTTTGAGTGAGTTTGACATACATTATGTTGATCGCAAGGCAATCAAAGGACAAGTTATCACTGATCAACTAGTTGAAGCACCACTACAAGCAGATCATCCCCTGCACATTGAATTTCCAAATGCTGATGTCTTTGCTGTAGAATCTAAATAACCATGGTCCTTATATTTTGATGGTTCTTTCATTCAACATGGATCAGGGGAAGGCATACTTTTCATCACCCCTCAAGGACACACCATTCCTCAATCATATAGGCTAATGTTTCCATGCACCAACAACAGCCAAATATGAAGCCTTAATTACTGGACTCAAAAACTCATTGTTACAACTCCCAGAAACTCAAAATCATTATGAATTTCTGGTGGAACAATCATTTACACCTGCATATGATACTCCTGAAAGCCAAATCATTTGCCACTTAGTAGGATCTGATTCACCATGGTACGGAAAAATTTATGCCTATCTCAAAGACGATATCTTACCACCCGATTTATCCCGTAACCAAAAACACAATTTTATCCGCCAATCCACTCGCTACACTCTTATTGTTGACACCCTATATCATCATGGTCTTGATGGTACTTTACTCTGATGTCTTGAACGTGAGGAATCTGACAAAGCTTTACAAGAATTTCATGGTGGCATCTGTGGTACTCATTCGAGTGGATTAACCTTATCCAAAAAATTGATTAGAATGGGTTACTACTGGCCTACAATGGAGAGGGAATCATTCACTTTTGTGAAAACATGTTCAAAATGTCAGATTCATGGGAATCTCATTCATGCTCCTGCACAAGAACTTCAACCATTCACGCCAACCTGGCCATTTTCTCAATGGGGGTTAGATCTAGTGGGCAAGATTCATCCTTCTTCATCAAATGGACATAAGTTCATCATCACAGCAACAAAGTATTTTACTAAGTGGATTGAGGCAGTCCCTCTTACTAAAGTTACTGGCAAACAAATATCATCATTCATACTCAGCTATATTATTTATCGGTATGGCATTCCCAACTCCATTATTACAGATAATGGACGTCCATTCAAAAATTAGGATGTTGGTGAACTTTGTGAGAGATTTCACATACAAAATAGATATTCAACACCTTACTATCCACAAGGGAATGGCCAAGTAGAGGCCTCAAATAAAACAATATTGAAAATCTTGAAAAAGACTATGAATGATTCAGGGAAGGATTGGCACATTCAACTCAATCCCGCCTTGTGGGCCTACAAAACCAGTGTCTGAACGCCAACAGGAGCAACACAATTTTCCCTTGTCTATGGAGTAGAAGCCATATTTCCCTTAGAAGTTGAGATTCCCTCACTCAGAGTATCATTGAAAGGCCTTACAATAGATGATGAATACAGAGTTTCCCGACTCCAAGAGCTTGAACTTCTAGATGAGAAGAGACAAAGAGTAGCTGATCATTTGAAAGCTTATCAATAGATGATGTTTTGCAGCTATAACCACAAAGTAAAGCCACGTACCTTTTAGGTGGGTGATCTTGTTCTGAAAGAGAACCCACACAATCAGCAAGACAGAGAGAAGGAAAGTTTGAACCAAATTGGCTAGGTCCTTATGTGGTTATCGCAGTCTATGGTTCAAGAGCCTACAAGTTATTGACGCCAGAAGGGGACCTATTTGATGAGCCTATCAACAGCATGCACCTGAAAAAGTATTATGTCTAAGGTGGTTATCATTAGCAGAAAAAGTCCTGAAAAAAATTAAAAAAAAAATCAAAAAAAGTCTTGAAAAAATCCAAAAAAATTAGAAAAAGTCCTAAAAAAAAGTCATAGGGTGAAAACCTGGCAACAGGCAGTCTATTGACAAGAAAAATGCAATAAAAACAAATAGTGAAAATCTGTCAAATAGACGCTATTTGTAGATCTCCATCTATTAGTTCATGTTCTGCACTTCACTTTTCGGTATTCCTTTTCATGCATCTTTTCCATCATCTTAAGGTCACACTTGCACCATGCTATCATCATTTTCCTTGAGCGATAACATCTTACCATGGCTTGACTATTGTACATATTCATTTCAGCAAGTTGTGTCAATACCAAGGGCAAACATGGGGCATACTGGGGGCAATCAACTTTCAACAGTAAGACAATGACATTGAAGCCAATCACGTGAAAACAAAACAATCAAACCAAACCAAAACATCCAATCATTGATCCATATCATAGTAGCTTTCAGTTGTGTACCTTATCATGACTCATATCTGGATGATCTATAATCTGAATAATGTTTGGAATCACAGTATTTCATTTTTGAACAATGGTTGTTTAATTTTCAATATCATTTCTCTGGAGCACACTCGATGATGTACTGAACTAGAGTGGCAAGGAAAGAGGATGATTTTTCTTTGTCTGTTGTCTGGAGGTTAATCATTTATCAGTTGCAAATATGTCGCGAGACATGATGATTTATCATTAATGATAGTTCCAAATTTGCATCAGATGGTGGTTAGTCTTTGTCTGTTTATGCAAGAAATGCTCAGGTCATCTCGGTACAATTATACCTAGATGCTTGTGTTCACTTGCTATATCAAAAATCATGAAAGTTGTACTCAGGTCATCATTGGTGCTAATTTCCCCTCTGATGCTTGTACATACTTCCAACATTTTAAAAATGCTCTATGATGATTCCAGAAAATATACCAACAAGCTCAACAAAATGGTCGGTTTCATTTAGTTGCATTTCATTTTAGATCATTTGTACATATCTGCATAGTGGATTTGCACCCAAGTTTTGAAAGGATAATAATCACATCAATGGCTGTCATGTTTCTTTGGACTACTTGTGGAGTACATTTGAACATTTTTTTCATCATCACCATTCACCTGCATTATCATTTCGGCTGGGTCCTATCATTTATCATTTATCATTCATTTGCATATCATTTAGATTCTCTATCATTTTCATATCATTAACACTTTATCATTTTCATATTCATTTTATGTTCCCTTTATACATTTGAATCATTTCATTCATTATCATTTCATTATCATATCTTATCATTTCATTATTATTTCATTATCATATCTTATCATATCATTTCCTTCATTATCATGTCTTATCATTATAGTTCATTTCATTATCACTTATCAGTTTATTTATCATTTTCATCATCATTCATTTCACTTATCATATCATTTCATTTATCATTCATTTCATTATCACTTATCATTTCATTTATCATTTTCAATATCGTACAGTTCATTTCATATTACTGATCATTTTCATACATGTCAATTATCATTGCATTTCATTTTATCATTTCATTTAATCATCATTACAGAACATTGCATTCATATCATATCGCTAATCATCCTATCATTTTCCATATCAATTCATTTTGCAAATTCATAATGCATATCACATGAGTCTCATAACTCTAATTACTAGAGCCCCCTGATAGGGTTGGCCTCTGTGATGGAAGTCTTATCTCCTACCCCAAGATCTCTGCGTGATCCTGACACACCTTGACTCTGAAAAGGTCAATCAAAATCTCTCTATCTATCAATGCCTCACATCATGCAATCGTGACCCATATTAGTAACCCATATCAAGTGAACTATATTAGTGACCGACATCAGTGACTCATTCTAGTGCATCATATCAAAGACCCATATCACCCAATCAATCCTATTAGGCAAACCAATACACAAATCTATCTAGCTGGATATCATATCAATTTGCTCTACCATCAATTACTATTTGTTTTCTATCGCAGAAAGCAAATTTATCAAAAAGGAAATCATTCATCTACTATTTGTTTTCTATCGCAGAAAGCAAATTTATTAAGCACTTTATCAATCATTTACTCTCTTTTTTTCTATTTTCGGGAAGCAAAGTTATCTGTTCATCATCATCATTTCATCATTTCCATCAAAAGGGGCATCATTTCAACAGGGGCATCTTTTACATCATTTATCAGGAGCTAAATCACTCTCTCCTCCGCAGAATATCATTATCTAATATCGATTGTTTAGCAATATTTTCGCAATCCATATCCTCATCCATGATTTACCTCCCGAGGGGGCATCATCAGCAGCAACATCGAAAGCATATTAGGGGCAAAATCTTATTTTCTTTGAAGCAATGGGTTTCACACATCACTTGAAAGAGGGGCAAAATGTATGCGTCTAAAAATGGTCATGATTAAGCTTGTTAATTAATTAAATATGATTTATTTAATTAATTCCCCTAAAGTCATCTACATATAAATAAATTTAATTATTTATTTATATTGTTCATTTTCTAAAATTCTTCTACCTTAATTAAATAAATAATTTTATTTAATTATTGACATTTCCACCTTCCACTTAATTAAATTAAATATTTTTTTATAATTTATTTATATTTGATTATCATCATATTCTAGAGTTTAAACATTTTGAATATTTAAATAATGGAATATCTTCTTCATCTCATCTTTTATCTTTCCGCTTAATTAAATTAAATAAATTTTCATAATTTATTTATATTTAATTATCATATTATTCTAGAATTTAAATATTTTAAATATTTAAATAATGGAATATTCTCCATCCCATAATCGAATTAAAATATTAAATATGTTATTTAATATTTCCTCACCCTAATTTCATTTTTAAATTATGTGGGTTTCCATTTCCATCTTCACTCCTAAATTAAATAAATTTAATTTATTTAATTCTAACTCATTTTTAACTCACCTTTCCAAATTCTAACCCACTTTTTGAAATGGAAATTTCCCTTCGAAACTCAATGACAAAAAAATGAAGAAAAGGAAAACCTTCCATCCTCTTCTCCACTTTCAAAAATCTCCTGCCGTCCGTTCGAACAAGCTTAATCCGGGCCGTCGATTGATTCAGCCAATCAAATCCATTTGAAAACTCTATAAAAGCAAGTGCAAATCCAAGCTTTTGTTACTTACACACACATACTATGCATAATCATTCACATTTACATGCACACACTCACTTTCATACAACCATACTTTTGATCAGTTTATGCATTCATATTAGTTTCAATATCACAGCAATCTTCTCATATTAGCATGGTTTTGCATTTAGCATAGTATGCATTTTAAATCTCATTCTTTAACTGTCATTTTGTTGAGCTCCATCTGCTGATCTGAGAGAAAATTTGATGCAATGAAATGCTGGAGATAGAGGAAGATAAAACGATTTCGGAAAAACTGTTACGGTTTGCATATATTTTTGTTTCTTTTTTTCAATTTTTTGATATAATGTTTTATTAATATGTGTTTGATCTCATTTAAATTGATCCAATATTTCATACACACAAAAACAATGCTTAGAGGTAAGCCATGGATCCTTACAACCTCCTTGAAGAAAAGATGAGCTATGTAGCTTGCATCATGAGTAGTTTTGCAAGGAATGAAGTGACTCATCTTGCTAAATCTGTCCACTACTACATAAACACTGTCAAAACCAGTCTTGGTCTTAGGAAGACCTACCACAAAATCCATGCTCACACACTCCCATGGTCTGTTAGGAATGTGCAAGGGTTGATACAAACCAACGTTGCTAGCTCCTCCTTTAGCTTTCATGCATACAACACACTATTCCACATATTTTCTAACATCTTTTGCTAACTTTGGCCAATAATAAAACCTTTGCACTAGTTCTAAAGTTTTATTAATACCAAAATGCCCACTAAGACTGCCATTATACTTTTCTTGAATCAGATTTTCCCTCATTGATCCTCTTGGAACACATAACTAACTTCCCTTAAATACCAATCCATTTTGCAGTGTATACTCAGCATATTGACTATGAAAATGATTCTCAAAATTAGAGCATACCTTGTAAGCTTCTGACAAGTCTTCATCTTCACCATAGAGGTCTTTGAAACTCTCTAAACCAATGTTTTTTAGCTGTATCTCCTGCACTATCAGCATTCTTCTACTTAATGCATCTGCCACCTTGTTCATTTTTCCTTTCTTGTGCTTTATAGTGAATGTGAAGGCTTGGATGTATTCCATTCATTTCAAATGTCTATTACTCAGCTTCTCTTGGGTGTTGATGTAACTAAGTGCCTGGTTATCAGTGAAGACCACAAACTCTTTGGGTAACAAATAATGCCTCCACTTCCTAAGGGACTACACTAAAGCATATAACTCAAGATCATAGGTAGAGTACTTTTGCTTGGCTTCATTGAGCTTTTCACTAAAGAAGGCTATAGGCCTACCTTCTTGACTAAGTACTCCTCCTACTGCTACTCCACTTGCATCACACTCAACTGTGAACAATTTGTCAAAACTAGGCAATAACAGAATAGGTTGAGTTGCCACTTGTTTTAGTTTCTCAAACCCTTTCTCAGCCTCTAGAGTCCACTTAAACTTAGTTTTCATACCACCCTTGATTGTATCTAGTACTGGTGCACATATACCACTGAAATTCCTTATGAATTTTCTATAGAACTGAGCTAAACCATGAAAACTTCTTACCTTTGTTGTTGTGGTTGGTGTAGGCCAGTTTAGGATGGCTTCCACCTTGCTTGGATCCATTTTCAACATTCCTTTGGATACTACAAAGCCTAGATACACCAGTTCTTGTTTGAATAACTCACACTTCTCAAGGTTGATTGCCAATTTCTCCTCTTTCAACCTTTTAAGAACCATCTCCACATGCTTCAAGTGTTCTTCTGCTATCTTACTGAAAATCAGTATGTCATCAAGGTATACTACCACAAAAATCCCTGTGAAATCCTTAAGCACTTCATTCATTAGTCTCATGAATGTGTTAAGGGCATTTGAGAGGCCAAATGGCATCACTTTCCACTCATATAAGCCATCATTTGTCTTAAAAGCTATCTTCCACTCATCTCCATCTTTAATTTTGATCTGATGGTAGCCACTCTTGAGGTCCAACTTGGTGTAATACTGTGCTCCTCCAAGGCAATCCATTAAGTCTTCTATTCTAGGAATAGGGAACCTATACCTAATGGTGATCCTATTTATTGCTATAGAATTAGTACAAAGTCTCCACTTACCTCCTTTTTTTGTTGCTAAGACCACTGGGACTGCACATGGGCTAATGCTCTTTTGAATCAGACCTTGATTCAATAATTCCTCCACTTGCCTCGCTACTTCTAGGTTCTGCTCAGGAGTAAGTTTGTATGTTGCTTTGTTAGGTAATGAGGCTTCAGGTATGAAGTCAATTTGATGACTTATTGCTCTCTTTGGAGGTAAAGTTGCAGGTGTACCATCACTCACTATGCTCTTGTACTTATCAAGTAACCTTTGGACTACTTCTGGTAAGACTGTCCTTTCAGCTTTGGTTTCTTCTTTAGGCTGCATTAAAACTACATATCCTTCACCTCCTTGATGTAGATTGCTGATAAACTCTTTACCACTTCTCAACATGATGTTTGGTACCTTGGACTACCCTTCATCTTCCTCTGTCAATGACTCCAGCTTGAAGGTTCTTCCATCCTTCTTGAATGAGATGGTGTTCTCTTTCCCATCATAAATGGCACTTTTGTCATATTTCCATGGTATGCCTAGTAGCAAATGGCATGCATCCATGGGTAATACATCACAAACCAGCTTGTCTTTATAACCTCCAATTGAAAATTCCACTGTTACTTGCTCATTCACCAAAACACTCTGCCCTTTATTCAACCATGTGACCTTGTAGGGGTTATTGTGGGGTACTTTCTCCAATTTCAGTTTAGTTCCTACCTCCTCTAAGATTATATTATCTATTGAACCTGAGTCTACTATGACTTTGCACACTTTCCCAAATATCTTGCCTCTTACTCTAAAAAGAGCTCTTCTTTGCTTAGGTTCCTCCTTGACTAGTTGTCTGATCAACACTCTGTTAAACATCAGACTCTCTCCAATTTCATATTCTATATGACTGATCTTAGTTGCCTTAGGACTCATGGTGTCCTCTTGTGCATAAGCCACTCTCTTTTCATTTCTTGATGAAGAATCTTTCTCTGGGCATCTATAAGCAGGGTGACCTAGTTGGTTGCAATGGTAACACTTCATACTTGCAAAATAAGAGTTGCTCCTGCCTGCTCCTCTTCCTCTGTTAAATCCTCCTCTTGTAGATGTTTCACCTCCATGCTCAGTGAGTTTTGATTCTCCTTGGTTTCTTTGGTCACTACCTCTCCCTTCGTAACCACCATGCTGTCCTCTTTAATCTTTTCCTTTGCCTCTGCCCTTAGAGGACTGATCATGCTTACTTTTGTTCCTTTCCTCAATATTCATAGCCAACTGATAACATTGGTGGACTCTTTTAAGACTCAAAAGAGCCTTCTCTTCTTGGATATTTCATTTTAAGCCATTAATATACCTAGCCACTTTTAGGCTCTCATCCTCTATCACATTAGATCTCAAGCAAAGCTTTTGAAACTCTTCAGTGTAAGTGTTTACATCTTGGTTCTTCTACCTTAGACTTTGCCTCTTCTTGTGAAGTTGGATCTCGTAATCATCTGGCATATAGGCTTCCTTTACCTTAGCAACCATTCCTTTCCAAGTTGCTATGGGCTGTTTGCCTTCTTTTTCCCTTTTAGTCTAAACAAACTTCCACCATGTCAAGGCTGATCCTCTCAACCTTGATTTAGCAACCTTCACCTTCTAAGCTTCAGTAACTCTATCACACTCAAAGTGATTCTCCATGCCTTCTATCCAATCCATGACTAGGTTTGCTTCCATCTTTCCACTAAAAAGTGGTATACCTTCAAGTGCTTTTCCACTCAAGGCTTTCAATGCCTTCAAGAAAGGCTCCTCCTTCAATACAAGGTCAGGTTCAGGGGTCTTATCCTCCTCTGCTATCTCTTCTTCTTTTGGAATTCTTCCCTCAAACTGTGCACTCCTCACTGCTGCCTCGAGTTGGGATATTCTTTCCCTCAACTTCTTATTGTCTTCTTCTTGCTCTTCAACCATCTTAGCCAGTTCTACATTGGTCACCATGGTGGAAGAATCACTTGACTCAATGTCTGACATGCAATATTTCTTTCCCAAATCTTTAACCTGCTCTGATACCAATCTGATAGGGATAGGGTTGGATTAAGAAAAACACTATCTCAATGCTCCTAGTCTCACCTTGATGAACCCCCTTTGGTGTCATTCTCCACCACCCAACCTATAGGTCCTATGCTTTCCAGGCACCCCTGGTTCTTCTAGGCCAACCCTGCTATCATTTCAAGTCCATCAACCAAGAAAATCTTGGTGCTTCGCCATGTTTCCTCCTTTGGCCTTTAATCACCCCTAAATCCAAATAACCTTCAACCTTCTATCAAGGTTCTTGCAGGGGTTTGAAGGGCTTTCAAAAAATTCAAAATAACCAATCTAGGGTCCTTGTGCAACCACAAACCTCCAACTTCCCATTGCTTCCTCAAGGTTCTTTCCTAGGGTTTGAAAGGCTAGTAGCCTTGAGCCCAAATTAGGTCTCTGACAGGGGTAAAATTGATTTCCCACCTAAACCCACCAAAGAATCTAAGTTCTTGGCTTAGGAATTGCATTTCCCCTGCCTACACCTTCTAAATTTCTAGGGTCTTATCCCTGTCCAGGCCGTACTCTGCCCTCATGCAAAAACTACCCAAAAACTAGGGTTTGCAAACTCTGCAAAACTATTTCCAGACTGTCAGAAAGTTCTCACCACAAAAAACTTAGTAGAATCTCCTCCTATTCACCATGGGTTTCCAAGACCTTCCCCTAAATTCACAAAAAAAAATCTCTTCAAAATATTTCTTCCCCTGCAAGATATAAACCTTTTTCTCCAAGCCTGCCCCAGCTGGACTGCACTGGCTCGCCTAGGGTAGCTTTGTGCTAGCAACCACAGAACTCAAACAAAACCTACCTAAAAACATATTTACAAGCATGGTGACTAGGCACTATTTCCAAAGGGCCGTATAGATTGTATGGTGGAAAAGTGCTCTAGCACCACATTTTCAAAATACAGTCTGGTTCAAAACAAAAACAGGGAAATGTTGAACTATCTATAGAAATGTGCTTAAAAATTGTACAAGAAACTAACTAATGAATTAAAAATGATTGAATGTGAGCTACACTACATTCCATAGCCATACATAAATAAAAACTAATCCATATAACTCAAACAAGCTTCAAAAAGCAGAAACTTCTGTATATAACGCTGTTTTTCTCCAATCTACAATTTGGTCACTCAATAATAAAGATTCTAACCCTGACCTAGGGTCGTTTCATGCCTTAAATAGGCTTCCAAAACCATTTAAGATCTTGGGTCAAGCTCATAGATGACCTAATGAGCAATATATAAAACCCCATGTGTTTACAAACACTTTGACTAGATTGGTAAAGATGACAAGTTGGGGCTTCAAAACCCATTCATGATTGCCACCTCCCAATCCATTGATCATAGTTTGATCAAGAATTATTCAAACCAACAAAAAAGAACTAGATGGTCAACATGACCTCAACATAACACAACAAAAATTTAACATCCAACAAAAACTTCAATAACCTAGAACATTGCCAGGTGCTTCTGCACCATTTTGAATTCTCTTGGCGATCTCAAGTGTGTTTCGGATGCTTCAGTATGACATAATGTAATCTCCAAGAGGTATTCCTGACATTGATGTGTCTCGCCGATACATAGGATGAAAAGGTTACATCGGTAAGAGGTTAAGTTTGCGGCATATGGTCTTGGCGAGTGTGAATTGTCTTCCCGACTATGTGAACAATTTTTTTTTCAGCCAGACTAAGCGATATCGGTATGAGGTCCTTGCGAGTGACCTTCGGTCTCGCCGATGGAACACAAAAAGACTTGTTGGTATGAGAATTGTTTGGTCACAATGACATAGGATGGGTGATGACTTTTAGAAAAACATAATATGTCTACGAGAGATCTCCCGACATCATTGAGCTATGGTGAAGGCTAGTAAGATAAGGGGTACGTCTCGGTGAGAGTCTTTATCGTGTCACATCAATTGGAATAGATATAACAAGAGAGAATCTCGGTGATGCATGATGGTCTACGGGACATCTCCTCGACTCTAAGGGGTCACGGTGACACATGAGGAGAAAGGAATACACATTAATGAGACACAGGGTGATTTTTGAAAATGTCTCTTTGATTCCTTGTGTCACAGTGTAATGCATGGGTGCATGAATTCTTTTGGCAATGGGTTTCTTGCAGAGCGTTTTAGTGGAATTTTTGCAAAGCCTGAATGCAGTTGGTCACTGACATGTGAGGATGGAGCGTTATGTCTCATTAGTTACCTAGATATAATTTATTCATTCAAAATGGTAAAAAAAGGGAGAACGGAGGAGAATCAGATTACAGGAGGGAGATGAGGAATGGATATAGTAGAATAAATTTCTCAGAAAAAAGACTATGGTGCATGTTTTCAAATGGAAATTTCAATGAAACTCAGCTGGTGTGGTAGTTTATTTCTGGTGTCAATTGTCTGTTGAATTTATTGAAAAGTATTGCTAAACTGTCTCCATGTTGATTCTTTCTGGTTGTTTAGATTGATATAACAAGCTTATTTTCAGTTCATCAGTGCACATTTTTTGTATCTGTGTGGTTAATTGACTGGCTCTCTCAAGAAGAGATTAAATCCTTTTAGTTGATCACAGTAATTAGGGAGATTCATTTGGATTATTAAAGTAGATCTTAGTAGTCATAATTTTGCATGTTTGTACAAGTTACAAAAGAAATATATGCCAGCAATTTGAGTTTCTACCTAAATAGGTTGCCCACTTTTGTTTCATTCGACTCCACATACCCAATAAGGAACCGGTCTCTACAACTTCATCATTTTGAATTCATTCAGTTTCTTTATATCTATTAATTGAGCATTTTAGGATTTAGATCAGAAGATTGCTATTGCTATACATTTTGTACCAAGCTTGATTTCATTTGTTCAATCCCATCTGCCATTGTGGACAAATCATTGTAAGAAGGATAATCATAAGTCAAGTCTGCTCCATTCAGATAGGAACACCCACCTAGGTTTAGCAACACCTGAAGAGTAGAAGGTTAAATTCATTTGACCTTGTCTGTTACCCTAAAACGTATCAAGAGATTGGCAGCCTCTTGAGGCATCGCGCCTGCATTTTTGAGAGCTAACAAATTGGTGAATCTGTTGGGGTTACATTCAGAATCAAGGCCTTAATCATAGAGTCAAGAACTTTATACAAACTCTACTAGGGATTAGAGACATCAAGTATTTTCTCATTTTGACAAAAGTGAGTGGCGACTTTGACAGAAATTTTGCAACTATTCAAACATGAATGGAAGAAGATTTCAATACAGGGGAGGTCATACTAGCACTCCTACTGGTAACAGTAAATGGACACACAAAGATGACAGAGCTGATAAGGGAAAGTTGATCAATGAGGACATGTGCATAATTGACAAAGGCAAAGCATCAAGAGCACAGGGTGAAACATATAATTTTTTTGATACATGGAGAGATGATTCAAGTGCAGAACTTTGTACCCCTGAAGATCGAAAAAATCCCTTTCCTTCTATTGATCCTAAGAAACAGGCTGAGTTTGAAGCTGCACTTGAGGTTGAATGAATTAGAATTCGACATGAGTATGATTAGAAAATGGAGAGTAACCAAAATGTGTTTACTGATCATGAGCTTCCTGAGGAAGTAAAAGCATAGTTTGAATCACAGAGGAAGGAGATAGAGGAACTAAAGGATGCACTACAGAAAGTCCAAATTACTTCTCAGACAGTTAAGTCCCCCCCAAAGTATGTACCACCTCATAAGCAGGGTAATCATGGTGCAGGGCCTTCGAATCCACCTGTGTTTCCTCACCATCAGACAAGAAATCACTATAATCAGCCAAATCATCCATCTCATATTCCCACATAGCGTGCAAATTCGCATCCACCTCCTGGTCAGCATTACATCCCATGCATAACACACAATACAATAACCCGATGTACCAATATCAGTACCCACCTAACCCTCCCCCTCATCAGTATATAGCAATGATCAGACAGTTTGATTTGACAGGGTTTCATCTCTACCCTTACCCTATGGATGGCAGTTGGAGAGGTCTGGTACCTAAGTTTACGGGAAGTAATGCATTTATTGTTGAAGAACATTTAAAGAATTTCAATTTGTTCATCCAAGACATAGGTGTTCCATATGAATATTTACATATGAGGTTATTTATGATGTCACTTCTTGAGGATGCTAGGGATTGGTTCAACAGCTTGCCAGCACTCTCAATTAATTCTCTTCAAATATTCTAAGACAGATTCCTAGAGCAATATGGGAATCTAAATGCACCAGATGCATCTCTTCATGAATTGATACAAATTCAGAAGAATTATAATGATTCAATTTATGATTTCAACCAAATATTCAACAAGTTGCAGACTAAAGTACCTCCTGGATCAAGGTTGCCAGATTTTGTAGCATTGAGTGTTTATTTAAATGTGTTTGATCCTAAAATAGGGTATGAATTGAGAAATCGATTCCCAAGAGATCTGGCTGAAGCTCAGAAGATAGCATTAACAATTGAAAACAACAGGAAGGTTGTTGGTATAATCAATAAAAGAGATAACCTAAGGCCCCCTCAGCAAAGCAACAATCATCAGTACAGACAGGAGAATACATACAATGAAAGGACAAGGTTGCATGATATTCCTTATAATACAGATTAGAAGGATGGAAAACCTATAACAGCTAGGCCTAGAAACAAAGAGACTCCTGATCCATTGAGTAAGAAGGGAACTTATATGGTGAGTAACAATTACTTCTGTGAGGCTTGTGATAAGCCAAATTCTCCAGATTATTGTGTTGTAGCCCAAAGGATGCAAGAAGAGGGAATGCTGATGGAAAACAATGCAGAAGATCACATAGTGTATTTAACTTCAAATACATTTCATCATGTTCAGGAGAGATACTTATCTTCATAGGATGAAGGATATGAGTATGATGTTTCAAATCAGAAGTATCATGTCCATATGGCTGAACAGCAGGTCTTTTCTGATTCTGAGGAAGATTACACAGAGCCATATTCTATTGAGGCACCTGCTCCATGTAGTATGAGGAGACTCACCAAAGAAGAAAAACAGAGACTAACTGTTGCTACAGTTGAGGAAGCAAGGAGTAAATATTGGTTGAGAAACAAAAAAGTGAATGAGATGGAAAGCATCCATGGGGGTATTTTTATGAAGGATCAGAGGGCAACACAAGGAACTATCAAGAAGTCAGAAAAGAGACTACCTGATAAAGATGAACATAAGATTGTCCAAAGATAGGAAGTTAAGAAGGAAGTGAAGGAATTACATAAAAAGATTCAAATGCCTGACCAGCCTAGTAAAAAAGAAAAATAAGAAAGCAAAGGAGAAACATTGGAGCAGAAGAAGATTGTTAAGGTGGAGGGCTCTTTTTTTGACTTCACTCAGGCATTATCCCAAGTAAAAATGTTTGTCCCATTACTTGAGATGATGAAAATTAAAGAATATAGAGATACTGCTATTCAACTGATAACAATTGGAAATGAAAAACATGTGAATTCTTAGAATAGTGTAGCTATTAAAGCAGTCAATAGGCAGGAGAAAGTAAATATCCCAGAAGTCTGCTTGGGTGATGTATTAACAACTCCCCCACAAGTTGATCATTTTTTCACTACATTACTCATAAATAACAAATTGTTAAGAAATTACATGATAGACTCTGGTGATGCTATCAATATCATGCCAGTAAGAGTTATGAAGTAGCTTGGCATGTGGGTTGATACATGTGAAGGGAAATGCTATGCAATGGATAATAGACCTATACCTGTGGTAGGAATTATGAGAGGTGTTGAAGTGAAATTGGCTACTTATCCACAGGTGGCTTATAATATAGATATCACAGTGATTGATACTCCTCCGCAGTTTGGTATGCTTTTGTCAAGACAACGGAAAACAGCAGTTGGAGGAAATGTCCAGTTTGATTTATCTTATGCTACTATTCTAGTGAATGGTCAGGAAGTCAAGTTGTATAGAGAACCAAGAATGAACTAGCTTGTTGACTGTGTACCACAAGATCAAATCAATTGTTTTTGTGATGTTGATCTTGGAAGTTTTAAGATTGAATCTACCCAGCCAGAATTAATCAATAGTGATCCAATTGAAAAACATGCTACGCAAAATTGCAATGGCGTATGGAAGATGTTTTTTGATGGAGCTTGCAGCCAGGAAGGAAATGGAGCTGGGATTTTTTTTGTCTCCCTTGAAGGTGTTACAATTAAATATTCATTCCTATTGACATTTGAATGCACAAACAATGTGGCGGAATATGAAGCTTTATTGACAGGTTTGAATATAGCTGTGAAACACAAGATAAATTTGTTGGCTGTTTTGGGCGATTCTGAATTGGTTGTTTCAAAAATTAAATCAAAGTATGCAGCAAAGCACAAAAGATTGAAACAATTCAGGAATGTTGTATGGGACACAATTGAATTGTTTGATGCCTTCTCAATTGAATGGATTGACAGGTCAAAGAATATAATGGCTGATTTTTTGGAAAATGTGGCGCTCAAAAGAGATGATATCACATTGGCTGGGGTTTCATAGATTGAATTTAAAACAAGGCCTGTTGTTCCTGAAAACATTTATAGTTGGAAAGTCTTCAATGATGATACTAACCTTTTGAAATTCCTCAATTGTATAGATCAATATGAAGCTCAGGAAATTGATTTCAATGCTTTTGTTGAAGAAGTTGATGGGAAGCAAACAGTGTTTGGCAAAGAGATCTTACAACTCAAAAAAAATAAGCTTCCTAAGGGCTTGGTGAAATTGGAAAGGCTATATGATGGAAATGATCGGTCCCTCATGAAGCAAGCACCAGTCAGAAGGGAAGATATTGAAGAAATTAACTTGGGGATTGAGATAGCACCAAGAAAGGTGTGCATAGGAAAGAAGATAAGCCCTACAATTAGAAGAATGCTGATAGAGTTGCTGAGAAAGTATAAGCATGTATTTGCTTGGTCTTATGAAGATCTGAAAGCATATAGGGAAGATTTGTTTCAACATGAAATACCATTGAAGCCAGATGCTAAGCCATTCAGAAAAAAGAAAAGACCCATAAATCCAACACTGGAGCCTAAGATGCAAGAGGAACTGACAAAACTCAGAGATGGGGGAATTATTAAACCAATCAGGCACTCAACGTGGGTCTCAAACTTGGTCCCTGTGAGGAAGAAAAATGGAGACATCAGATTGTGTGTGGACTTCAAAAATCTGAATATGGCATCTCTCAAGGACAATTATCCTATACCCAATATGGAGGCTATATTGCATAAGGTGACATGGTGTGAGCTGTTGTCTATGATGGATGGGTTTTTAGGTTATAACCAGGTTAAGGTCAAAGAATCTAAGCAATATAAAACAACATTTACAACTCCTTGGGGAACATATGTATACATAAGAATGCCATTTGGTCTCACTAATGTAGGAGCGACTTTCCAAAGAGCTATGGATGTGGCATTTGCAGATCTGATTAATGCTATCATGGTGGTATACCAGAATGACTTGACTGCTTATTCGAAGAAGGTTGATGATCATGTACAACATCTAGAAAAGGTATTTATTAAAGCCCTAGAATATGGTATCAGTTTAAATCCTAAGAAGTATCATTTTGCAGTCACATAAGGTAAGCTCTTAGGACATATTGTTTCAAAAGAGGGAGTTAGAATAGATCCTGAGTGGGTTGAGGCCATTGATAAAATTCTTGTTCGCAAAACTATTAAGACTATATAGTCATTCTTTGGATAGATTAATTTTGTTAGGAGGTTTGTTTCTAACTTTGCCGAGATCATTAAGCCCATATCAAAAATGTTGAAGAAAGGACAGAAAATGGAATGGACTGTAGAAACCTTGGAAGCTTTTATATCTATCAAAAGGTCCATCAAGGAAGCTCTTGTCCTTAAATCTCCAGACTTTGCAAATCCTTTTCAGATATTCTCTTTCGCTTCAATGCACATTATTGTTGTTGTTATGTTATAGAAGAATGAGGATGGTCATGAATAGCCTGTGTCTTTCTTCACTAAGTCATTACAAGGGTCTGAATTGAAGTATGATATAATGGAAAAATAGGTGTTTGCATTGGTAAAGGCTACAAAAGCATTCAGACCATATCTTGTTGGAGCAAAGGTGATTGTTTATGTTCCTCATGTAGCTGTCAAGGATATTCTGACACAATCTAAAGTTACAGGAAAAAGGTGCAAATGGATTAATAAGATCCAAGAATTTGACATGGAGATACAAATTACCAAATTAGTAAGAGGTCAAGGCTTGGCTAGGCTAATGGCAGAATCAAATATTGAGGCAAATCAGGTTTGTAATATAGAAGAAGAGACTATAATTGCAAGCATTGAACACACTCCTTGGTATACTGATATTATGCACTACCTTAAGTACATGAAATGTCCAGAGGGATTGAATGACAGCTAGAAAAGAACTCTAAAGTTGCAGGCATCTAAATATGGTTTTATGGATGGAGATCTATTTTAGAAAAATAGGGATGGTATACTGTTGTTATGTTTGGATGAGTTTCAGGCCAAGCATGTTCTAACTGAAATGCATGAAGGAGTTTGTGGAGGACACTACTCAGCAAAAACAACTGCACACAAAATTCTCAGGGCAGGTTACTACTGGCCTAAGGTTTTTAATGATTCTTTTACACACGTAAGAAAGTGTAAAGCCTACCAGAAGTTTTCTAGAAAACTAAAGTATCAAGGGGCTTTGCCACTTCGACCTTTGCAGGTTGATGCCCCTTTTCATCAATGGGGGATTGATTTCATTGGAGAGATACAAGAAAAATCAAGTGGAGGATTCAAGTGGATACTGGTTGCTACTGATTATTTTACCAAGTGGGTAGAGGCAATCCCAACTAAACAGGCTACAAGCAAAGTGGTGATAGATTTCTTGATGGACAACATTATCACCAGATTTGGTTCACCATTGAAGTTAATCATAGACAATGGAATGTGTTTCAGGTCAGATGAGTTCAAAAGTTTCTGTGACACATATGACATTACTATTTCTTATGCAGCTCCTTACCATCCACAAGCCAATGGTCAAGTTGAATCTAGTAATAAGAGTCTCTTGAAGATTATAAGAAGGATGTTGAGTCAAAACAAGAAAGCTTGCAATTCAAAATTGAAACTAGCTGTGTGGGATGATAGGATTACTGTGAAAAAGGCAATTGGAAAGTCCCCATTTGAGTTGGTGTATGGAACATAGGCTAGGATGCCTTTGCAGAATTTGTTACCAGTCTACAAGTTTGTCCTTCAGGAAGATTTGGATGTTCCTGAACCTATGGAAGACAAAATGGAGCAACTAGCCGAACTTGATGAAATAAGGAGGGTTGCTCAAAGTCAAAACATGAAGTTACAGACATAGATGAAGTATCTATTTGATAAGAAGGAAAATGATAGAAAATTTGAAGAAAATAACTTGGTGTTGATGTGGAATGCAAGGTGTCAGGAGAAGGGCAAGCATGGTCAGTTTGAAGCTCTATGGCTAGGACCTTTTTTTGTTGTTGGGAAGAGAGGTGAAGATTCATATTATCTACAAAATGTGGCTGGTGAAGATCAGGAATTTCCTGGTCATGGGAAATTCTTGAAGCAGTTTTTCTCTTGAAGCAACATGAAGGATTGAGGGTTGCCAGTGCATGGACAACACTTGCTCATCCTCTTTAATTTTATTTTCCATGCACAGTAGTTTAGGGTTTTGTTCATTTCCTTTTTGCATTCCTATCCATTTCCATTTTTCTCATTGGTTCATCATTTTTTGTCTGGTCTACTACCCAAAGATTTGGATCCTTGCAATGATCTTACTATCATTCATCCCCAGATGGAGCCACTATTGGAACTGTAAAAATCTGATGATTTTACATATTATTTTCACTCATAAATTTCCAAATTGGTCCTACCATGTGCAAGCTTCACCCATTTTTTGCCATATTGCCCCATTGAATCCATCAGGTCATGCATTTTCCATATTACAGTCCCTGTCGGCATAGTTCTATGACTGTCTCCCCGACCCATGTTGCTTGTGTGTTAACATACATTTGTTGTAGGTATTGCAGAAAGACTTGTCCATTGTTACAATGACTGGCATTCACCTGTGGGTGGCTATCGGCATAACATTCATGTTGTTTTGGTGAATGGGGATGCACTTATCGGAAAGAGTTTATTCATCGAGGTATTGTCTCATCAAATGTGAATTGTCTTCCCGACTTGTGCATATGGAGTTCTATCGGCGAGAGCTTGGTGGTATCGACATTGTGTCTTGGTGAATATATTTTGTCTTACCGACCGGTGGTAGGAGGATTCATATCGGTATAAGTTGGAGCTATCGACATGAGGTCTTGGCGAGTGACCTTCGGTCTCGCCGACACTTCATATGAGTTTTTGCTTCGGCCAAGCATAAGGTCCTCGGTGAAGGGTCATAGCGATGTGCACATGTCTCACCGATGAAGCATAAGGGTTTCTTTAGTATGGCTTTCAATGAAAGGTTGGAATTCTCTCAGTGACACACAAAGTGAAAAAGGGGCTTTCGGTATGACTAAGTGAACTCTACGGGACCTCTCCCCGATTTTGAAATGTCTTGGCAAAAGCGAGTGGGAGTTGCTTCTCAGCGAGAGTTTTCTCTTGTCTCAACGACTCAGGATGGATGAACATTTTGGCAAAGGTTTGATCTTCGATGAGTGGTCACAGTGAACTCTTGTGGTCTCACCGATAGGCACAGTATGGATTCACTTCAGCTAGACATGTTGCTTTCGGTGCAAAGTCATAGCAATTTCATTTTGTTACACTGACCGACAACTAAATGAACAGCTCGATAAGAGATAAGGTTCTCGATAAGAGGTCTCGGTGAGTGACCTTCGGTCTCGCCGATGGAAAACAAAGGGGTCTCTATCAGTGTGTGTTTTGAATTCTCTTGGTGATCTCAGGTGTGTTTAGGATGCTTCGGTATGACATAATGTAATCTCCAAAAGGTCTTCCCGACATTGATGTGTCTCACTGATACATAGGATGAAAAGGTTACATCGGTAAGAGTTGAATTTTGCGGCATATGGTCTTGGCGAGTGTGAATTGTCTTCCCGACTATGCAAACAAATGTTGTTTCAGCCAGACTAAGCGATATCTGTATGAGGTCTTTGCGAGTGACCTCCAGTCTCGCTAATGGAACACAAAAAGACTTGTCAGTATGAGAATTTTTCGGTCACAGTGACATAGGATGAGTGATGACTTTTGGAAAAACATAATACGTCTACGAGAGATCTCCCCAACATCATTGAGCTATGGTGAAGGCTAGTAAGATAAGGGGCATGTCTCGGTGAGAGTCTTTCTCGTGTCATAGCGATTGGAACAGATATAACAAGAGAGCATCTCGGTGAGGCAAGATGGTCTACAAGACATCTCCTTGACTCTGAGGGGTCACGGTGACACATGAGGAGAAAGGAATGCACATTAATGAGAAGCAAGGTGATTTCTGAAAATGTCTCTTCGATTCCTTGTGTCACAGTGTAACGCATGGGTGCATGAATTCTTTTGGCAATGCGTTTCTTGTAGAGCATTTCAATGGACATTTTGCAAAGCCTGAATATAGTTGGTCACCGACATGTGAGGATGGAGCGTTATGTCTCATCAGTTACCTAGATATAATTTATTCATTCAAAATGGTAAAAAAAAGGGAGAACGGAGGAGAATCAGATTACAGGAGGGAGATGAGGAATGGATACGGTAGAATAAATTTCTCATAATAGAGACTATGGTGCATGTTTTCAAATGGCGTTTCAATGAAACTTAGCTGGTGTAGTAGTTTATTTCTGGTGTCAATTGTCTGTTGAATTTATTGAAAAGTATTGCTAAACTGTCTCCATGTTGATTCTTTCTGGTTGTTTAGATTGATATAACAAGCTTATTTTTAGTTCATCAGTGCACATTTGTTGTATCTATGTGGTTAATTGAATGGTTCTCTCAAGAAGAGATTGAATCCTTTTAGTTGATCACAGTAATTAGGGAGATTCATCTAGATTATTAAAGTAGAGCTTAGTAGTCATAATTTTGCATGTTTGTACAAGTTACAAAAGAAATATATGCTAGCAATTTGAGTTTCTACCTGAATAGGTTGCCCACTTCTGTTTCATTCAACTCCACATACCCAATAAGGCACTGGTCTCTACAGCTTCATCATTTTGAATTCATTCAGTTTCTTTATATCTATTAATTGAGCATTTTAGGATTTAGATCAGAAGATTGCTATTGCTATACATTTTGTACCAAGCTTGATTTCATTTGTTCAATCCCATATGCCATTGTGGAAAAACCATTGCAAGAAGGATAATCATAAATCAAGTCTGCTCCATTCAGATCAGAACACCCGCCTATGTTTAGCAGCACCTAAAGAGTAGAAGGTTAAATTCATTTGACCTTGTTTGTTACCCTAAAATGTATCAAGAGATTGGCAGCCTCTTGAGGCATCCCGCCTATGTTTTTGAGAGCTAATAGGTTTCTTCATCAATATGTTGATGATCAACTATTGTGGACAAAAAGGTTTCTTGCTAATTGTATCTAGTTTATCCACAAGAAGTTTCTCGCATGAATTCTTGAAAGCTATGAAGATTTGTATTCTAGTAGTTTTTCTACTACTTCAAGTTGTGTTCCTGAATGAAGATCAAGTGATTTCAGTTAGTTCAATTGTTGCGGATGATTCTTTGGTGTTTTATGGTGGTTTTCGATGTTTCTAGATCATACTCTATCTTTGTTGCATGTTTGCGTTGATCAGTGTATTTTTGGTTGGTGATTTTTCTCTTGTGTGTTTGGGTTTTTATGTTCTTGGCCGACATGGTGATTGTAACGTGTTGTGGATCCTTGGAGGTTAGAATTTGAATGTTTGGGACACTCAAGGAGGTTGTTTTAAGTCTTCATTACATTGTGGCCGACGGTGTTTGATTAGCATTGAAAATTTACTTGTAAATTTGGGCCAACATTGTGTATATGTTTTATATTTCATATTCTATTTTGGCTAACAAAGTTGTTGATGAGAATCCATGTTGCGGATATATAAGAGAGATTTTTTGAGAAAAGTGAAGTGTGCATAAGAGTGTGTGAGACCAAAGGAAAAGAAAATGTGTGAATAGTGATATAATCATTCGATTGCAAAGCAGAGTGTGAAGAATTTTGAGTGAAGTGTGAAGGAGTGTTTTTTTGCTTAATCAGAACTATAATTAGGATTTTGTAGAAGCTATTTTCTCATTTCATACCTTGCAGATCTAATCCAATTTTTTGGAATATAACGCGTTTTCCTTGGGTAGTGAGCCCTCTCGTATTTGAGCAGTGAGCTCTAGGTATTGCGCCTGAATGCATGTGCATTCCCATTATTCTTCTTTATACTTTTAACAGTGTATAATATTGTGGACCAAAATCAATTATGGTTTTTCCCCTAACAGGGTTTCCACATAAAAAAATCTTGGTGTTCTCTATGTTTCTGATGTGTTGATGGTTTATGGTTTATTGTTCATTGATCAGATTTGAGATTAAGTTAAGTTTGAAAAGTTTAAATATTCTGTGACAACTAATTCACCCCCCCTCTTAGTTGTCTGTCCTTATTTTTCCAACAAGGACTACACTAAATAATTCTACAAGATGATAATTAGAACAGATCATAGTGAAGCAAGCAAAGAGAAGGTTTCAAGATACATCAATGTACTGAGAACAAATATTCAAGAAGAATTGAGCCTGGTAAAGATAAAATTAGTTGAAGAAGCCTATCAATTTTCATTAAAAGTGGAAGAGAAGCTAAACAAAAGATTTGAACAAAGATAGAGGGGTGCAAGAGGAATATTTCAAAAGAGTGTACCCTATTCCAAAGAAAGAAGACCTTATGCAAAATAGAAAAAATATTTGAAACCGTACCAGAGTGAAGAAAAGGATGCTAAATCATACCAAAGAGGAAAAGAAGATAGAAATTTCTACCGTAGTGAAAGAGGAGGTCATAATTCTTACCGCAATGAAGGATACCAAAGAGATGAAGGAAGATACAAGAGAAGACCATTCATAGGAAAATATTTCAAGTGTGGAGGTGAAGGACATGGAGCATTTGAGTTTCATCAAGGAGGTACCAAAAAGAAACCTGAGCATACCAAAAGAAAAAAATATGTTGATGAGGAACATGTTAGATCCCCTAATTCAGCTGGAAAACCTAGAAAGGTGAATCACTAGTGATGAGAAGAGCTTTAATGCATGAAGAAGTAACTGAGGAACCACCATAAAGGAAAAGTCTATTTCAAACCAAATGTAAGTCTGGAGGAAAGGTATGTAAAGTTATCATTGATAGTGGTAGTACTGATAATCTAGTTTCATAAGAGATGGTGACCAAGTTGAACTTGAAGAAATTGAAACATCCAAACCCCTATAGGATAGCATGGATTCAAGATGAGAATAAGATATTGGTGAATGAACAATGTTTGGTGAATTTTCATATTGGATCATATAGGGATGAAGTATTGTGTGATATAATGCCTATGGATGCATTCCATTTACTGTTAGGAAGACCATGGCAATATGATAAGAAAGAATTTCATGACGGAAGAAGGAATACCTATACTGTAACATCCTATGGAAAGAGAATCAAGTTGATGCCTTTGGAGGAAGAGGAGAAGACTAAATTTTGTGGCACTTCGAGACTATGTTTGGTAGATGGGAGGAAATTTTTGGATGGATTGAGGCATGAGAACATTTTTTTTATATTGATTCCAAAGAAAATAAATGGTCTGGAGATAGAGAGCCCTACTATAAAGAGTGAAGGAGTAGCAAAGTTGTTGATGAAATATGAATAAATCATGTTAGAGAATGTACCAGATGGTTTATCACTAGTCAAGAGTATTAGTTATCACATAGATCTTATACTGAGAGAAAGTTTTCCAAACGAAGCAACACATAGAATGACACCGACAAAGAATGAAGAATTGAACTGACATATACAAGAGTTGTTGAGGAAAGGATTAATTAGAGAAGTTTTGAGCCCATGCGTAGTACCCGATGTACTTGCACCAAAGAAAGATGGAGAGTGAGGAATGTGTACAAATTCAAGATCAATTAATAAGATCATTGTCACATATAGATTTCCATTGTCAAGGATGGATGGCATTATGGACTACTTGAGTGGAGGAAAGTATTTTACAAAGATTGATCTTAAGAGTGGATGTCACCAGATTAGAATCAAAGGAGATAAATGGAAGACTAAATTTAAGACTAATTAAGGATTGCATGAGTGGTTAGTGATGCCTTTTGGATTGAACAATGCACTGAGCACTTTCATGAGATTGATGAATGAGGTATTGAAGAAATTCTTGGGTAAGTTTGGCATTGTTTAGTTGGATGATATTTTGATTTTCAGTAAGACCAGAGAAGAAAATTTGTGGCACATTCGAAAAGTATTGCAAAGGTTGAGAGAAGAGAAGTTGTTGATTAATGTCAAGAAGTGTAGTTTCATGAAGATAGAGTTGGTGTATCTTGGATTTTTTATTTCTGCTGAAGGATTGAAGATGGATCTGGAGAAAGTGAGAGAAATTGTTGAGTGGCATACACTAGTGAACATTGGAGAAGTAAGATCATTCCATGGATTAGCTAGTTTCTATCAAAAGTTTATCAAAATTTTTAGTAGTCTCTATAACCCCATGATAGAGACAATGAAAGGAGATAAGGACTTTAAGTGGACATCAAGAGTACAAAAGAGTTTTGAATTGTTGAAGCAAAAAGTAACAAAGCATCCAATTTTAGCATTACTATATTTTGACAAGGCATTTCAAGTTGACTGTGATGCAAGTGGAAATGAAATTGGAGCAATATTGAGTCAAGAAGGAATACCTACAACTTATTTTAGTGCAAAGTTAAATGATTCTAGAAGAAGATACTCAGTTTATGATCAAGAATTCTATGCCATAATTCAAGATTTCAAAAAGTGGAGACATTATTTGTTTCCTAAGGAGTTTGAGTTGTATACAGATCATCAAGCTTTGCAGTATCTGAACAGTCAAGGAAAGTTAAATCAGAGACATATGAGATGGGTCAAGTTCTTGTAGAGTTATACCTTTGTGTTGAAGCATAGGAGTGGCAAGTCAAACAAAGTTGCAAATGCATTGAGTAGAAGAAGGAATTTGCAGACAGAGATGAGAGCAGAAGTATTGGGATTTGAAGAATTGAAACATATGTATGAAGAGGATGCAAATTTTGATGAATCATGGAGAGCATGTAAGGAATCAGTAATTATAGGCCAGAGCTAATGGTTGGATTATTTCATTCAAGAAGGTATGCTATTCAAAGGGATTCAATTGTGTGTAGTGAGGAGTTCAATGAGGGAGAATTTGATCAAGGAAAAGCATAATGGAGGTTTAGTAGGACATTTTGGAGTGGATAAGATAGTAGCTTTGCTGAGTGAACATTATTTTTGGCCACAAATATATAAGGATGTAAGGAAGTATGTTCAAAGTTGTATAATTTTTCAAGTTGCAAAAGGGAGTAGTCAAAATTTTGGATTGTACAAACCTTTGACAATACCAGAGAGACCTTGGGAAGATTTGAGCATAGATTTCATATTGGGATTTCCAAGAACACAAAGAGGTTATGATTCCATAATGGTATTAGTGGACAGATTCTTTAAAATGGCACATTTTATTCCTTGTAAGAAGACTAATGATGTTGTACATGTTGCTGATTTTATTTTCAAGGAGATTGTGAGATTGCATGGATTACCTAAGAGCATAATTTCAAACAGAGACACCAAGTTCATTGGGTACTTTTAGAAAACATTGTGGAAGAAGATGAAAATAGATTTGAAGTTCATTTCAACATACCATCCATAGATGAATGGACAAGTCGAGGTAGTGAACAAAAGTTTTGGAACTTGTTGAGATGTTTGGTTGGAGATAAGGAAGAAAGTTGGGATATCATTTTACCATAGGAATAATTTGCATATAATAATTCAAAGAACAGGAGTATAGGGAAGACACCATTTTAGATTGTTACCAGACTAAATCCTAGAGGAGTTGTAGAGTTAAGGGACATCGGTATGGAGAATAAAAAGGATTTTGGAGGCTGAAGAGTTTGCAGATTTCATGGAGGCATTGCATAATCGAGTCTAGAAAAATTTGGAAGACATGAACAATAAGTACAAGGAGAAGGAAGATGATCACTAGAGACATAAGGAAATTTTTTTTGGGGATGAAGTGATGGTATATTTGAGGAAGGAAATATTTCTAGTGGGTACATACAATAACTTGAAGATGAGGAAGTTTGGACCATGTAAGATACTTAGGAAGTTTGATTCTGGAAATGCATATGAAGTGCAGTTACCAGAGACATTGGATATATCACCTATTTTCAATATTGCAAACATACATGAGTTTCATGAAGGGTAGTTGAGTGGTAGTGGTGATGAATTAGATGTGAAGGAATAGTTACCACATTAGAAATCGAAGGAGATTGAGTAGATTTCGGATATCAAAACTGGAAGGAGCATGAGGAACCAGTAGTACAAAGAATATCTTGTGAAGTGGAAAGGAAAACTAGTGGAGGATTCATCATGGATTTATTAGGCTAAGGTGGACCATCTTGGTTTTACTCTTAGCCCTAGAAAGTGAGGGACTCACTTTTCTTCCAACCCCAGGTGTATGATGTAGGACCATCCCTGGTTGTAAAGAAACCTTGTATCAACCAAAAATAGTTCTTTTCTCACATTTCATTCAGTAGAGGTTGTACTACTTCATTCCAAATTTTACCACATCATTGTTTCTTAGCTCACAAAGTAGGATGTAGCATCTACGCATCAACATCTATCACATATCTAGATTTCACATCAATTGTAGTTGTTTGTTGAAAGTTATCACTCTCATAATTTCACTGTGTTTACCAGTTAGAGATATTGGGGCCGAATTGGTCCAAATTCTTAGTGCAAACCTATTCCAAATCATGTAGATTTTAATGGGACATCATACATGCATCTTGGGTTTGTTGGGACGTATCTTGGAGATTCACAGGTCATATCTTTCCGTGTGGAGTTATTTCTACATGTTTTGAGGCCGACCTTCATATTTGATCATTCCTCAAGTTATTAACCCTTGTAGCCTATGTGGACCTATATTGGAGCTTGATAAGCCTATTTATATGCATTGTAATTCATTGTAGATAATTAGTTAGTTATCCAAGATTAGATAGATTCAAGATATTTTCTCATCAACCCTTCGAGGGAATGTAATAAGGCTTGTTGGCTAGTTGTATTCTTGGAAACCCTTATAGCAGGCCTATGAGCCTTGGGTAATTCACCCATGAGGCATGTATTGCATGTGATGTTATTAATTCAATGAAGTTTCATGTCTACATATCAATTTTTTGTGTTATTTCCATTGTGTTGACTCATTTTCATATAGTCTGGAGTATTCCTTATGGAACCCTCCTACCATGACTACACCAATCCATAATTAAATGGTCATCATCACCAACCTTTGGTAAAAAAAGTGGAAACAAGTGTGGAGATTCATGAAGTGTGAACCTAAATGTGAGAATATAAAGTATAGATCATGAGCAAACAAGTTGGTAACGTTTGTGTCAATGACCTATCAAACAATTATTCTTAATCAAAACATTTGATAAACATGTCCTAGGATGCATCCTTCCTATAGTGGACATCATCATCAAACGTCACCTTAGTTTTGTTACTTTGGCAGGAGATATAAATAACATTGAATGTTTGTTCATTTTGATATTGCTTTATGATTTATCTTATTGACCCATTCCAAGGACCTCTCAATGATTTCTATTAAAACAATTTAGAGAGTAAGGAATGGGGCATCAATCATTATCTTTCTGTTGATGTGCTTGTGGGATGTTCTTGTAAAATAACTTTGGAAAATATTTGCTTTTTTGTGTGTAGGGAGGTCATTTTGAATAGATTGTTGACTATTGCATATGCTTTGGTCTGAAATTTTCTAAACTTCTACACTACATTCCAACAAGGTTTTTGTATGTCAAGGTGTGAGCAAGGATTATCCTATCTATTTATAGAGTCAAATTCCATTGCATTAGATACAATTCCATCCTGGTGTTATATCCAAAATAAGGAATGAAATGATGAAGTATCCCAAACCCTAAAACAAGAAAATCATTAATATTGTCAACATATCTAATAAATTCTCAAAGAATTATAGACTTTTTGGACTTCTGAATCAATATCAAAATCAATGGTTAATCCATTTATATTATTCTTCTATCTTCTTTATATGTTAACATGGTATCATGACAGTCTGGAAAAATAATAATGCATCCATCCTGCATCCACAAAATGTCAACATACATATATCCTACATAAATTGTATCATAGCATGTCATAATTGCATAGAGAAAATACTGAAAAGAAATGCATCCATCTCATAGCATGTCATATAGAAATATACTTAAAAAGAGAATAAATCATCCATAGCATTGCATCCATAACATAAATAATACATTGCATATCGCATAGCATCATATCATAGATCATACATCACATCACATCATATGCATAAATAAAGAAACACATCCATAACATGAGAATATGCATCCATCCATAATCATGTGCATCCATACATGATCATAAAACATGAAATAAAAGAACATTGTGCCATAATAGCATCGAGCCATCTCATAGATATCATCAAAATGTGACCACCATGATACAAAAATTGGAATTAGTGTGTAAATGTCACCAAAAATGGATATGCAAGAGGCTATCAAAATTAACCAATGAATGTACGAACATCATAAATCAAGGCTATACATCAAAAAAGTGTCTAAAAAATTATGAGGCTATCCTCAGCTCTAGCGATCATTGTGATGGGATTGGTCTCGGTGACCACTTGATGGTTGTCGATGGATTCTCCCTGAGGGCTGCCTAACTAAAGGTCCTATCAAGGAACTTGGTGCAACTCTACTCCTCTACAAAAATTATAGCTATCTCTACTCTCGGGGGACATCCTAGTGGTATATTGTCCTATAGTAGGAGACCTCAACTATGGCCTCCCTGTATAGTGGTGTAGGTACACTACTCTGTCCTACCTATGGCTAGAACTACGTAATGGCCTCTAACTGCACTCGGCACCCTATCTCTTGAGCCAACAATAGATCTGCATGTTGTGTCTATTTTCACTCCTAATCATGATCTCTAGTGACCTGCTGCACCTATGTGTGAGTTGTATCCTGCTCCCCAATCAACTCTTGGACCTGCTATAGCAACTAGTCCCTCTCTATTGTCAATGCTAAAATTTGGGCATCTCATGGATCAAGACCCTGTTCCTACTACTATTGGTGTGGTGGGTGGTAGTGGTGGTGCTTGATGAAATTTATGTACCAATGTTACATGTCCCGACAATTATCCATTGTATCCCGATACCTATCCATCATGCTTCGACTATTGTCCATCATGGGGAGGCTATTGGTGTCCTCTCCCCTATCCTTTGTCTAGCCTCTAACTTGTACCTCTTCCTGGGGCTTGTCCCTCAGCTGGATCTATCAGTCGTACTAGGGCATGCTATAACCACCACACATCATAAGCAAGGGTAGTCCCTGCATCACAAGTCCCACCAAAGTAGACCCATGGTTGTGGCACCAGTGCTTTGAAATCATCTACAACCACCTATGGGGGGATTTGTTTTCCCCAAATGGTCTCTCTAGCTGTCTGTGTGAATATCGCTTTGTAAGAAGGAGGTACCACATCTTGTACCTTCCCAAATTCTCCCTTCCCTACATATATCTAGTCTATCGAGTGTAGAATAACTATTATTGATCATTGTACCATGGCTGGTCCTAGATCCATGGTCTTTATCTAAACATTGTAATCTTGTCAATGACCTTCCTCCAATAGGGGATCCCTGTTGTACTTGTGTGCTACATGGTGGTCATGCCTTTGTATCTATAAACAACGAGCTCATCGAGATCAATGTTGACAAGTGTAATCATAGAACTGAGCACAACAATGTGCTCCCAAGCCTAGATGTGTAGCAATGTGACCCTAGCTCCTATATTTTGCGCTCATAGGTAGAAACCTGGTGCATGTCATAATATAGTGAGGCAATTATGATTTGGCCCCAAGCATGTTGATTCATCCTGAATACCATCCCCACTTATGTAAGCAAGGTGGTTGATACTCAATAGACAACTCAACTTGATCAGATAAAAACAAGGAAAAAACCTTCAAAACAAAATTATCTAAAACTGTCCCTAGAAAACATAGTTGATGGTGTTTTCTACACAAAAACAACTTAGATAGGATATGAAAATCCTATCTCTCTTGAAAGGTAAATCTCTATTAGAAAGCCTCAAGAGATAACCCCAAGGTCTCTAATGTCAGGTCTTGACACTGCATAAACAACTCAGATAATATGTGAAATGCTGGTAATCACAAAGGGACCTTACTACAAGCAAATACTGAATCTTCAAACTTATCAAATCGAACAATATGGTGATATTTCAAATCTTAAATCTAACCCAAATAATAAAGAAATAGCAAAAGATAAGGGTTTCAAAGAGATTTCTAATATCAACACTAATCCTAAGATTAACAGTGCAAATGAAAAAATACTTGAAATGGACCAATCCCTCTGAAACCAATTCTTGCTTGACCCAGATAAATCTACAATCTTACAGAAATAGTGCAATCTTCTAAGGCATAAAATATTTTAAAGCCATGAACATTTATCCAAAAAACCCTATTGCAATTCAGATGAACAAACATTCGCAATTGATATAAGAACAATGAATATCAAAGTCTAGGCTAACTTTGCAAAGCAACTAACCATCATCTAGCTACAAAAAGTATGGACTAGAGATTGTTGCAACACTTCAGGCATCAAATCATAAACACCATTAAGTTATCTAATATCAAATCTAACATATATCAAATAAACTTAAGCGATTTCAAAAGATAGAATCACAGGGACCATGCCAAATAAAATTAACACATGAAGGGCACCAAATCACAATGCCTTTACTTGCACTAAGTCATCTAAAGTAGCAACAATTCCAATCTTCTATTATAGCACTTGCTTGAAAGTAACCTAACTACTAACTCCCTATTCTAATACTTAATTTTCTCCAACGCAAAACTATCTAGCCCTTTCAAATGAGGCAATATCCCTATTTATATAGATTACATCTTATGTCGGGCCAAATAGGGTTACAAACAATAGGCCCCAAAAAGAAGTTGGCTAAAAAAGAATTCAAAATAAAGTAAAATGTGCATTAAATGCATGTGCTCCATCCAGGTCGGCCTGGGATCTCCAACATGGTTCGATCCAATACATGTGAAGGATGAAGAGGAATAATAAGGAATCATAAATTCCGATGAGGCATTGCATTAACTACTCTCCCCTTTGTCCTTATCTCATTCCACTTTATCCTACACCATCATAAATACCTTCTCCAAGTTGGTTATAGGTGGAATAACTAACACCTTAATTTTCCTCTCAATAAATTTGATGTCCTCTCTTGATTGCTTAATGACCTTATCCCAATCCGCCTTCAGGTTTTGATAAATATCCATCACTACCATGTATGTGGATGCATCATCTAACTGGTGTTCAGTAATTGGGTCATCATTGACTAGAGAATATACATCTTGCCACCATTTCCTCAGTTGTTCCAAGTTCATATGCTTTGGTACAAACCTTTTTCTACCTATCATAACTTCAAAGAAACAAATGCACTTGTAGCTTTCAGTCAAGGTATCCACAATTTGCTTTCCTTGCTTATGAACTTTCTTCAAAACCATTTTCCTTATTTATAAAACTTCGTACCATTCCCAGGGTTTTGCAACTTTGTAAGAATGAAGAATTCCATCACTTACCAATTTGTCTTTAGTGTATTCCATGATGGTCTTGGTCTTTTGCAACAAGAGATCAACATCCTCCTTATCTTGAGCTAGTACATTCTTTAACCACTCTATTGATCTTATAGCATCTCCACCAGTTGATAGGATATCTTTAATGGCCCTTTCATCTCCACTGCCTCCAACCAGTTCAGTGTGGCATGTGTAGTGGTTTTCATATTCTCCAAATCAGTTATTGTCTCTTGTGGTAGAAAACTTGTAGCAGATGATGAGGAGCTAATGGATTGCAAGGGTTTCATCAAATCCTATAGATATCTCTTCAGTTTGTCATTCTCCTTCTTCAAATCTTTCTTAGCTTGCAACTCTTTCTTCAATCTACTCAAAATAGCAGCACTAGAGCCTTCAAATTCTTCAACTTCTTACATCATGGAGGTGGATCCCAAGCTGATATTTTTCACACTGTAATCCCTACCAGTCACTTCATCTTTATTCTTATCTGGTACAGGGGTGGCAATGTGAATCACCTTGTTATTAGTTTCATCTCTCTCAATCCTAGAGATAACCTTGGATTTCTTCTTTTCTTTTCCTTTTCCTATGTTCACCAGTAATTCATCCCAATTGGGAGGAGTATCATCCACCATAATTTTTTTACTCTTTAATTCCTTGTCCAGCCAAGTAGGAACAATTGAATTTGACTGCACATTACCTTGTTCAACCACATCCTGTTGAACCTTGAAGAAATCCTCATTTAGATTTTACTTTTCAAGAATCTCTTCAGTCTTATCTACACGTCCCTTATCATGTTCTTCTTTATGCACTGGTGAAGGGGTCTTGATAGGAACTTCATCTTTCTGTGGAGGTCTATCTTCTTCATTTCCTATAGGTGAATCCTCATAAGTCACCAAAGGGGACTGCAATATATTTTCTATCTCTACCTTTGTACTGTAGATTTCACCTTCTCATATTTCTTCTTCTGCTTGATCTTGGTGATCCTCTACATCCTTAGATTCACCTGGTACATTATGAGTTTCATGAGAAGGAGGGATATTATCATGTTATGTGATAGGGACAACTAAAGGAACACCTCTCTTTGGCACACCATCCTTGGGAGAGGGAGTTCTTGATCTTCTTTAGTACACCTACATCTTCTCCTCTGAACTCTCCACATTCACTACTAGTGGGCCAATTTCTTCTTTCTCCATATAAGATTCATCTTTCTTCTTTGAAGTCCGGGTTACCCTTCTCCTTTTGAGCTCAGGAGAACTATCTCTCTCTTCCTCCTCATCAGGTTGTTCTTCTACAAACCTCCTTGTTCTTGAAATATGTTTCCTTTTTTTAGCAATCAGTTTCCTCTATTTTCACCCTTCCTTTGCTTGAGAACCCTTGATTCTTATTTTATAAGGGGAGTCTTCCTTAGCTTTACCATCCTTCTAGCCAATAGGGGAAGGTTTTTTGCTACCATTCTTGCTTTGAATTCTTCATAATCCTATTGGCCTACATTTGTATATGTGACCTCTGACCAGATGGAAGTCAACTTGCTTTCTGGGATCCTACTCTTTATATCCATTTTGTCCCTCTCTGCCTTGGAAATAGAAAACCCTTCAACACTTGGATCTGTCTGCTTATCCCCGGTCTTCCTGACTACTGCCCTACTTGATTTAGCCTTCATCCAGTAGAAAAAAACACAATAAATCCTTTTATAATATTAGAATCAAGATTAGTCACCCATGAATAACATATTCATCATTACACTAGTTCAAAATCATGACAAAAATCACCCAAATTAATCATAAAACACAATCATTTTAAATCTGGGATTTTGAGCAATTTGGGAAAAACTAGCCAGAGAGGAATTCTGGGAAATTCCAGGTCAGGAAGACTTCACCGATGAAGCACAAATGTCATCAGTTTTAACCATTACATCATGAAAGGAAAACATGTTACATCATTTAAATCATCAATATCAATCATGGGTTGTCAAATACACAACATTAAATCCATTCATCTCTTAGATTCTTTATATTGCAAAGTCACTTTGGGAAAATCTGGGAAAATCCGCCGAAGAAGGAATTCTGTGAGGAACTCAAAACTCTGAGTCTTTTGCAAAGGAAAATCAAGAAATTCAGAGGGTGCGGAAATTTTGCGAAGGCCTTAGGATCTCGAAAACTGTCAATTTTCACGATCTCGCCCGAAAAAAATGAACATTCACATGCTTGGGATTTTAGGCTCGAATGCAATTCATTTTACGTTTCCTATTGATCATTTTGAGTCCTCAACTCACTCCCAAAGGCGAATTGGTGAGGATTGGCAATGCTCTAGGTTGAAATTGTGATGCCCTAGGTTGCATTTGTGAAATCTCTGCCATGAATGCAAAAAATGAGCTTGAATTAAACTTGAATTGAAGTCATTTGTTTGATTAAGCTCAAGATAAATTGTTTGGAAGAGGCCTAAGTGAGCTACTAGCTATTGAATCAGAGATAGGCTTATGAACTCACTCAGGGAATCACCCTCCTAAAACCCTAAATTGCAACAAGATTACTCATGGGTCGAGCCTGAAGGAGTGATTTGGGAGAGCTTGGCACTACAAAATTACTAACTCAACTAGGGATCTCAATTGGGTTCTAAGATTCTACAAAGAAAACAAATTAAACCCTAGCTCTGGAAAACTTGACGCCAAACCTATGAAATTTGAGCCCTAAATGCATTTAAAACATCAAAATATCACATTCATTCATTATTCAAAGGTGAGGAAAAAGTTACATACCATGGATAAAGAAAATCTATCTTCAAAGGAGATTGATAACAAACTTGGACGCCCTAGTGACAACTACAACGACAATTCAAAAAATCTACAACCGAATCTAGAAATCAACTAGTCCAATCACCAAAACGCAAAACCCTCAAGACCAAGATCTCAAAAGCAACAAAGAGCAAATGATGAAAGCCTAGTGACACATGATTTCCCAAGAAGTCACCTAAATACTTGCCGCAAAGATCTTACTTATCAAGTATTAACTCCATTGATAAGACATGTCATAACGCAATTCGGGAATTCAACAAGGTGACAAAATATTGGAGACATCTAGTCTAGGAAGAATTTTGTGAGGTGGCAGAATCTTTGAATCATAGGGTTAAATTTTTCCTATCAAACTTTCAGTAAAACCGGGGAATTCCGCCTAGAGCGGAAATTCTCGAGGTCAATGAAAAACCCACATTTTATTCAAAACTTAATATTTTCAATGCATAACCTAAAGGGATCATTAGGGTAAGCAAGATAAAAATTCAAGCATGTGCCTAAGCAAGAAAATCCTCAAAACCGAAAGAGCCAAAGCACTAGAAATCAAAGCAAGAAAAAGGGGGTCCCTACTTTCAGTGGGGCATGTGTGTGAAAACTTCACAACAAATGGAAACTCCACTGGGGAAATACTCCAGAGCATTTCAGTGACAAACTGGAATCATGAACCTAGAACCTCTAGTTTATGTCCTTGCATTAGGTCACCAATTTAGTAGAGCTTTAATATTCAGAGGCAGAAAAAGCTTTCCCTTTCCTCAGTTGCAACAGGGGCCAAATTTAGTCTGACTGGGTTACGTAAATATTTTGACTCCAAAAGCATCCTGGATAGAGCCTCGCTGCTAGTTAGGAATCTATAGCCTCAATGAGGTTATCATTGTAGTCCTCCCAAGCATAGCTCTACTACCAGCCGGGTGTCCATAGCCCCGGTAGAGGTACTTGGATACTCCTGATAGGTTGGATTTTTTCTTTAAATTTTCAATATTTTCTTTTTCTTCTTTTTGATGGTTCTTTTCTTTTCATTATTTTTTATTTCAACCTGTGAACAATGAAGTTCATACTTAGGGCTGAGAACCACAGTGGCGCTGAAGTAGAAATAAGATTTTTCACCTAACTAGAGTTCATAAGGATCCCATACTCCTTTGGAATTTTAAATATCTATGTAAAGATATAAGACCCAAATACATTCTAGATTTTAATCCAACTCATGATCTATTCACTCATGGAACTTAATACATGTGACACCAATATAGGACTTTAACCAACTTACTCTAGAAGGATGACTAAATTTTGTAAGGGAAATACTTAGAACAGTCCTAGATAAATGTGTGTCATGTAGATGCAACATACCCAAAAGAAAGAAAGAAACCCAAAAGAAAAGCGGAGAAAAAGAAAACCAAACCAAAAGAAACAAACTGAAAGGAAACCTATTCTAACCAAAACAAAAGAAACCAAGAAAAAAATAAACCTAAGCTAACTATGTACAAGAAGAGAGCTATAGGAAGCTTAGGATTGGAAATAATACTTCAAGTACTTCCCATTGACAGGTAGTGGGATATCCTCTCTAGTGAGAGTTTTCAAGCGAAAAGCATTATCTCCCAGAATCTCTGAAATCTAATAAGGGCCGAGCTAGAATTTGTCAAATTTACCATGCTCTCCTTTACGGTCATGGGCTTTATCCTAGTAGAGAACCAAGTCAGAGATTTGAAAGGCTTTAACTTTAACTCTCCTATCAAACCATCTTTTGACTACACCCTAATGTTTGGAAAAATTTTCAAGGGCTTCATCTCTTTTTTCTTCAAGTTGTAACAGTTCAGCAAGTCGAGCTTCTTGTTTATCCCCTTCATCATAATATTCATTAATAAACTACAGGGTGGGAAATTTTAACTAGATGGGAAACACATATTCTATCCCATAAACCAGATGGTAAGGGGAAGTTCCTATGGAAGTCGTATGTCTTGTACAACTTTCCAAAAGAGAAAACTAAAGCTGGGTATGCCAGTCCTTAGGGTTTCTTTCTAACAACTTACAAATGTCTGTCAAGAGGTTTTTATTGGAGGACTCAGCTAGACCATTACCTTGGGGGTAATAATTGGATGCAAATTTAATTATAATTCCATGATCAAAGGCCCAGTTAGAGAATTTCAATGATGCAAATGTAGGACCATTATCACAAACCAAAGATAAAGGACATCCAAAGTGGTTGATAATACCTGATTCGATGAAATTGATTACCACTTCAGAAGTACATTATTTGCATGCAAGAGCCTCAGTCCATCTTGTGAAATAATCTATAATAGTGAGAATATACCTGTGGCCTGCAGAAGAAGGCATATTGATTAGACCTATGAAGTCCATTCGCCACTGTGTGAATGGCTTTACCTCAAAAACTAGTTGAAGTGGAAGTGTGGAATGCTTTTCTCTGGTAGCTACAGTTTGGCATACATGGAAAGTTTTGACATGATTGTGTGCATCTTTGAATAATGTGGGCCAATAATAACCAACTTTCAGAATTTGATTTGCAATGGAAGGTGCAGATCCATGGCCAATGCCATATCTATCATGAAATTCAACCATCACTCTTTCAGCTTCTTGCTTACCCAAGCATCTTAAGTAGATACCTTCATGGTTCTTTTTGTATAGAACAACTCCTTCAGCATGAAACTAGTAATCTTCAAGCATAGTGTTCTTCTTTCTACAACATTAAGGTGATCTGGACACCGTTGATTCAAAAGATAGTAAATGATATCATCATACCAATCCCCTAGAGAAACGTCTTCAAGATTATATTGCTGGGTTGCAAGATCAGGACCCATTTATGTCATTGTTTTAGTAATCCCTTTCCCTCTTACCAGCTTCATGGGTTGAATCTCAATATCATATTCCTGCAACATTGTCACCCACTTAGCTCTGTGTTCTCCCAGTTCATTATACATCAACAACAACTTGACTACAAGATATGGTACTACTACAAAGATCTTATTCCTTAGAATATAGTGTCTGAATTTATTCACAGCCCTAACTAAGGTGTAGGCTTTCTTCTCCACACTTGGGTACCTTTGTTCTGCATCTTTCAGTGGTGCACTCATAAATGCTATGGGGTGCTCATTCCCTTGGTCAGACTTTTGGGTCAACATGTCAGCATAGGAGAGATCAGAAGCAAATGAATATATGTAAAATGGCTTAGCATAATCAGGACTCACCAAGACTAGGGCTTCAACAATAGCCCTTTTGATTTCTGCAAATGCTTCTTTTGCCTCTGCATTCCATTCAACTTTAGCTTGCTACTTCAACATGGTATTTAATGGCTTGACTATCTTAGCGAACCTAGTGATGAACTTTCGTACAAAGTTAATCTTACCAAAAAATGATTTCATTTCTTTCTTGCTAGCAGGTGGTTGAACCTTGAGTATGGCTTCCACTCATTGAGGATCAATAGCAATACATTTCTCTGAAATAATGTGCCCTAGTAGTTTCCCCTCAGTAACCTCAAAGATGCATTTCTTAGGGTTAAGGGAGATGTCGAACTCTCTACACCTCTGAAATACCTTGCATAAGTCTACTATATGATCACCTCACTTTTTGGAGAAAACCGTCAGATCATCCATATAAATTATGATGCACTTACCAGTTATGTCCTTAAAAGAAATGTCTATATCTCTCTGGAATGTAGCTCCAGCATTGATCAAGCCAAAGGGCATCCTTCTATAAGCAAAAATGCCCCACTTTGTGGTGAAAATAGTTTTATGTTTGTCTTCATATTGTACCATAACTTGGTTATATCTAGAGTAGCCATCTAGAAAAGACATCATTTGAGACCCATTGACAATCTGAAGCACTTCATCCAGCGAAGGAACTGGATATTTATCTTTTTCTGATGCTCTGTTAAGGTTCCTAAAATCCGCGAGGCGGGGGCCTAGCTCGGTTGGCTAAGTAATTGTGTTGCGGCTTTCGCTGTCCCGCAGTTCCTGTCCCCAGCGCCGCTGGCGTCGGGCGTTAAGTTTGCCGAGCACTTGCTTTGCCAGGGAGTCGTGCTGCAGGTCTGCCGATTCTAAAAAAAAAGGTTCCTAAAATCCACACATAGTATGATCTCCCCATTTTTCTTTCTCACAGGGACCAAATTTGCAACCCAAGTCAAATGCCTAACTGGGAATATTATTCTGGCAGATAGTAATTTCTACACTTCCTTTTGGATTATGGGTTCCAACAAGGCATTGATCAACCTTTGCCTCTGCCTGAAAGGTCTTTCTCTTGGCTTTAAAGGGACAGTATGAGTTATAATTGAAGTGTCATATGTCTTTAGGTCCTCATAACTCTAGGCTATCACATCTTGATACGTGTGCAAGGAATCAATGATTCCTTTTTTCTCCTCAGGGGTACACACTTTACCAATGAAGACATTTTTTATATCATCTTGAGTCCCCGTGTTGTATGTTTCACATTTTCCACTAATGGACTCCTTCTTAGCATCCTGCTCCTGATCTCTAACATTATCCAGATCAAAAATCCTCTCTAGCTACACCATTCCCCTTGGAATAGTATTGGTATTAAAATTAATAACCCCTTCCAAATCCATCTTTGCTTCTTGGGGCTTAGCTTCATCAATAATCTGAGAAGCAAAGACATACAAGCTTGTAATAAAATCCAAAATATGCTTATCATCTTCAAATACTTGAAAGTTGGTCACATTTTCAGGCACTGAAGTTACTGGAGTCAGCTCCATAGTAAATTTCTTCAGTCCAAAAAGAGACAAAGGATGCAAAGTACTAGTTGCCTGAGCTAGGGAATCTGCTGTTTGATTCTTATTATGTGGTATCAACTGAATGTTGAAGGAATCAAATCCCTCAATAAGGTCCCATACTCTATGCCTATAATTAGTCATCCTTCTATCATGGCATGAGTATTTCCTTCTAACTTGTTTGACCACCAACTCAGAATCCCCAAAGACTTGCAAAATTTTAACCTTTTTCCTTAGTGCCATAAGCAACCCATGAATCAATGCCTCATATTCTACTACATTATTGGTGAAATGAAACTGAATTCTATGAGCAGCAAAGAAATTTTTACCTCTTGGACTGATTAGCTCAAACCCTACCCCACCTCCTTGCTTTGATTTAGATCCATCAAACCTTAAGGTCCAACAACTAGCAACTGCAACTTTCCTTATTGTATCCCTTGTATTGTTACTACTGGAAGGTTCTTTAGAGAGCATCACCTTCTTCCCTTTGGGATATTCTTGAATATTCTATACATTAATTCTGACTGCTGGAATAGGGTTGATACATTTCCGCACTTGTTCTACTACAACTTCGCACAAGCAGCAGTCCAATTCAGAGTGGGAAGCATTGTGAACTCTACACCAATTGGGAAAGAGTAATTCTCCAAAGTTCATTCCCCTACCCAAATAAATCTGATCTTCAATGCACTTTTGGATGAATTCTTGGAAATTATCCTGCAAGATGAGCTGGTTATCTTCAGGCTCATCATCATTAATTGGTTCCACTAGGGCTCTAGTACCACTAGATTTAGTTGTAGGATCAACGGGTGTAGTATGTAGCATAAGAATTTATTCCACATCAAATTCCTCAAAAGGGGCCACCGGCAGATAATTTCCCAAGCTCACCTCTGATATTAGTATTTCATTCAAAGTATTCTGATATTCTATGATCATATATTTCATCTTGGGTTCTCTTTCAATCCCGATCTGATTTGGCACTCCCTTCTA
Organism: Sequoia sempervirens; assembly: GCA_007258455.2. Taxonomy (NCBI): domain Eukaryota; kingdom Viridiplantae; phylum Streptophyta; class Pinopsida; order Cupressales; family Cupressaceae; genus Sequoia; species Sequoia sempervirens. Next base: position 9,981,691 of record VDFB02281492.1, on the reverse strand, counting down.
GGGAAGCCACATGTGAGATTGATTAGTTGATACATATCCATTCAAAGCCTTAGTAAAGTCTCTTCCCAAATTCATACCATAAGCATTAGGTATATCTACCACCTGTATATTAATGACTTGCTGAATTCTAGGATCATAGGCAATCTGCATGTGAATCATGTTCAATTCCCCTACAACATTAACTTCAATTCTATCTAGTTGAGTGACCTTCTTTTGGGAGTTAGCAGGGGTAATGCCTAAAGCTTTGCAGACACCAAAGGGCATCACATTGGTAGAAGCACCTAAATCCAACAAGCAATTGTGTAAGTTCTTACCAAATATACAGACATAAATAAAGAATGGAGGTGTTTCTATTCTCCCTTGAAACAAAGTTAAAGGGGTATCCACCTAGGCAATTTGAGTTTTATCTTTCTCTTTCCCTTTATCTCTAGGTTGTGTGTGAACTTGATTCTAACCTTTTACTGCTTGAGAACCGGATGCTTTATTAACACTTTCACTAATTGATCTATCTTGTGATACCAGACTTGCATTATAAGCTCATAAAATTGCATTTCTAATAGTAGGGACTCTCAATAATTCAAATATAGAGAGACTTACCTTTAGCTTCTTGAGTTCTTCTACAACATATATGGCCAGTTGTTCTGCACTCAGGTCAATAGGAACCTCTTTGGGGCATTCCACTAGCTTGTCTTTGCTTGTTTCAGTAGTACACCCTTTTGATAGATCCACTTGTCCTTGATCTTTAGATAAGTATTGTCTAGGCACATGAGGATATGTTGGATTATTGTTGGCATTGGGATCTAGGGGTGTGGTGAAGTTGTTTGGAGGAATAGGAGTGGTGACTGGGCCTCTGGCTTGTAGACGTTTGTGTGGTAGATCTGTCAAGTCATATTTCTTAACAGGACGCTAGAATGTCTGCACCTCTTCAACATAAGTTTCTTCCTAATCCATGGGGCCATTATCATTCACAATATTTTCATCAAACAACTATCTAATTTCATCTCCATTTCACACCTGGTTTGCTTCATCCTTAAACTGGCTTGATTCTTCTTTAGGCACATTCTCCTTACTTTGCTGAAAAGGAGCTTGATTTAGCACCAACACTGGCGAGTCATAAGGAGTAGATGATACCGACTCTTGATTACTTTTGTTATTCTCCACCTCATACTGAAAGATTGAGGCAGCTGTTTGGAACTTAGGACAGTCTAATTCATAATGTTAGCTTGTCTTATGGAGTCTACACTAGCCTGATAAAGCAACTTCAGCTAGATATACACCACTTGGAGGATTTTCTTGGTTAGCTGGCTGATCCAATGGGGTGGGGACACCACCATTGTTAGGCCTTGTATTCCAAGTCCTATTCTATCTAGGTGATTGTCTTCTGTGGAATCCTTGTCCACCAGCTTTCCCCCTATCAATGTTTTGGCCTGAAGATTGTCCTTTATCATAATTATGTCCTCTTTCAAGGTGTTGTCCCCTATCAAATTGTTGTCCTTGTTGAGATTCCTGATTTTCCCTATTATGATTGGATTGCATACTCCTTTGAGCAGCTTGGAGTTGACTATTCTGGTTTCTCAGGTAAGTGACCTCCATGTTTAGCTTCTTCACTTGTTCAATCAGTTCATCCAACTTTTCCTTATCAGAATTATTATATGGAGTCTGATTCACATTTTTTTGAGGATATCCTACTATATCACCAAAGATCAGTGATTGGTTCAATACCTTAGAATTCTGCAAATATGTAGGGAAACTAGTTTGAGACTGTGGGTGGAGAGGTTGATTAACATTTTTTTTGGGGTAGCTAACCACGGGTGGAACTTGACTCATGGGAGGTCCTGGGTGGGGAACCAGAGGCAACTGAGGTATCAGATTCATGATAGGAGTATGATTTTCAAGAGCCTGATTAAGAGCAGGAACCTGCCCAGGGTGAGCAGTGGGTCTTATTGATGGTAAAGGCCTAGACAAGTATTGTCTCAGATTAGTACTAAACTTTATAACCTTTGTGTATGCATCAAGTATTGTAGTTGGAGGTTTGTTTCTCCATTTCATAAAGGTAGTTGTCATACTATCAAGACCTTCATAATAGACTTCTAAAGCAGTGGCATCATCTACAACATAAGGAGCCTCCAGTTGGGTATAGGCATGATGAAACCTATTATTAAAGGACCCTATGGCTTCATTGACCTCTCTCTTAACCTTAGTGAACTGAAGGTAGAGCTCATTTGGACTAATAGGAATCCTAAACTTTTGTAGGAATGCAATCTCCAGTTTAGTCAAATTATGAATAGACCCAACAGGAAAATGATTGTACCAATAGAACACATCTTCTCCTAGGGAGTAAGGAAAAATCCTACACACTACATCCTCATGATTGATTCCTCTATCCCTAAGGCAAGTCTGAAAAATCCTGATATGTTCCTTTGTGGTCCTATTGGGATCATTAACATGGAACTTAGAGAAAAAGTGCTCAGGGTTCTTGGGCATACCATTGTAATTATTGAAGGTCAAAGGAGACAGATTGTTAGAAAGGAAATCCATTGGTGGGGGTGGCGGTGGTAATGGTTGATTTATGGCTTCTTGGGGTTTTTGAACAAGGATGGCTTCTGAATTAGATGAGGACGGACTTGATGAAGATGAGGATGATGGAGATGATGGAAGTAGCTGGGTGGATGATGATTCTCCCCTTCTTTTGCTCCTTATTGACCTAGTAGGAGCTTGAAACTCTTGAAATTCCTCCTCTCCTGGAGTGGATCTGGTTCTTCTTTTGAATCTTTCAGGAGAAATGGTAGAAAAAAATTGATCCAGTTTTCTTATTCAGGCCCTCCTTCTAGCGCCAATTTGTTGATGGTTTTTTCTACACAACAACAACTCAAACAGAATATGGAAATCCTATCTCTCTTGAAAGGTAAATCTCTATTAGTAAGCCTCAAGAGATAACCTCAAGGTCTCTAATGTCAGGTCTTGACAATGCATAAAAAACTTAGATAACATGTGAAATGTTGGTAATCACAAAGGGACCTTACTACAAGAAAATACTAAATATTCAAACTTATCAGATCAAACAATATGGTGATACTTCAAATCCTAAATCTAACCCAAGTAACAAAGAAATAGAAAAATATAAGGGTTTCAAAGAGATTTATAAGATCAACACTAATCCTAAGATTAATAGTGCAAATGACAAAATACTTGAAATGGACCAACCCCTCTGAAACCAATTCCTCCTTGACCCAGATAAATCTACAATGTTACAAAAATAGTGCAATCTTTTAAGGCACAAAATATTTTCAGATCATGAACATTTATCCAAAACCCTATTGCACTAGATGAACAAACATCTCACAACCTAACTAAGCAAGCAATAAATATCAAATTTGTACACTTTTCAAAGCAACTAACCATCACCTAGCTGCAAAAAGAATGGACTAGAGATTGTTGCAACACTTCAAGCATCAAATCATAAACACCATTAAGTCATCTAACATATATCAACTAAGCTTAAGCAATTTCAAAAGATAGAATCACAAGAACCATGCTTAAGCAATTTCAAAAGATAGAATCACAAGAACCATGCCAAATAAACTAACACAATAATGACACAAAATCACAATGCCTTTACTTGCATTAAATCATCCAAAGTAGCAACAATTCTAGTCTTTTGTTACAACACTTGCTTGAAAATAACCTAACTACTAACTTCTTGCTCTAATGCTTAATTCGCTCCAATGTAAAACTATTTAGCTCTTTCAAAAGAGGAAATATCCCTATTTATAGAGATTACATCTTATGTCGGCCCAGATAGGGTTACAAAACAATAGGCCCCGAAAACAAGTCGGCCAAGAAGAATTCAAAATCAAGTAAAATATTCATTAAATGCATGTGTTCCATATAGGTCGGCCTGGGATCTCCAACATGGTTTGATCCAATGCATGTGAAGAATGAAGATGAATAATGGGGAAGCACAAATTCTGATGAGGCATTGCATTAACTGCTCTCCCCTTTGTCCTTATCTCATTCCACTTTATCCCACACCATCAAAAATACCTTCTCCAAGTTGGCTATAGGTGGAATAACTAACACCTTAATTTTCCTCTCAATGGATTTAATGTCCTCTCTTGACTGCTTAACAACCTTATCCCAATCCACCTTTAGGGTTTGATACTTATCCATCACTGCAATGTATGTGGCTGCATCATCTAACTAGTGTTTGGTAACTAGGTCCTCACTGATTGGAGAATATACATCACACCACCATTTTCTCAATCGCTCCAAGTTCAGATGTTTTGGTGCAAACCTTTTTCTTCCTGTCATAACTTCAAAGAAGGAAATGCACTTGTTGTAGATTTCAATCAGGGTATCCTCAATTTTCTTTCCTTGCTTATGCACTTTCTTCAAAACCCTTTGCCTTATTTGCAAAACTTCATACCATTCCCAGGGTTCTACAACTTTGGAAGAAGGAAGAATTTCATCACTTATCAACTTATCTTCAATAAATTCCATGATGGTCTTAGTCTTTTGCAACAAGAGATCAACATCCTCCTTATCTTGAGCTAGTATATTCTTTTTAACCACTCTATTGATCTTATATCATTCCACCATTGACAGATATATTTAATGGCATTATATTTTCTTCTCCACTCTCTAAACTACTTTTAGTGTGGCATGTAGTGGTTTTCTTACCTTCCAACTCAAATATTGTCTCCGTGGTAGAAAAATTGTAGCGTATGATGAGGAGATAAATGGATTGCAAGGGTTTCATAAAATCCTATAGATACCTCTTCATTTTTTCATTCTCCTTCTTCAAATCTTGCTTAGCTTGTACCTCTTTCTTCAATCTGCTCAAAATAGCAGAACTGAAGCCTTCAAATTCTTCAACCTCCTGTATCATGGAGGTGGTCCTGTTGATAGTTTGCACAATGTAATCCCTACTAGTCACTTTATCTTTATTCTTATCTGGTATAGGGGTGGCAATGTGAATCACCCTATTATTAGCTTCATGTCTCTCAATCATGGAGATAACCTTGGCTTTCTTCTTCGCTTTTCCTTTTCCTATGTTCACTAGTAATTCATCCTAGTTGGGAGGAATATCATCCACCATAATTTTTTACTTTTGCACTCTTTGTCCAACCAAATAGGAACAATTGAATCCAACTACAATTACTCTGTTCCAACCAAGAATCCTTGAACTCTGGAGAAATCCTCATTAGATTTTGCTTTCAGAATCTCTTCAATCTTATCTCCCACTTCCCCTTATCATGTTCTCTTTTCTCTTTATGCATTGGTGAAGGGGTCTTGATTGGAACTTCTCTCTTTGTGGGAGGTCTATCTTCTTCATTTCCTACGTGTGACCCTCATGTAAGCTCACTTAGAGGGGATCAAGAATATATTTTTATCTCTCACCACTATAGAGATTCACCTTCGTAATTTTCTTCTCCTTGATCTTGGTGATCCTCTCTTCATCCTTAGATTCACCTAGTACATCATGAGTTTCATGAGAAGGAGGGATATTATCATGTTCTATGGTAGGGACAACTAAAGGAACACCTCTCTTTGGCGCACCATCCTTGGGAGAGGGAGTTCTTGATCTTCTTTTATGCACCTGTGTATTCTCCCCTAAACTCTCCACATTCACTATTGGTGGACTAGTTTCTTCTTTCTCCATAGAAGATTCATCTTTCTTCTTTGAAGTCTGAGTTACCCTTCTCTTTTTGAGCTCAGGAGAACTATCTCTCTCTTCCTCCTCATCAGGTTTTTCTTCTGTAGACCTCCTTGTTCTTGAAATGTGTTTCCTTTTTTTAGCAATCAGTTTCCTCTGTTTTCCCCCTTCAGTATGATGAAAAACGCGATTATTCGCAAGATTGTAATAGGTTTTACACTGGATAATAAAAGTGTTGGATGGCTGCGGTTTGGTGGATGTAGCCCAGAATTGGGTGAACCACGTTAAATTCTGTGTTATGATTTATTCTGTGAATGTTTTAGTTTCTTGATTTTATTATATAAAATCTGCATTTAATTGTTAGATCTACCATCTCTAACCCTAACAATGATCTGCTCTAATTTTTTCTTCTCTTCCTTTAGCCATTATATCTCTCCTATCGATTTTTCTTTCATAGGCTCATAGTCATGACTTTGAATCAAATCACCATCATCTTCAATCTAATCAGGAATGGGCTTTATGTTGTATAGTCAGACCAAGTTCACTGGAAACCTAGAAAACTTATTTCTTCTAACTTCCAATTCATCCTTACTATTAGCCCAATAATCCTCTACATCATCCTGATGGTTGTATTCCCTATAGCCCTCTTTTGTGCCTCAACAGTCCTATCAAATTTGGATCTCTTAGAATGGAAAGAGAGACCCAAAGTGATCATTTCCTCCTCATAAGCATGGGCTAAATTAATAGAGGGGAAAGCTTCATTACTGCCTATTCTCAAAGGAAAGTCACCACCAAACCTAGTCTTATGTTTGTCTTTCTTAACAATTGCATCAAAATCACAAATTTGTCTTGTGACTTCCAGAAGTATAATGTGATATGTGGGATATCTATGGAGTCTATATGGGGCCATCTAAAAACCATTTATTCTGATGTATGAGAAGGTAGGGAACTAGATAAACCAAGCTCCAAACCTCTTGACTAGCTCCTTGGCATTGTCTAAGATCGGGACATGTTCTGCTCCCTATAATAACCTGGTGATATACATGGTGAATGCGTCATTCACCCTCCTATAATTTGTGCTACCCAAGTGTAATTGTGGGTACACCTCATAAATCACATCTTGCCCAAACACACCCCTTGTGCTTAGCCCCTTGTATGGATGGAACCTTGCAAGTGCATAAACGAAGTAAGAGGTCATTGTGAAGGTTTTTGTCCATAGCATATTGAACATTTTTTCATGTATCATTGCACTTATAATGCCAGCCAAATGATAGTCAATATTCTACTCCATCCTCACAATGACATGGGACATATAGCTTTCAAATACTCCTACACTCTTCAATCCTACCACCCTACTAAGGAGTGTGATAGCTATAAGGGAAATTTAGGGCATCTCAAAGAAATATCCAAGAACAATAGTGCCTTCGATAACTTTAATTTTGATTATATTACCTCAAAGACAAGTACAAATATGTCCTAAAGCGGAAACAGACACAGTTCATTTCCCACATTAATCTTTCTGAGAGAAGCACATGTAAATTCAACAACAAGCAATAACATATTCTAGAAATAGAACCAACACAGATGAAAGATAAGACAGAAAACCAGAACACACAGATTTACGTGGGGAAAACCCTTTTGGGTAAAAAACCCCACCCTCCAAAGTTCGAGCCATTGTATTATTCAGCAACAAAAGGTTACAATACAATTTCAGGCTAATAGCCTTTTCAGAGATTACATCTTGTTCATTCTGGATACAACCTGGTAGCAAACTCTCCCCTTTACATTTCCTAATCAATCCATTAGACCATACAATCTTCACATTGTTGCAATATCCTCACACAATATATAGTGCAGATCAACATGAGAGAGATCAACTATGATCCATGATTAGGAGAGATTTCAGTAGCATAACACTGCCTCTCATTTTCTCTATTTCGGCCTCATGGCCTCAGCCTTTCAGCCAGCCTCTCGACCCTCTCTCTGTCACTCTCTAACAATACAATTGCTCACTCGAACATTTATCAATACCAACCATTCCCAACTTAGATGTTTCTATTTCCAACATAGAAGTCTCCACAGGAACGATCACAACCATCCAACTGCAAAATGGTTTGCATTTCATCTTCTTTGATTTGTCCAAGACACACCAGGTAGGATAGTTTTCCAATTGGTCTAAAGCGTTCAAACAATATTCGCATGTCGGTGAGACACTAACTGTGTCTCCCCGATGCCACATGACCGATTACACATCCATCACTATCGACAAGAGTCACTACTATCAGCAAGAGATCATAATGAGTTCACAAGTCATATCGATGTCAACACTCCCATCGACAAGACTTACTCTATCGGCAAGATCAACAAGACCTTTCACCGATATCCTCAGCAGACCCATCGCCCAGACAATCGCTAGTCGCTATGATTCATAACGATCCCTCAAGTCATACCGATATGAACATCTGTCGGCAAGACTTAGGCTATCGCTAAGAGTCACCCCGCAGATTCCAAGTCACCCCGAGTCCATCCTTTGCCAGGAGTCATACCGACAACAGACCATACCATCGGTGAGATAATCATCCTTTGCCAAGAGTTCTTACCGAGCCTCCATGTCACCCTGATGACATCAAGTGAATAACCGTCGGTGAGACATCTCTTGTCGGGATGAGTTATACTGAACGTTCAAGTCTCTCCCTGATAACTCCAGTCACCATGAGTCTCCTCGACAACCATTAGACACCAACTCGTCGGCAAGACAACTCCCATCGCCAGGATACATTCTGATAGGAGCAAGTCATATTGATTACTGCATCGTCCAGACAGACCAAAGGTCACGCCGATATCGGCCAGACTTTCTACCATCGCCGAAACATCATTTCAACTATCCAAGTTACGCCAAAGGCTCAGGTTATGCCGATCACCAAGACAATCAGGTCACATCGACAAATTAGGATCAACTAGCAGATCAGCTAGACATCTCAACAGTCTCACCGAAATTGCTCACAAGAGATTTCAACTTGTGGGATTGAGGCACATAATTCCAACAATAGCATCATAGTATGCCTTTTTGAATTTTACTCAGAATAATTGCTTGGGAAGTTTGGAGAAGTGAGATTGGGGTTTCTCTAGCTAGGAATTGATGACCTTTTGTGATTTGATGATTTCTTCATCATAATACTTCTTCACTATGTCCATATCAAAACCCGCCACATGAGACCTATTAGGCATGTCAAAGGTCTGGGCTATAGACATAGGGTTAAGATTTTCCACTATTCTCCCTTGAGGGCTCACTATCCTTTGTGTGCCCCTGTCATAATGTCTGGTACATTCTAGCACCAGCTCATAGCATTGAACTGTGGGAGGAAATCCAGCTACATGGGCCAATCCGGATTCTACCATCCTTCTAGCCAGTAGGGGAAGGTTATGTTTTGTCATTCTTACTTTGAATTCTTCATAATCCCATTGGCCTACATTTGTATCCATGACCTCTGACTAGATGGAAGTCAACTTGCTTTCTAGGATCCTACTCTTTATATCCATTTTGACCCTCTCTGCCTCAGAAATAGCAGACCCTTCAACACTTGGATCTGTTTGCTTATCCCTGGTCTTCCTTACTACTGCCCTACTTGATTCAGCCTGCATCCAGCAGAAAAAACCACAATAAATCCTTTTATAATATTAGAATCAAGGTTAGTCACCCATGAATAACATATTCATCATTACATCAATTCAAAATCATGACAAAAATCCCCCAAATTAATCATAAAATACAATCATTTTAAATTTGGGATTTTGAGCAATCTGGGAAAAACCGGCCAGAGCGGAATTCCGAGAAATTCCACGTCAGGCGGACTTCACCAATCAAGCAAAAATGTCATCAGTTTTAAACATTACAACATGAAAGGAAAACATGTAACATCATTTAAATCATCAATATCAATCATGGGATGCCAAATACACAACATTAAATCCATTCATCTCTCAGATTCTTTATACTACAAAGTCACTTTAGGAAAATATAGGAAAATCCACCGAAGAAGGAATTCTGCGAGGAACTCAAAACTCTGGGTGTTTTGCACACCTCTGGGAAAACGAGAGGGCAAAGGAAAATCAGGAAATTCCATGGGTGCGAAAATTCTGCGAAGGCCTTAGGATCCTGAAAACTATCAATTTTCATGATCTCGCCTGGAACAAATGAACGGTCACAAACTTGGGATTTTAGGCTTGAATGCAATTCGTTTTACATTTCCTATTGATTATTTTGAGTCCTCAACTCACTCCCAAAGGTGAATTGGTGAGGATTGGTGATGCTCTAGGTTGCAATCATGATGCCCTAGGTTGCAGCTGTGAAATCTCTACCGTGAATGCAGAAAATGATGTCAGATTAAAATTGAATTGAAATCATTTGTCTGGTTAAGCTCAAGATAAACTATTTGGAACATGCCTAAGTGAGCTACTATCTAATGAATCAAAGATAGGATCATTAACTCACTCAAGGAATCACCCTCCCAAAACCATAAATCGCAACAAGATTGCTTATGGGTCAAGCCTGAAGGAATGATTTGGGAGAGCTTGGTGCTACAAAATTACTAACTTGACCAGGGATCTCAATTGGGTTCTAAGATTCTACAAAGAAAAAAAATTAAACCCTAGCTCTGGAAAACTCGATGCCAAACCTATAAAATTCAAGCCCCAAATGCATTCAAAACATCAAAATATCACATTCATTCATTATTCAAAGGCGAGGAAAAAGTTACATACCATGGATGAAGAAAATCTATTTTCAAAGGAGATTGATAACAAACTTGGATGCCCTAGTGACAACTACAACGACAATTCAAGAAATTTGCTATCGAATCCAAAAATCAACCAGTCCAATCACCAAAATGCAAAACACTCAAGACCAAGATCTCAAAAGTAGCAAAGAGAAAATGATGAAAGCCTCGTGACACATGATTGCCCAAGAAGTCACCTAAATACTTGCCGCAAAGATCGTACTTATCAAGAATTAACTTCATTGACAAGACAAGTCAGAACGCAATCCGAAAATTTGAAAAGATGACAGAATTTCAGAGAAATCTAGTCTAGGAAGAATTTTGTGAGGTGCCAAAATCTCTAAATCATAGGGTTAAAAATTTCCCGTCATACTTTCAGTAAAACTGGGGAATTCCACCTAGAGCGGAAATTCCCAAGGTCAGTGAAAAACTTGCATTTTATTCAAAACTTAATATTTTCAATGCATAACCTAAAGGGATCATTAGGGTAAGCAAGATAAACATTCAAGCACATTCCTAAGTAAGCAAATCCTCAAAACCAAAAGAGCCAAAGAACTATAAATCAAAGCAAAAAAAAGGGGGTCCCTACTTTCAGTGGGGTGTGTGCGAAAACTGCACAACAAACACCAATAGGTTTCTAGCCTTCAAAAATAAACAAATGAACTTATATTTTGGAGAATTATGTACAAAGGAAAACCAAACATCAAAAATGGTTCACCACAGACCCCAAAATAAAATCCCAAAAGGTTTCAAGTAATTTCTACACAACAATATTGAGAACCATTAAACCTCCACTATTTTAAGCTACTGAATTGGCCCTATTTTCCAAAGGAACCACTTCTTAAACTCCTTGTTTTCATCAAAACTCACTTGTCAGAGTTAAATTGTGACTCAAAACCACAAAATCCTCATTCAATTCTCATATTTATGACATCTGACCCACTGATCCACCAAACCCTCCATTTACACACTAAAACTCTAGGGTTTTCTGAAAAACACTATACCTGAGCTTACCAAACTCTAAAATGGTATCCAACACCTTCCATTAAGTTTGTAAAAACTTTCAAAACCCTCACAAGTTTTATTCTCTCAACAACTTGTCAAAACCCTACTGTAGTAACTCATTTTCACATGAAAAATGGCTCTGCCCAACCCAAGGGCATTGTTCCAGATCAAATAACCTAACTCCACATCCTACCAAACCTTAGTAACATCTAGTACTACCATAAAAGAAATCATTCCACTGAGGCACATATTTCTACAATAGGTGGAATGATTAAAACTCAAATCAAACCCTTACTCTGCCTTTACATAGGCTGTTTCAAAGAATTAAGGAAATCTCCCTCCAATCTTGATGAAAGTATCCCAAAATTGCTTCGAAAGAAGTTTAATCCATGCATCTATATAACACAATGAAGGTCGTATCACTCAAAGACTGTACGGGGTCATACAATGTTTGGAAAAAGCAAAATAACATAAAAATATGTAGAAATAACATGGTCTTTGATATGAAAGATTCAATACAAACTTCATCAAATCATGTTTGAGCCTTTCAAAGGAATTTTATACATTTTTTATTAAAAAAATAACCATCTAACGTCTATAACCACCTTTCAAACTACAAAGACCCTTCATATTCCTAGAAAGCTACAAATTTTACAATTTTTGATTGACAACATTACATCTTTTTATGCAACTTTTGACTCCTAAACATAAATGACTCAAAACCCCCCATTACATTATAAATGGTCTCAATAGACCTTATTTGGCATAATTATACCCTATCTAATGCCTAATGACCTCAACATTGCTTCTTGACACATTATCCAATATTTGAAATTTTCAAGTACTTGGGTGCACCTACACCACCCACCCAAGTAACTCCCTAAACAAGGTTGAACCCTCTAGCTCATCTATCAAGTACAAGTACCCTTGAAATAAATGCTCCAATCACCAAATTCAAGATAGGATCTTTCCCCTCATAATCATGCAGGTCAATCTGAGAGTTGTCAACCATAAGGGTGTCTACACCAAGAATCTCAAAAACATCACCCCCTACCTCAGTGTCATAGATCACCCTCTCCCCATGGATCAAGACCTGCAAGATGTGCCACACGTCCTCCAAGGTAATTGTGGCCTTACCGGTGGGAAGGCAGAACAAAGATGTCTCACTGTGCCAACACTACACCAATGTAGTCATCATCGCCAAATGTGTCTGAATCTCTAGCATGTATGCCTCAAACCCTAATCCAATTATGTCAAGAAACATCTTCTAGTCATCAGTAAAATTTTGGGCATGATGGAGAATGTTGGAATGGTGCTTATGAGACACAAGTGGTCAAATAACCTCCTACGCAGATGAAGCAAACTATGTCAAATTTTATAAAAAATGATGAAAATACTAAGTTTGAACCCGAAAACTGCAATAGCATCACAATTTACAATTGCATCACTTTGGTTATTCAACAAAAGCATCACCATTTGAAAATGTTAACGCAATATGGCAATAGCAAATCAACATTTTAGTGTGACATTGGAGCAAAATCTACCCTCGCATCACTATCCTGCAAAAGCGATGTTATATATAATAGTGTCACACTCCTAAAATTGCATAGTGCATCACTATTTTGAAAAAGCATCACTATACTCCAAAAGCAATCCACTATTTTGACATAGTGTCACTATTTCGCAATAGTGACACCCTAGTGACAATAGTGTCTCTAACCATAGCAAAAGCAATGCAATACTGGGCCACTATTATATGTCTAACTTTGACCCCTAATAAATGCTAAAAAACATGAAAATAAGAAAATTTTCTATTTGTGTACTAGAGGTCCTACATTTGTTGGCCGTTGGTACTCTCGTACCTTGTCTGCGAGGTGCTCAGGAAGCATGTGATCAGCCATTTTGTCAAGACGTCAAAGAAAAAAGTAGCAAAAGCTCTCTAAGCTAAATGTGCAAATGATTTGAAAATGACCCCTTAAGCTCTATTTATGCTTAAAAATTAGG